>CM018692.1:56552550-56872606 GCA_009363875.1 Mikania micrantha
ACATCTATTAATTTAGCCTAAAACATGTGAAAGATTTTCAAGAACTCATAAAGATCAAAAATCAGATTTGTTATCAATCCGGAATCAAAGACTCCTAAACGGGTCGATAGGGACCCAATGGACCAACTAAGGCCCATCATATGTAAATGCATAGTTGATTTAAGGAGCCATGAGATTTTAATAAAAGAAACCTATATATGAACTTGTTAGATTTAATTAAATGATTTTGACTCAATATTGAATTAAATATGGGAATTTGGGGTCATAAAAGGGTAACTAAGTTAGATTAGATCATAGATACACATAGTACTAGAACACTTAGTTACACACACCGAGACAAAGACTTATATACGACGACCACTACGCGTACTTATTATATTCAAACTCTTATGAAATATCTCAGGAACCGAAGAAACCTAAGCTACAAACAAGAGTGCGCATTTTGTGATAGATCAGTTACATAGCAACACAGGTGAGTTCATTGCCCCTTTTCAAACATTTTGTTTTAAAACGCGGGGCTGAGAAGCATGCGTAAACTGTTTTATTTAAATTGTTTACTAAAATGCTTTTATTCATTATATGTCATATCTTTATGCTTGTTGATACTCCTAGACTCCTGTCTAGGTAATTATTATACAGATCAAATTATCAAGTTAATTAAATTACTCTTATGAGTAATACTTTAACTCTAAACTTTAAACAAACCCTTAGTCCATCAAGCTCAAATTCAAGAACCTAAATTCAAAGTGAAATCAAGGAAACTAAAGATCATGTTCAAAGAATCTAATTCAGTGTGTGATCTGAAGATAATGGATCCTAATTAAGAATCAATTATCATTGTGAAAATCATGGGAATTCTAAAGATCAAATCAAGAGACTCAAGGAATCAGAAATCATAAATGTGTGTGAATCATTGAAATAATGAAATCATTAAGATCTAATGAAATCATTTATACTTGAGTTAAGGTGGATGTCAGTTGTATAGAAATCAAGATCACGTGTAACACACATAAAGTCCCGGCATAAATAGTAGACTCTTGTAGTCAAGCTATATGGGCAATAACGTGAACTATGAAATGAAATCAAAATCAAGTTCAAGAGAATCAAAGAGATCAAGAATCAAAGGATATCCGTAAAGTCCCGGCATGTACAGTAGACCATTGGGTCAAGCTGATATGGGCATCATTAAAATCCCGGCACGCTCAGGTATACTCCTTGTGAGTTATGCCTGATATGGGTCACGTGTGAGAGGGTACAACTTGGACAACCACAACAACTAAGTCTAATTGATTGAGTCAAATAAGGCCCAATCATCATGTCTTAGTTGTATTAATGTTTATTTACTTGTTTAATTAACATTTAACCTTATATTGTTATAATTGCTTTTGGGAAATCATGTAACTATGATGAACTCAAGAGAATCAAAGGTGAATCAAATTTTGGAAAGTAGAATCTAAATCAGAGGTGAATGGAGTGAAACGCTTAATTATCATTAACAACAATATGTTAAGCAGTCCGGTATGTGGTGGGACGGTGGCTGGGGCTTGTCCCCTACATATGCCCTATATATAAGCATACTTGATTGGATAACATAGGTGGTTGTTGATGAGGTTAAGGTTGTCACTTCGGGGGATCAAGGTAAACAATTTCAGGGTAATCAAATGCTATAAATCATAGGTCATGGAATCAAAGTAGTGAAATGAAATGCTTAATTATCACCAGGAACAATATATCATGTGGTTCGGTATGTGGTGGGACGGTGGCTGGGCGGGCGGTAAGTTCGACCCTACATATGCGCTATATATAAGCATACTAAACTGGATGGTATAGGTGGTTAATGGTGAGGTTAAGTTTGTCATTAAGGTTATTCAAACTCATTTTATAAAACTTAATGAACTCACCAACCATGTGTTGACTTTATTTTTGCATGACTTCTCAGGTGACGAACAGGTCAACTGAAGAGTTATTTCTTTGGACTAGTTTATCGGATAGAGAACCTAGCTTTTTGGACCTGCATATTTGAAGCATCATTATACAGTTATTTTGTATATCTTGTGCAGATACAAGATAGATGATTTATGATGTGATAGTAGATTTACATTGTTAAATTATAAACTTAACTGATGTAATTTAACTTTGTAATTCTATTTTATTTTAACAAGTTTCTAATTTATATATCATGTGCAATGTAACAATCTGATCACTCCGATTATCACTCACGATATCGCGCCCCGGGAACCTTCCGCCCGACGGGGACTCCGATCCAACCCCGCCGGCGCGGGGTGTGACAGATTGGTATCAGAGCCATGGTTATAGAGAAATAAAGGTCACTTATTTAAATGGTTTGGCCTAAACTATAACCTAGGGATCCTGCATGTAGAGAACATAGGACTTAAGACTTATTTGCATACTGTCTTCTGAATTCGATCATTGCACTAACCGATAACTTTATTGGTTATGATCAGAATGCCGCCGAGAAGACAGCCTCCCTTGTTACCTCTACCACCACAAGACTTGGCTCCACACTCCTCCACACCGTAACCAAATGATTCACCACCGCCACCTCCTCCACCTCCTCCTCCTCCTCTAATCACTCAACCATCTAGCTCGAGCACAACACCGATGATGGATCCTGCCACTATCGCCATGATGAATTTTTTGAGTAACCAGATGACCAACCAAATGAAGGAGGCGATACCGGAGATGTTCCTCCGTCTCCGCAATGAAATCAACAACACTGGCAACTCATCAGGGGAGGCCAGTGGAAATACCGGAGGTTCATCCCATTACTCCTACAAGTCATTTGTAGGATGTAAGCCACCCAGCTTTAGCGGGTCTGAAGGACCCGTTGGATTAATTCAATGGATTGAAAAGATTGAAGCTACTTTGGATCTTTGTAGCTGCCTAGAGCACCACAAAGTCCGCTATTCAGCTGGAACATTCAACAAGCAGGCTTTGATTTGGTGGAATGGTCAAGTCAATGCTAAAGGAAGAGAAGAAGCTATTGCCATGCCATGTGAAGATTTCAAGACATTACTGAGAACAGAGTTCTGCCCCAAGAACGAGTTGCAGAAACTGGAGGTTGAACTTTCCAACCATGTGATGAAAGGGGCTGATCACATGGCGTACACTACTCGTTACCACGAGTTAATTGCTTGGTGCCAGACATGGTGCCAACTTTAGAGAAGAGGATAGACAGATATGTAGGTGGACTTCCCGCCTGCATTCAGGGCATGGTTGTTTCAGCCAACCCTACCACTGTCGAGTCTGCAGTGAGATTGTCTCGAAAACTCACTGATCTCATGGTAGCCTCTGGAGTTTTAAAGAAGGAGGCTGACACCGGCAAACGCAAGGAAGAGTCTTCAAAGAAACCTCATCATCAACAACACCAAAAGAAGAAGCATAAATTCATTAAGAACTATACCATGGCTACTTCCCTCAATCAAGTAGCAATGGCACAACAAAATGTGCCCAAGAAACAGTATACTGGTCCACATCCTTTGTGTACCAAGTGCCAATACCACCATGCTGCAAGCAACCAGTGCCGTCAATGCACGGGTTGTGGGAGAAAAGGACACTGGGTCCAACAATGCCGACTGACACCAAACCCAGCAGTCAACAATGCTGCTTTGGCTCTCCCTCCACCAATCAATCAGAACAACGGTGGATGCTTCAGTTGTGGCAAACAAGGCCACTTTGCAAAGAACTGCCCGAAGAAGGCACAGCCGGCAGTTCAAGCTCCACGTGGAAGAGCTTTTGTTATTCGAGCACCCGCAACGCGCCAGGACCCGAATGTGGTCACTGGTACATTTCTCTTTCATGACTTTTATGCATCTGTTCTATTTGATACTGGTGCGGATCAGAGTTTTATCTCTACCGATTTTGCATGTCAACTAGATTATATAGAAGAACAGTTAGATTCCCCTTACATTATATAATTAGCTAACGGGAAACAGATCACCGTTAGTATGGTTTATAGGAATTGCCCATTGACACTTAACGGTCATACATTCACCATCGATTTGATACCGATGGAGTTGGGTAGTTTCGACATCATTGTTGGAATGGATTGGCTTTCCTCTAATCGAGTAGAAGTCATCTGTTCTGAAAAGCTGCTTCGTATTCCATTAACGAGTGATCGTGTATTGGAAGTTATAGGGGATCAACCAAAACGCAGTGTCAAAATCATCTCTTGTGTAAAAGCGCGTAAGTGTCTACAGAAGCGGTGCGTTGCATTTCTAGCTCATGTGGTGGAAAAGGAGAAGGACAAGAAAAAGATTCAAGATGTACCTGTGGTGAAAGAATATCCTGAAGTGTTTCCTGAAGATCTACCTGGTTTGCCTCCTGTGCGACCAGTAGAGTTTCGTATTGACTTAGTTCCTGGAGCAACTCCTGTTGCTAAATCTCCTTACAGGTTAGCACCTTCAGAGATGCAGGAATTGTCTAATCAGTTACAGGAGCTACTTGATAAAGGTTTCATCAGACCGAGCTACTCACCTTGGGGAGCTCCGGTTTTGTTCGTGAAAAAGAAGGACGGATCGTTCAGAATGTGCATAGACTACAGGGAGCTGAACAAACTGACCATCAAGAATCGGTATCCATTGCCGAGGATTGATGATTTGTTTGACCAACTGCAAGGAGCTCAATACTTCTCAAAGATTGACTTGCGGTTTGGATATCATCAGCTTAGATTTCAAGACGAAGACATTCCGAAAACGGCCTTCCGAACCAGATACGAGCATTACGAATTCATGGTGATGCCTTTCGGATTGACAAATGCACCAGCGGTTTTCATGGATCTCATGAACCGAGTGTGCAAGCCGTATCTAGATCAGTTTGTTATTGTCTTTATTGATGATATACTAATTTATTCGAAGAGCAAAGCAGATCATGAACAACACCTCAGAAAGATCTTGGAGCTGTTGAAGAAAGAACAACTCTATGCTAAATTCTCTAAATGTGAATTTTGGCTAAGAGAAGTTCAATTTTTGGTTCATGTGGTCAACAGCGAGGGAATACACTTTGATCCTGCCAAGATCGAGGCAATAAAGAACTGGGATACTCCGAAGACACTGACGGAGATACGGTCTTTTCTGGGATTGTCGGGTTATTACAGAAGGTTTGTTTCAAACTTTTCTAGTATAGCTCTGCCTCTTACTAAACTAACTCAGAAAAATGAACCGTTTGTCTGGGAGCAGAAACAAGAAGATGCTTTTCAGACATTGAAACAGAAATTATGTGATGCTCCAATTCTATCTCTCCCAGAAAGCTGTGACGACTTTGTTGTGTATTGTGATGCTTCCCATCAAGGACTTGGTTGCGTGTTAATGCAACGGGACAAATTCATAGCCTATGCATCAAGACAGTTAAAAGTTCACGAGAAGAACTACATTACTCATGATCTTGAACTGGGAGCTGTAATATTCGCGTTGAAGATTTGGAGGCATTACTTATATGGCACTAAATGTACCATATTCACTGATCACAAGAGTCTACAGCATATCTCTGATCAGAAGGAACTCAACATGCGACAGCGTCGTTGGGTTGAACTTCTGAATGATTACGATTGCGTGATCAAGTACCATCCGGGGAAGGCGAACGTTGTAGCCTATGCCTTGAGCCGGAAGGAACGGGTCAAACCCTTGCGAGTCAGGGCAATGGGAATTACTGTGCAGACCAGTTTGAGAGATCAGATTATTCAAGCACAACAAGAATCAGTTGATAGAGGTAACCTGAAGAATGAACTTGACTGTGGAGCAGAGAAACTCTTTGAGACTAAGCCTGATGGAATGATCTACTACCAGGATCGTATATGGATCCCAGCGGTAGACTAATTGAGAAGACTTATCTTCGATGAAGCACACAAAACTAAATATTCTGTTCATCCCGGATCTGATAAGATGTACCAAGACTTGCGTGGATTTTATTGGTGGCCGGGAATGAAGAAAGACACAGCCGAGTATGTCGGTCGATGTCTAACATGTGAGAAGGTAAAGGCGGAACACCAGAGACCGTCTGGTCTACTGGAACAGCCTGAGATTCCGCTCTGGAAGTGGGAACAAATAGCTATGGATTTCATTACCAAGCTACCCCGCACTTCCAGTGGTCATGATACGATATGGTGATCATTGATCGTATAACAAAATCTGCTCAGTTCTTGCCTATGCGTGAGACTTTCACGATGGACAAATTGGAAAGACTGTACATCAATGAGATAATGGTACGTCACGGTGTGCCATTGTCTATTATTTCAGACAGAGATAGCAGATTTACATCAAGGTTCTGGCAATCACTACAGAAATCTCTAGAGACAGTTAAATCTGAGTACAGCTTACCATCCACAAACGGATGGTCAAAGCGAACGTACAATTCAAACCCTAGAGGATATGTTAAGAACCTGTGTTTTGGATTTCGGTGGAAATTGGGACTTTCATTTGCCACTGATAGAATTCTCCTACAATAACAGCTACCACAGCAGTATCGGATGTGCACCATTCGAGGCTCTTTATGGCCGGAAGTGTCGATCACCGATCTGTTGGACCGAAGTGGGAGATAGTCGTATAATTGGGCCAGAGCTTATTCAGGAAACCACTGATAAGATTGCCCAGATTCAAAGGAGACTAGAAGCTACTAGAAGCAGGCAATAGAGCTACGCAGACAAACGGCGCAAACCGTTGGAATTCCAAGTGGGAGACCGTGTTATGTTGAAGGTATCCCCATGGAAGGGCGTAGTTCGCTTTGGGAATAAAGGCAAGTTAGCACCACGGTACGTAGGACCATTCGAGATTATCGAACGTATTGGTCCTGTGGTATACAGACTGAGATTACCAGATGAACTCAGTACGGTGCATGATGTATTTCACGTCTCAAACTTAAAGAGATGTCTTGCCAATGAGTCACTTGTTATTCCAATTGAAGAGATTCAAGTGGATGAACAGCTACATTTTATTGAAGAACCTTTGGAAATTATGGACCGCAAAGTTAAACAACTAAGGCGGAGCCGCATTCCGATTGTAAAGGTTCGATGGAACTCAAGGCGCGGACCCGAGTTCACTTGGGAACGTGAAGATCACATGAAGTCAAAGTATCCCCAATTGTTTGAAGAGGAAGCTGTACCCGGTAACAACTCTTAAATTTCGGGACAAAATTTCTCTAACAAGGGGAGACTGTAACATCAATGCCAGAACCGTCACCGGAACAGTGATCTCAACAGTGCCATGAACAATAAACAGGTACAAACCACACATATTTCATGCTATCTCATATTCATATCAATAGTCAAAGTCATTTCGTGTTATCAAACCACAAGTTCATAAACAGTTAACACAAACAAAGTTCAGAACAATGGTTCTTGAGTCAGATAATTATCTGGCAATACAGAAGCATCATGTGATTATTTGTTAGGATTTATTATGTATAAACGTATGTGAGGCTTTACAGAACAAAACAAAAGGATGTTGTTATGTGAATGCTAAATTTACGGGTTATTCGTATAGGTGACGATCTGTACGAAGGTATCCCCATGGAAGGGCGTAGTTCGCTTTGGGAATAAAGGCAAGTTAGCACCACGGTACGTAGGACCATTCGAGATTATCGAACATATTGGTCCTGTGGCATACAGACTGAGATTACCAGATGAACTCAGTACGGTGCATGATGTATTTCACGTCTCAAACTTAAAGAGATGTCTTGCCAATGAATCACTTGTTATTCCAATTGAAAAGATTCAAGTGGATGAACAGCTACATTTTATTGAAGAACCTTTAGAAATTATGGACCGCAAAGTTAAACAACTAAGGCGGAGCCGCATTCCGATTGTAAAGGTTCGATGGAACTCAAGGCGCGGACCCGAGTTCACTTGGGAACGTGAAGATCACATGAAGTCAAAGTATCCCCAATTGTTTGAAGAGGAAGCTGTACCCGGTAACAACTCTTAAATTTCGGGACAAAATTTCTCTAACAAGGGGAGACACTGTAACATCAATGCCAGAACCGTCACCGGAACAGTGATCTCAACAGTGCCATGAACAATAAACAGGTACAAACCACACATATTTCATGCTATCTCATATTCATATCAATAGTCAAAGTCATTTCGTGTTATCAAACCACAAGTTCATAAACAGTTAACACAAACAAAGTTCAGAACAATGGTTCTTGAGTCAGATAATTATCTGGCAATACAGAACCATCATGTGATTATTTGTTAGGATTTATTATGTATAAACGTATGTGAGGCTTTACAGAACAAAACAAAAGGATGTTGTTATGTGAATGCTAAATTTACGGGTTATTCGTATAGGTGACGATCTGTACGAAGGTATCCCCATGGAAGGGCGTAGTTCGCTTTGGGAATAAAGGCAAGTTAGCACCACGGTACGTAGGACCATTCGAGATTATCGAACATATTGGTCCTGTGGCATACAGACTGAGATTACCAGATGAACTCAGTACGGTGCATGATGTATTTCACGTCTCAAACTTAAAGAGATGTCTTGCCAATGAATCACTTGTTATTCCAATTGAAAAGATTCAAGTGGATGAACAGCTACATTTTATTGAAGAACCTTTAGAAATTATGGACCGCAAAGTTAAACAACTAAGGCGGAGCCGCATTCCGATTGTAAAGGTTCGATGGAACTCAAGGCGCGGACCCGAGTTCACTTGGGAACGTGAAGATCACATGAAGTCAAAGTATCCCCAATTGTTTGAAGAGGAAGCTGTACCCGGTAACAACTCTTAAATTTCGGGACAAAATTTCTCTAACAAGGGGAGACACTGTAACATCAATGCCAGAACCGTCACCGGAACAGTGATCTCAACAGTGCCATGAACAATAAACAGGTACAAACCACACATATTTCATGCTATCTCATATTCATATCAATAGTCAAAGTCATTTCGTGTTATCAAACCACAAGTTCATAAACAGTTAACACAAACAAAGTTCAGAACAATGGTTCTTGAGTCAGATAATTATCTGGCAATACAGAACCATCATGTGATTATTTGTTAGGATTTATTATGTATAAACGTATGTGAGGCTTTACAGAACAAAACAAAAGGGTGTTGTTATGTGAATGCTAAATTTACGGGTTATTCGTATAGGTGACGATCTGTACGAAGGTATCCCCATGGAAGGGCGTAGTTCGCTTTGGGAATAAAGGCAAGTTAGCACCACGATACGTAGGACCATTCGAGATTATCGAATGTATTGGTCCTGTGGCATACAGACTGAGATTACCAGATGAACTCAGTACGGTGCATGATGTATTTCACGTCTCAAACTTAAAGAGATGTCTTGCCAATGAATCACTTGTTATTCCAATTGAAGAGATTCAAGTGGATGAACAGCTACATTTTATTGAAGAACCTTTGGAAATTATGGACCGCAAAGTTAAACAACTAAGGCGGAGCCGCATTCCGATTGTAAAGGTTCGATGGAACTCAAGGCGCGGACCCGAGTTCACTTGGGAACGTGAAGATCACATGAAGTCAAAGTATCCCCAATTGTTTGAAGAGGAAGCTGTACCCGGTAACAACTCTTAAATTTCGGGACAAAATTTCTCTAACAAGGGGAGACACTGTAACATCAATGCCAGAACCGTCACCGGAACAGTGATCTCAACAGTGCCATGAACAATAAACAGGTACAAACCACACATATTTCATGCTATCTCATATTCATATCAATAGTCAAAGTCATTTCGTGTTATCAAACCACAAGTTCATAAACAGTTAACACAAACAAAGTTCAGAACAATGGTTCTTGAGTCAGATAATAATCTGGCAATACAGAACCATCATGTGATTATTTGTTAGGATTTATTATGTATAAACGTATGTGAGGCTTTACAGAACAAAACAAAAGGATGTTGTTATGTGAATGCTAAATTTACGGGTTATTCGTATGGTGACGATCTGTACGAAGATATCCGAAGGTTTAACGTTCTGAATAATATCCAATAATTAGAAAACAATATTGAAAAGTATAGTTATCGCCGTGTTCGTACGAGTGACGATTCGAACTAATACGCGCGACGACCTTACGATTCGATTTAAACGGTTAATTAAATAATTCTGAAAAGTTTAAAATAAATAAAAGATATTAGTTAATTTATTAGGAATCACAACTTAAAATAATTTCTTAAAACCTATTTTATAATCCGTATCGTTTCGTACGAAAATCTCGAGAACCGGCAATTTTACGCGAAACCAAACGAGATCGAATGGCGGGTATTGTGATACATTAAATGAAGCCATTTAATGCATCATCAACTCTCACCAACTCATTTCACCCACCCAATTTTCGTTTCTCTCTCTAGCTCTCTCTCTCTAAGAAGAAGAAGCTCCACCTTCTCTCTAAAGGTTCTCTTTCAAATCCTCACCAATTCAAGCATTCTAGGTGTTGAAACAATCCCCACGCGACGTAGATTAAGGAAGTACAAGCCGTTCGAGCATTCAACCATTAGATCCGAGGTAAACATTCATGCTAATTTCGGTTTTTTTAGGGTGTATCACGAACCCCTTATTTGAAGTTATTCAACCGATCCAAGCACACACAAAAACCTAGATAGACTTGGTAGGCGGTTAGGAACTAATTGCAGGACTTAGAAATGAGAGTGTAGCTGATGATAACCAGCCATGGTCGACAGGTTCGTTAGATACGATGATGCAGGTAGTCGGCCGAACATTTAAGGGAGCCGAACCCTGCAACTAACATGCACTCTGAGTCACGAACCCTGGAAGTTCTGAGCCACGAACCTGCAACGAACAATGTAGTCTGAACCGAACCTGTTACCGGCGAACCTCCTTAGCGGCCCAACCCTGATTTATTGGCCGAACCTAGTGCAGCCGAAGCCTGGTGAGCCGAACCCTGCATGTGGCGAACCTTGGAACTCTCGAACCTATATCTTGATAGTCGAACCTTCGGATACAACGAACCTTCGGCCACTGAACCACGGATAGCCGAAACATCTACATGGCCGAACCTAGACATCACCTGACAGAACCTTTGTAGAAGTCCAGATGCAGCGAACCATGATAAACCGAACCTTAAAGGTTCGTCTAACTTCATTAGGGCCGAACCCTTAACTGCGTTAGGATAGGTTCGCTGCCTCAACCAGATTTCGAACCTAAGTAGTTGTCAGATTCGATTAATGTTGGATCTAAGGTTGTTAAAACTGCTGTTCAGAACTTAGGGAATAGTTGTGTGACCATAAACCTAACTTTTTCATGGGAGTTAAACTTTAAATATGCATACATGGAATAATCTTATGTGTGTACATGGGGCTAGGTATGCATGGGGAGATCACATGAATGTATGCATGATGGTAGGGTTGTTATGATCTCGTTCAAACTTTAAACAATGAAGTAGGGTTACTAAGGGATATGGGTTTTCATGAAACATAATAACACCTCAATATAAAGGTTAACATCTATTAATTTAGCCTAAAACATGTGAAAGATTTTCAAGAACGCATAAGGATCAAAAATCAGAGTTTTGTTATCAATCCGGAATCAAAGACTCCTAAACGGGTCGATAGGGACCCAATGGGCCAACTAAGGCCCATCATATGTAAATGCTTAGTTGATTTAAGGAGCCATGAGATTTTAATAAAAGAAACCTATATATGAACTTGTTAGATTTAATTAAATGAGTTTGACTCAATATTGAATTAAATATGGGAATTTGGGGTCATAAAAGGGTAACTAAGTTAGATTAGATCATAGATACACATAGTACTAGGACACTTAGTTACACACACCGAGACAAAGACTCATATACGACGACCACTACGTGTACTTATTATATTCAAACTCTTATAAAATAACTCAGGAACCGAAGAAACCTAAGCTACAAACAAGAGTGCGCATTTTGTGATAGATCAGTTACATAGCAACACAGGTGAGTTCATTGCCCCTTTTCAAACATTTTGTTTTAAAACGCGGGGCTGAGAAGCATGCGTAAACTGTTTTATTTAAATTGTTTACTTAAATGATTTTATTCATTATATGTCATATCTTTATGCTTGTTGATACTCCTAGACTCCTGTCTAGGTAATTATTATACAGATCAAATTATCAAGTTAATTAAATTACTCTTATGAGTAATACTTTAACTCTAAACTTTAAACAAACCCTTAGTCCATCAAGCTCAAATTCAAGAACCTAAATTCAAAGTGAAATCAAGGAAACTAAAGATCATGTTCAAAGAAATCTAATTCAGTGTGTTATCTGAAGATAATGGATCCTAATTAAGAATCAATTATCATTGTGAAAATCATGGGAATTCTAAAGATCAAATCAAGAGACTCAAGGAATCAGAAATCATAAATGTGTGTGAATCATTGAAATAATGAAATCATTAAGATATAATGAAATCATTTATACTTGACTTAAGGTGGATGTCAGTTGTATAGAAATCAAGATCACGTGTAACACACATAAAGTCCCGGCATAAATAGTAGACTCTTGAAGTCAAGCTATATGGGCAATAATGTGAACTATCAAATGAAATCAAAATCAAGTTCAAGAGAATTAAAGAGATAAAGAATCAAAGGATATCCGTAAAGTCCCGGCATGTACAGTAGACCATTGGGTCAAGCTGATATGGGCATCATTAAAATCCCAGCACGCTCAGGTATACTCCTTGTGAGTTATGCTTGATATGGGTCACGTGCGAGAGGGTACAACTTGGACAACCACTAACAACTAAGTCTAATTGATTGAGTCAAATAAGGCCCAATCACCATGTCTTAGTTGTATTAAATGTTTATATTCTTGTTTAATTAACATTTAACCTTATATTGTTATAATTGCTTTTGGGAAATCATGTAACTATGATGAACTCAAGAGAATCAAAGGTGAATCAAATTTTGGAAAGTAGAATCTAAATCAGAGGTGAATGGAGTGAAACGCTTAATTATCATTAACAACAATATGTTAAGCAGTCCGGTATGTGGTGGGACGGTGGCTGGGGCTTGTCCCCCACATATGCCCTATATATAAGCATACTTGATTGGATAACATATGTGGTTGTTGAAGAGGTTAAGGTTGTCATTAAGGTTATTCAAACTCATTTTATAAAACTTAATGAACTCACCAACCATGTGTTGACTTTATTTTTGCATGACTTCTCAGGTGACGAACAGGTCAACTAAAGAGTTATTTCTTTGGACTAGGTTATCGGATAGAGGACCTAGCTTTTTGGACCTGCATATTTTGAAGCATCATTATACAGTTATTTTGTATATCTTGTGCAGATACAAAATAGAAGATTTATCATGTGATAGTAGATTTACATTGTTAAATTATAAACTTAACTGATGTAATTTAACTGTGTAATTCTATTTTATTTTAACAAGTTTCTCATTTATATATCATGTGCAATGTAACAATCTGATCATTCTGATTATCACTCACGATATCGCGCCCCGAGAACCTTCCGCCCGACGGGGACTCCGATCCAACCCCGCCGGCTCGGGGTGTGACAGATTGGTATCAGAGCCATTGTTATAGAAAAATATAGGTCACTTATTTAAATGGTTTGGCCTAGACTATAACCTAGGGACCCTGCATGTAGAGAACATAGGACTTAAGACATATTTGCATACTGTCTTCTGAATTCGATCATTGCACTAACCAAATAACTTTATTGGTTATGATCAGAATGCCGCCGAGAAGACAGCCTCCCTTGTTACCTCTACCACCGCAAGACTTGGCTCCACACTCCTCCACACCGTCACCAAATGATTCACCACCGCCACCTCCTCCACCTCCTCCTCCTCCTCTGATTACACAACCATCTAGCTCGAGCACAACACCGATGATGGATCTTGCCACTATTGCCATGATGACTTTTCTGAGTAACCAGATGACCAACCAAATGAAGGAGGCGATACCGGAGATGTTCCTCCGTCTCCGCAACGAAATCAACAACACTGGCAACTCATCAGGGGAAGCCAGTGGAAATACTGAAGGTTCATCCCACTACTCCTACAAGTCATTTGTAGGATGTAAGCCACCCAGCTTTAGCGAGTCTGAAGGAGCCATTGGATTAATTCAATGGATTGAAAAGATTGAAGCTACTCTGGATCTTTGTAGCTGCCAGAGCACCACAAAGTCCGCTATTCAGCTGGAACATTCAACAAGCGGGCTTTGACTTGGTGGAATGGTCAAGTCAATGCTAGAGGAAGAGAAGAAGCTATGGCCATGCCATGGGAAGATTTCAAGACATTACTGAGAACAGAGTTCTGCCCCAAGAACGAGTTGCAGAAACTGGATGTTGAACTATCCAACCATGTAATGAAAGGGGCTGATCACATGGGGTACACTACTCGTTACCATGAGTAATTGCTTTGGTGCCAGACATGGTGCCAACTTTAGAGAAGAGGATAGACAGATATGTAGGTGGACTTCCCGCCTGCATTCAGGGCATGGTTGTTTCAGCCAACCCTACCACTGTCGAGTCTGCAGTGAGATTGTCTGGAAAACTCACTGATCTCATGGTAGCCTCTGGAGTTTTAAAGAAGGAGGCTGACACTGGCAAACGCAAGGAAGAGTCTTC
Source organism: Mikania micrantha (assembly GCA_009363875.1). Classification (NCBI taxonomy): domain Eukaryota; kingdom Viridiplantae; phylum Streptophyta; class Magnoliopsida; order Asterales; family Asteraceae; genus Mikania; species Mikania micrantha. The sequence goes on from CM018692.1 coordinate 56,567,120, forward strand.
AAAGAAACCTCATCATCAACAACACCAAAAGAAGAAGCAGAAATTCATTAAGAACTATACCATGGCTACTCCCCTCAATCAAGTAGCAATGGCACAACAAAATGTGCCCAAGAAACAGTATACTGGTCCACATCCTTTGTGTACCAAGTGCCAATACCACCATGCTACAAGCAACCAGTGCCGTCAATGCACGGGTTGTGGGAGAAAAGGACACTGGGTCCAACAATGCCGACTGACACCAAACCTAGCAGTCAACAATGCTGCTTTGGCTCTCCCTCCACCGCGCAGCCTTGATAAGCGTTCTGTTCCTTCTTTCAGCAACTCTATTTTGCTGAGGTGTACAAGTTGCACTATACTGTCGAACAATTCCCTTCTCATCGCATAAATCAATAAGTTTCTGATTTCTAAACTCGGTGCCGTTGTCAGTCCTGATCACCTTAACCTTCAAATTCTTCTGATTCTCGATCAGGGTGATAACCTTCTTCAGAATCTCTGGTGTCTCATCTTTCTTGGCCAGAAAGAACACCCAAGTAAAACTGGAATAGTCATCTATAATAAGAAGACAGTATGACTTCTTCCCGATGCTCATGACATTAACCGGTCCAAGGAGATCCATATGAAGAAGCTGCAGAATTGATGAAATTGAGTTGAACAATTTGGGCTTGTGAGGTCTCTTGTGTTGCTTCCCCTTGGCACATGCGACGCACTTCTCAATTGTGGATAAGTCCTTAGAAGGTAGGCCAATAACATGATCTCCCTTAGCTAGTTGGTTGAGATTCTTCAAATTGACATGACCTAGTCGGCGATGCCACAACAAACAGGCATTTTCTGTGTATGAATTAGAATTCATATTGATGATATAGGCATTGTTAGTTCTTGGAGTCCTCATCTAGATCCATTTCTTCGATACGACAAATCCGAGCTTCAAGATAAGACACTCTTTGTTTGTGAAGTGTGTTGAAAAGCTCTTGTCACAGATCTGAGAGACACTCAACAAGTTGTGGTTGAGTTCTTCAACATAGTACACATCCTCAAAACTTAAAGTTCCATTAGTAACTATGCCCTTCATGCAACTGAGAAAAATCTCCAGTCATATGTCGGGAACAACCGCTATCAACGTGCCAAACATTCTTCAGCTTATTTGGTCGTCCCTGCATAACACACACATTTAATGAGAAATTGGTACCCAAATCATAACAGATTTAGGTACTTGAGGAACTTTGGGCCCTTTCTTAATAATTTCCTTGGGCTTGTCTAGTTTTGCCCCGACATAAATGGGCCTCACACCACTACCATGATCAATTGTTTTTACTTGATGTTTCAAATGTGGCTTATCTTTCCAATGTTTTTTAGTTTTAGATTTGAAAACATTTGATTTTTTTTTTGAAAACCAGATTGATTTTGTTTTACTGGTTTGGCCCTTTTGGTAGTAGGATGATTCTAATTCAACTTCTGAGGTTTCACCCTAGGCTTTTGAGGATTGATCAGTCCTCATTGGTCTTTTAACAAGATTAGCCTTGGGTTTGACCTTCTGATTCTTCCAATAGAAGAATTCAGTAGGTCTATGCAGACAGTGTCTTGCAATGTGGCCTGGTCTTCCACATGCATCGCAACAAACTTTGTCATGAAACTCCTCTTTGTCAAATGGCTTTACATCACAGTCACTCAGAACAGAGATAGAACTTGTGGAGGCTTGTTCCAATGACCCGGTTGGAACATAAGGTTCACAGTTAGGATTTAACCTTGTACCCGCCTCAGGAGTGACTGTGAAATGAGCCTGAGTTACCTACTCAGTCAAAGGAGAAGGATCTGATTCTAAGACAATTTTGTTTTTAACATCATCATTAATTTTAGCAAACTTAGCCTTAAAATCCTTAATCATTTCATTGTGTTTAATAGTGATTGTTTCAAATCTTTCAACAAAATCAACTGTTGGAACAAAATGTGATTTGCTATGTTAAGTTGAACAATTTGTGCTCCTGCTAGCACTTCTTTCCTCCTTATTCTTCCTTATACCTAAAACACTCACACTTTCTGCACAAACCTCAGAACTGTTAGAATCATTAAGGTCATTCAGGATAGGATCTGTTGTAAGAGACACTGGTTTGCTAGAACCAGCGGTGAATTCACACCTTCGGTCTGACTTCAACAACATATCATCAACAGATGTGTTGATATTGGGCATGATGGAGTAGTTATGGTTAAATGGAGGTTTTACCTCAGTAAAACCAAGCCCAATTTTCTCCTTTCTCCTACATTGGACATCAATCATGTTAGCCACCACGGTACTTGAATACTCATATTTATCAGCTTTGATTTTAGTTTTGGATAACTGAGTCTTTACTTGTTCTAACTCTGATGAGAGTTCATCTATCTGACGCCTTGCGTCCCGATAGTTGGACACTTTATCACTTAAAAGTTCTTTTAATTGTGAAATATCACGCCTTTCAGCGTCAAGTTTTCTTTTGAAAAGTTCTTCATTTTTAAGAAATTCAGAGTAGAAGTATTTAAGTTTTGTGACTTCCATGATTAAGTCCTCATTATGAGAACGGTGTTTGAAAACCTTCTCAATGCAAGAAGCAGAGCAGAGATTTTTTGTTACCTCATTGTGCTTATCGTCTACCTCATCCATGAATGCATGGCTCAAAGTCATCTCAAGCTCTTGCACCAAGTCACTCCAGTACTAGGAGTCAGTTTCTTGTGTGACCAATGCCTTGGATGTGCTAGCTCCACCTCCAGCTCCAACCTTCTCTTTAGACTTCTTGTCTGCTTCCTTCACAACCTTGGGCAGTTTACATTCTCGATCAAAGTGACCCGCCTTGTCACAATTGTAGCATCTAAGCTTTGACTTATCGAATCCCATCTTCTTCCCTGGGTTATTCCCAAAACTATTCCTTCCATACTTCTTGATGAATTTCTTTGCCCGAGGCCGCCATGGCCATCTGCCATGAAATACCCATCTATTCCACATCAGCTGGGCTGATCTGCTCCAAGTTGTCTTGAGTGAGATTGGCCGGTGCCACTTCTCCAGCAATGAATGCATTGTAACTGTTCATGAATACTTTGAACATCAGCAGTTTCTCCTCACTCTCTGGGCTGATTTTGGGCACTGAACTAGCTTGCCCTGTCACACCCCGAGTCGGCAGGCTGGATCGACTTTCTCGTCGGGCGGAAGGTTCCCAGGGCGCGATATCGTTTGATAATCAAAATGATCAAATTGTTTGTATAGCACATGATATATAAATGAGAAATGCTAACATGACAATGATGTAGAATTACAAAGTTAAATTACAATGTTTCGTTCATAATTTAACTAAGTAAATCTATCCAAAAGAATCAATGAGTTTCTATCTTATAACTGTACAAGATCTACAAAAGATGATTCACTGTTTTGTCATTCAAAAGTATGCTCAAGACAAAATGTAGCTAGATCTTCTAAAAGTCCACTAGCTAAATTCCTGATGTCTGGTGACTAGACCTGTTCGTCACCTGAGAAAACATGCATTTAAACAAAGTCAACACTAGGTTGGGGAGTTCATAAGTTTAGTAATTGAAAACATTGATTTGCCCACATTCACAATCACAATGTCATACAAGAGTATTGTTAATGTTTGATTCATCCGTCTCACACAATGGCCTCTCCATAGTTATACTTACAAGTAGTATCTCATCCTTTTAGATATGCTTATATATAGGGCATACGTAGGGGAACAAGCCCCAGCCGACATCCCACCACATACCTAATAGAACTCCACACCACTTGCAGTACAACTATAGATACCCATTTTCATCTCACATGTGTTCAACCTGTTTGATATTCACCCATAGTTCATGTTCATCACCTTGTGTGTTATATGTAGAATAATATAGTTAGAGGGATTTGGTTATCAAACCGAAGTATTGATAAACCCTCAATGTTTTAAGGAAGATAGATTAATTTAATCTTATCCTTGTTATTATTCTCTCGCTTGTGGGGTTAACTGTTAGTCACTACTAATAAAGAAGTCTTAGTTAACCAATTGATATTTGTTTTTCGCTTGAAGTGCATAGAGCCTAAATGAAATCCATTGTGATCCTCACGTAATCAGATCACAATGCATCCAATTTACCTCTACCACTTTGATGTTCTCATAGCCTTCAACGAAAATACTACAAGTAATGTGACATGCGAGAAAGTCAATTCCTCAGTCTACTAGTCAATAGAATCGAAGGATTAATTACAATTATCACTGTAAATTAATATCACCATGTGTCGCTTACCAGACCCTGACTGATGTCGCCCTGTCACCGGTCCTACGTGATCGGCCAAATGATAAATACGATCAAGATACCAGCCCTACCCGTCGGAGGTTTGTCAAACCTATGGTACCGCTATGCTATCTTCGGTTTAGTCACGTCAAACTAACTGGTAAACGATTCGTTGATGAGGGACTTACAATTTGAACTTACATACATGGCACATGATTGATGTGATATAATACAGATAGTTCAATAGTAATCAATTGATGATGTTCTTAATGATGTTCCCAATGATATGTTTACTCATGTTTTAACCGTGTGTGATAAGAACTAGACTTATTACACCATGTTAATAAATGTGGCGAATGATATTATCATCATGAAGTTATATTATCATGATTATCATTCTTGTTGTTACTTGCTGTTGTCTCATGTTGTTCCATAGTCTTCACCGAGTTATAAACATAGTGTTGTAAGAACTAGTCTAACTACACCTAGTAAACTCCGGTGGTGAATGATATTGTGAAATTATGTTATCATCATATCATTCGTGTTAGTTGTTGTTATCACCTTGTTGTCTCTTCATTATCCCATTGTTCATTCGTGTATGCATAATAAGGTGTCATATGATATAATCTCATAACTTGTATTATTCTATTGTGTTGATGTGTCATGAAGCTATATTATCATGTTTCATCCTAGATTTCTCAGTTATGATAATGATCATACAAGCATGTATACAATGATAAGCGATAATAAAGATAAACAATATCATCTAAATCATAGTAAAATCAGAATGTTGTACTAAAACTTTTAAACTAACTAAAAGCTTTAAGCATGTTTCTCAGCCCCAAGCTTTGAAATCATTTAAGATTAGAAAAAAGGCATATGAACTCACCTTGTAGTAGCAGTAGTTGACTTAGTAAAAATAGAAAATGCACGCGCTCACTGTTGTTCTTGAGGTTGTTTTCACGATCCTGTATTGATTTCCCATATTGTTGTAATTCATAAGTATAAGTTAGTACTTCGTAGGTTAACCCTAAAGTTGGTTAACTTTTATAAGTCTTTATATCTCGGATTTTCCATGAACTCATCTTATGGTATAACATACTAATACTTAATCAATTTAGATTAAGATTAGTACATAATACGTTCTTGTCTTATTTGATTATCCTCATTGTTGACCTTAACCTATTTTGAAAGTCTTAACTCATAATCCAACAACCTTGTAATAACTTGGCTAACTTATTTATATATAAGTAACACTATGATTACTTTGATCAAAATAAGACTTAGTTTTTAAACTTTATTACATGTATTAAACCATGTTTCATGATTCAAACACTTATTTTAAGGTTTATCTATGTTTTTAACCCAAAGTTTAAGTAAATATAAGCGAAAATATCATGAAACCCGCTGTACCCAAGCCCGATAATGTTCAAACCACTTTGAATTAGACTAACATAAACTTTATGGTGGATATATATATGTATATATATATATATATATATATATATATTCTTCGGTGGTGTGTGTGCCACTTACAATTTAGATCTACGAATTTATCTTCCAACTTAGGTGATTCTCGAGTGGTTTAATTAAAATGATGAACTTCTCGACTAAATGTATTTAAGTGTAGGGATTCTTTGATCCAATGTGGGCCAATAGTCCACTATGTGTGTTCTTGAATTATAACTTCAAATGTGACAAATTATTTCAGCCAAGGATAGCAAATCGAAGGAGTTCTCGAATTCTAGATAGCAAAATAATAGGTTCTCGAGTTTGGAATTAAATCCCAAAGGGGTTCTCGAATTCAAGATAGCAAAATAATAGGTTCTCGAGTTTGGAATTAAATCCCAAAGGGGTTCTCGAATTTGAATTAAGTTTCTCGAATTTTAAATATATGGTTCTCGACTTTTGTTTGAAATTGGTTCTCGAGTTCTTCATCCCCTACCTCCCGTTCCCATTTATTTGCAGGTCACTTGCAGCACTATATTTAAGTCATTTTAAGCTTAAATGATCCTACAAAAACTCATTTTTATGTGTATCTATCAAGGTTTAATGAGATGAAATTCGAGTTCAAGTTCATTCATCCGGGTTTTCTTAAAAACCTAAAATACGAAAGTTTAAGCTCACATTACCTTCGAATCAGTAGCTTCCACGTCCGATCGGCTGTACTTTCGTATTCTACTATTCAAAGGCTTCGATTTGCTACCAAACTTGACAGATTTCAGCAAGATATGAAGGTTTTATGAAGACTTTTGTAATGGATTTCTACAGAGAGAGTATTAAACCGAAAATTTTAGAGAGAGAGGTAGGTGGAATCATAAATGAGCAATTAAATGCTTGAGGTGGGTTTTTATACCCATAGCACGTTCGGGTTCGTTTCGTTTCGTTTGCTCGATTCTTGTTTTCGTGACGTTTACGAAACATACGCAATATTTACGAACTTTAAATAAAAATAGTTTTATTTTAAACTTTTTAAGGTTGTAATTCCTAATAAATGTTTTTATATTTCTTTTCTTTTTTATTGTTTCGAAACACTTATTTTATTTGTTTCGTCATATCGTTTCACCTTCGTGCGTATTCGTTCGAATCGTCACCCGACCGAACACGACGACGGTTTCACTTTCTGATTTTTTTCTACTTTTCAGTTATCGTTCAGGACGTTAAACTCACGGATATGTTTGTGTGAATCGTCACTCACGCAAACACACTGTCAGTTCATCATTCGTAACAGGAACTGAATTGTTATTTGAATTGTGTTTCCTCACTGACGGACTCAGCTAACTTGCCTATTTTCATATTGTTATTTCAGAATTAACGTTGTTTCCTCACTGAATTGCCGGCCATCTGATTCCTGTTATTTGTGGACATCAGATCGCAACCGATATATTCTTGTCATTTGTTTTCACACTGTTGTTTCTCTTGTGTTGTTGTAATAATTGTACTCAACTTTTCACTTAAACACATACAACTGTTGTTTGTTTTCTGAGTTCTGTGGTCACACAACCGTTTACACATTGTATTTACACACAGTAAATAGTTAAAGAACACATACCATACGGACTTGCCGGACGATCTGGTACTGGTTGTCACAGTCTCCCCTTGTTAAAGAAATTTTGTCCCGATATTTAGGCATCATTGTCGGGCACTACTTCTTCAAACATGTGGGGATACTTTGTCTTCATGTGATCCTCATGCTCCCAGGTAAACTCTGGTCCACGCTTGGAGTTCCAACGAACCTTCACGATAGGGGTACACTTTTGTTTCAGTCTTTTGACTTCACGATCCATAATCTCTACAAGTTCTTCAATGAAATGTAGTTGTTCATCCACTTGTATCTCTTCCAGAGGTATGATCAATGATTCATCAGCGATTCATCTCTTGAGATTTGATACATGAAATACATCATGTGCTCTGCTGAGTTCATCAGGAAGTTTGAGACGATATGCCACATGACCAATCCGTTGTGTTATCTTGAACGGTCTGACATACATTGGTGCTAGTTTGCCTTTAGCCCCAAAACGAACCACGCCTTTCCATGGGGACACTTTCAGCATGACTCGGTCACACACATGGAATTCCAAAGGTTTCGCCGTTTGTCTGCGTAACTCTTTTGGCGGCTACGTGTTGCTTGTAGTCTCTGTTGGATCTGGGCTATCTTATCAGTAGTCTCCTGAATAAGTTCAGGCCCAGTGATTCTGTTGTCTCCCACTTTGGTCCAACAAATTGGAGACTGGCATTTTCTACCATAAAGTGCTTCAAACGGAGCACATCAAATATTGTTGTGGTAGCTGTTGTTGTTGGAGAACTCGATGAGTGTTAAATGTTTATCCGAACTTCCACCGAAGTCTAGGATGCATGTTCTCAACATATCCTCTAGGGTTTGAATAGTTCGCTCGCTTTGGCCGTTCGTTTGTGGATGGTAAGCGGTGCTCAAGTTGACACTTGTCCGTAAGGATTGTTGCAATGATTTCCAGAACCGTGATGTAAATCGACTGTCTCGGTCTGAAATAATAGATAATGGCACACCATACCGTACTACTATTTCGTCGACATAGAGTCTTTCTAGTTTCTCCATCTTGTAGTTTTCTCTGATCGGTAAGAAATGAGCGGACTTGGTCAATCGATCAATAATGACCCATATGGAATCATATCCGCTGGAAGTACGGGGTAGCTTGGTTATAAAATCCATAGCTATTTGTTCCCACTTCCATTGTGGTATCTCCTGTTGTTCCAGCAAACCTGACGGCTTCTGGTGTTCGGCTTTGACCTTGGCACATGTTAGGCATTTGCCAACGTAAGTAGCAACATCTTTCTTCATACCCGGCCACCAATAGAATGACCTAAGATCTTGGTACATCTTATCGGCACCAAGATGAACAGAATAACGTGTCCTGTGTGCCTCGTCAAGTATGAGTGTTCAAAGTTCATCTACAGCCGGGATCCATACACGATCCTGAAATTAGATAACTCCATCTTGTTTCGTTTCAAAGTGTTTCTCGGCTCCACAATCGAGCTCGTTCTTCAAGTTGTTTCTTGCCATTGCTTCTCGTTGTACTTGTATTATTCGATCTCTCAGACTTATTTGCACAGTCATTCCCATTGCTCTAACGCGCAAGGGTTTGACTCTTTCCTTTCGGCTCAGAGCATCTGCAACAACATTAGCTTTGCCCGGATAGTATTTGATCACACAATCTTAATCGTTCAGGACCCAACGTCTCTGTCTCATGTTAAGCTCCTTCTAATCAAATATGTGCTGTAGGCACTTGTGATCTGTGAAGATCGTGCACTTGGTACCATACAGGTAATGTCTCCAAATCTTTAGAGCAAAGACAACAGCTCCCAGTTCTAAGTCATGTGTCGTGTAGTTCTTCTCGTGTATCTTCAGCTGTCTTGATGCGTTGGCAATAACTTTGTCTCTTTGCATTAAAACACAACCGAGTCCCTGATGGGAAGCATCACAGTATACTACAAAGTTATCGTTGCCCTCTGTGAGTGTTAAGATTGGAGCATTGCACAGTCTTTGTTTCACTGTTTGGAACGCCTCTTCCTGTTTCTGTGTCCACACAAATGGTTCACTCTTCTGTGTCAGCTTTGTGAGAGGCAAGGCTATCTCAGAGAAATTCGAAATGAATCTCATGTAATAACCCGCCAATCCCAAGAATGATCTAATCTCTGTTGGTGTTGTGGGCACATCCCAGTTCTTGATTGCTTCAATCTTGGCAGGATCCACATTAATAGCATTACTATTAATCACGTGACCAAAGAACTGAACTTCTCTTAGCCAGAATTCACACTTGGAGAATTTAGCATAGAGTTGCTCATTCTTAAGAAGTTCCAAGATTTTCTTGAAATGTTTTTCATGTTCCTTCTCGCTTCTTGAGTAAATCAGTATATCGTCAATAAAGACGATAACGAACTGATCTAGATACGGCTTGCACACCCGGTTCATAAGATCCATGAACACTGTCGGTGCATTTGTCAGTCCGAATGGCATCACCATGAATTCGTAGTGACCATATCGGGTACGAAAGGCCGTCTTGGGTATTTCTTCCTCTTGAATCCGAAGATGGTGATAACCTGAACGCAGGTCTATCTTCGAGAAGTACTGAGCTCCCTGTAACTGATCAAACAAGTCGTCAATCCTCGATAGCGGGTACCGATTCTTGATGGTGAGTTTGTTGAGTTCTCTGTAATCGATGCACATTCTGAAGGATCCATCCTTCTTTTTGACAAAAAGAACTGGAGCTCCCCATGGTGAGAAACTCGGTCGAATGAATCCTTTGTCTAGTAGTTCTTGTAATAGATTGGACATTTCCTGCATTTCTGACGGTGCAAGTCAATAAGGAGACTTAGCCACATGAACTGCTCCCGGAATCAAGTCGATTCGAAACTGTACCGATCGCTCAGGTGGCAGTCCCGGTAAATCATCCGAAAACACGTCCGCATAGTCTTTCACAACTGGTACATCTTGAATCTTGAGTGCTTTCTTGTCTTTCTCCACAACGTGAGCTAGGAATGCGATGCACTGTTTTCTCAAACATTTGCGCGCCTTCATGCATGATATTATCTTGACACTGTGATTTTCTTGATCTCCATGAATTTCCAAGATCTGATCATTCTCCACCAGAATACGTAATAGCTTTTCGGAACAGACGAATTCAACTCTGTTAAGAGATAACCAATCCATCCCGATAATGATATTGAAACTGCCCAATTCCATCGGTATCAAATCGATGGAAAATGTGTGATCACCAAGTGTTAGTGGACAGTTCCTAAGCACTGTGTTAACTGTTCTCTGTTTGCCGTTTGCTATCTCAATAGTGTAAGGGGAGTCTAAAGATTCCTCAACATGATTAAGTTGACCAGCGAAATCGGAAGAGATAAAACTCTGATCCGCACCTGTGTCAAATAATATAGAAGCATAAAAGTCAGATAGGAGAAATGTACCTGTGACCACATTCAGGTCTTGTCGAGCAGCAGCAGCTCCAATCTGAAAGGCTCTACCCCTAGCTACTTGTGCCCTTTGTTGATTCTTCTTGGGAGAATCCCTAGAGAAGTATCCAGGCTCGCCACAATTGTAGCAAGACTTGTTATCTGCAGCAGCGGTAGTAGTTGCATTGTTGTTTCTGTTCTGGTTCCCTGTGTCCCGGCATTGAGCGGCCCAATGACCAAACTTCCCACAGTTGTTGCATTGACGACACTGGGAAGTCGGTGGATGATGATACTGGCAGATGTTGCACAAAGGTGCTATGCCAGTGTAAGGCCGCTTAATCTATAGCGGTGGTGGTTGATTAACCATTGGTGTTTGAGTGGTCGCAGCAAAATTCTTGACCACCTTTTGTTTCTTAGCCGGGCGCTTATCCGGCTTTCTCGAGCTTCCAACCTTTGTTGTTTCAGCTTCCTTCTTTAGAGCTTCGAAGGCAACCATTACATCGGTCAAAGTTGCTCAAAGAGTAACAGCCATCTCCATAGTAGTAGGGTGGGCATAAATCACATGCCCTTGGATACAAGCCGGTAGTCCACCGACATACCGCTCGATCCTTTTCTCCAGTGATGGCACTACGTCCGGTGCCAATGTGGCCAGCTCATGAAATCTGGTGGTGTAGGCTAGATGCCCAGCACCAATCATGACAATATTGAGTAACTCCGTCTCAACCTTCTTCAATTCGTTTCTCGGGCAAAACTCAGCCCTCAACAAAGCCTTGAAGTCCTCCCAAGGCTTAGACAATGCCTCATCACGCCCTCTTGTCTGTACTTGAGCGTTCCACCAAGTCAATGCTCGTTTGTTGAACGAGCCAGCATCATACCTCACTCTATGCTGATCAGGACAGCCACTGATATCGAGGGTTGTCTCCATCTTCTCGACCCAGTCGATCAATCCGACAGCTCCCTCACTACCACTGAAACTCGGTGGCTTGCATCCTACAAAGTTCTTGTAGGAGTAGTCCTGCTGATTTCTGGTGTTACCGCTATATTCACCAGATAAGTTGGCAATGTTGTTGTTATTGTGGCTGTTGATTATGTTCATCATTTTGGGAATCACATCCCTCAACTGACTGGTCAGCAAAGTGGCCAGTGCGATAGTAGCAGGATCCAGTTCATGAGTAGGTGGTGGTGGATGAGGAGGTGGAGGTGGTGTAGGTGATTTGGGTGGTGTCGGTGTTGATAAGCATGGAGCTGAATCTTGTGGTAGTGGCAGTAGAGCTCGTGGTGTAGGTGATTCGAGTCGAGTCTGTCGCACCCCAAGCCGGCGGGCTGGATCGACTTTTTCGTCGGGCGGAAGGTTCCCGGGGCGCGATATCGTTTGATAATCAAAATGATCAAATTGTTTGCATAGCACATGATACATAAATGAGAAATGCTAACATGACAATGATATATAATTACAAAGTTAAATTACAATGTTTCGTTCATAATTTAACTAAGTAAATATATCCAAAAGAATCAATGAGTTTCTATCTTGTAACTGTACAAGATCTACAAAAGATGATTCACTGTTTTTTCATTCAAAAGTATGCTCAACACAAAATGTAGCTAGGTCTTCTAAAAGTCCACTAGCTAAATTCCTGATGTCTGGTGACTAGACCTGTTCGTCGCCTGAGAAAACATGCATTTAAACAAAGTCAACACTAGGTTGGTGAGTTCATAAGTTCAGTAATTGAAAGCATTGATTTGGTCACATTCACAATCACAATGTCATACAAGAGTATTGTTAATGTTTGATTCATCCGTCTCACACAATGGCCTCTTCATAGTTATACTTACAAGTAGTATCTTATCCTATTAGATATGATTATATATAGGGCATATGTAGGGGAACAAGCCCCAGCCGACATCCCACCACATACCTAATAGAACTCCACACCACTTGCAGTACAACTATAGATACCGATTTTCATCTCCCATGTGCTCAACCCGTTTGATATTCACCCATAGTTCATGTTCATCACCCTGTGTGTTATATGTAGAATAATATAGTAAGAGGGATTTGGTTATCAAACCAAAGTACTGATAAACCCTCAATGTTTTACGGAAGATAGATTAATATAATCTTATCCTTGTTATTATTCTTTCGCTTGTGGGGTTAACTGTTAGTCACTACTAATAATAGAAGTGTTAGTTAACCAATTGATATCTGTTTTCAGCTTAAAGTGCATAGAGCCTAAAAGGAATCCATTGCGATCCTCACGTAATCACATCACAATGCATCCGATTTACCTCTACCACTTTGATGTTCTCATAGCCTTCAACGAAAATACTACCAGTAATGTGACATGCGAGAAAGTCAATTCCTCAGTCTACTAGTCAATAGAATCAAAGGATTAATTACAATTATCACTATAGATTCATATCACCATGTGTCGCTTACCAGAACCTGACTGATGTCGCCCTGTCACCGGTCATACGTTACCGGCCAAATGATAAATACGATCAACATACCGGCCCTACCCACCGGAGGTTTGTCAAACCTATGGTACCACTATGCTATTGTCGGTTTAGTCACGTCAAACTAACTCATAAACGATTCGTTGATGAGGGACTTACAATTTGAACTTACATACATGGCACATGATTGATGTGATATAATACAGACAGTTCAATAGTAATCAATTGATGATGTTCTTAATGATGTTCCCAATGATGTGTTTTCTCGTGTTTTAACAGTGTGTGATAAGAACTAGTCTTATTACACCATGTTATTAAATGTGGCGAATGATGTTATCCTCATGAAGTAATATTATCATGATTATCATTCTTGTTGTTACTTGTTGTTGTCTCATGTTGTTCCATAGGCTTCACCGAGTTATAAACATAGTGTTGTAAGAACTAGTCTAACTACACCTAGTAAACTCCGGTGGTGAATGATATTGTGAAATTGTGTTATCATCATATCATTCGTGTTTGTTGTTGTTATCACCTTGTTGTCTCTTCATTATCCCATTTTCAATTCGTGTATGCAAAATAAGGTGTCATAATATATAATCTCATAACTTGTATTATTCTATTGTGTTGATGTGTCATGAAGCTATATTATCATGTTTCATCCTAGATTTCTCAGTTATGATAATGATCATAAAAGCATGTATACCATGATAAGCGATAATAAAGATAAACAATATTATCTAAATCATAGTAAACTCAGCATGTTGTACTAAAACTTTTAAAATAAGTAAAAGCTTTAAGCATGTTTCTCAGCCCCGAGCTTTGAAATCAGTTAAGATTAGAAAAGGGGCATATGAACTCGCCTTGTAGTTGCAGTAGTTGACTAAGTAATAATAGAAAATGCACGCGCTCACTGTTGTTCTTGAGGTTGTTTTCACGATCCTGTATTGATTTCCCATATTGTTGTAATTCATAAGTATAAGTTATTACTTCGTAGGTTATCCCTAAAGTTCGTTAACTTTTATAAGTCTTTATATCTCGGATTTTCCTTGAACTCATTTGATGGTATAACATACTAGTACTTAATCAATTTAGATTAAGATCTGTACGTAATACGTTCTTGTCTTATTTGATTATCCTCATTGTTGACCTTAAGCTATTGTCAAAGTGTTAACTCATAATCCAACAACTTTGTAATAACTTGGCTAACTTATTTATATATAAGTAACCCTATGGTTAGTTTGATCAAAATAAGACTTAGTTTTTAAACCTTATGATATGTTTTAAACCATGTTTCATGATTCAAACACTTATTTTAAGGTTTATCTATGTTTTTAACCCAAAGTTTAAGTAAATATAATCGAACATATCATGAAACCCATTGTACCCAAACCCGATTTTGTTCAAACCACTTTGAATTAAACTAACATAAACTTTATGGTGGATATATATATATATATATATATATATATATATATATATATATATATATATATATATATATATATTCTTCGTTGTGTGTGTGCCACTTACAATTTAGATCTACGAATTTATCTTCCAACTTAGGAAATTCTCGAGTGGTTTAATTAAAATGATGAACTTCTCGATTAAATGTATTAAAGTCTAGGAATTCTTTGATCCAAGGTGGGCCACTAGTCCACTATGTGTGTTCTCGAATTATAACTTCAAATGTGACAAGTTATTCGGCCAAGGATAGCAAATCAAAGGAGTTCTTGAATTCAAGATAGCAAAATAATAGGTTCTCGAGTTTGGAATTAAATCCCAAAGGGGTTCTCGAATTCAAGATAGCAAAATAATAGGTTCTCGAGTTTGGAATTAACCAAAGGGGTTCTCGAATTTGAATTAAGTTTCTCGAATTTTAAATATATGGTTCTCGACTTTTGTTTGAAATTGGTTCTCGAGTTCTTCATCCCCTACCTCTCGTTCCCATTTATTTGCAGGTCACTTGCAGCACTATATTTAAGTCATTTTAAGCTTAAATGTTCCTACAAAAACTCATTTTTATGTGTATCTATCAAGGTTTAATGAGATAAAATTCGAGTTCAAGTTCATTCATCCGGGTTTTGTTAAAAACCCTAAAATACGAAAGATTAAGCTCACATTACCTTCGAATCAGTAGCTTCCACGTCTGATCGGCTGTACTTTCGTGTTCTACTCGTCAAGGGCTTTGATTTGATACCAAACTTGAAGGATTTTAGCAAGAAATGAAGGTTTTATGAAGATTTTTGTGATGGATTTCTAGAGAGAGTATGAAACCGGAAATTTTAGAGAGAGAGAGGTAGGTGGAATCATAAATGAGCAATTTAATGCTTGAAGTGGGTTTTTATACCCCGAGCACGTTCGGTTTCGTTTCATTTCGTTTGCTCGATTATCGTTTTCGTGACGTTTACGAAACATACGCAATATTTACAAACTTTTAATAAAAATAATTTTATTTTAACCTTTTAAGGTTGTAATTCCTAATTAATGTTTTTATATTTCTTTTCTTATTTTATTGTTTCGAAACGTTTATTTTATTTGTTTCGTCAGATCGTTTCACCTTCGCGCGTATTCGTTCGAATCGTCACCCGACCGAACACGATGACGGTTTCACTTTCTGATTTTTTTCTACTTTTCAGTTATCGTTCAGAACGTTAAACTCACAGATATGATTGTGTGAATCGTCACTCACGCAAACACACTGTCAGTTCATCATTCGTAACCGGAACTGAATTGTTATTTGAATTGTGTTTCCTCACTAACGGACTCAGCTAACTTGCCTATTTTCACATTGTTATTTCAGAATTCACGTTGTTTCGTCACTGAATTGCCGGCCATCTGATTCCTGTTATTTGTGGACATCAGATCGCAACCGATATATTCTTGTCATTTGTTTTCACACTGTTTTTTCTCTTGTGTTGTTGTAATAATTGTACTCAACTTTTCACTTAAACACATACAACTGTTGTTTGTTTTCTGAGTTCTGTGGTCACACAACCGTTTACACATTGTATTTACACACTAGTAAATAGTGAAAGTACACATGCAGTACTGTGACAATCCGGAAATTTCAGATTAACCCCGTTAATCAGAAAGTAACAGAAACGTTACGAAATCGAACCACACCAAACTAGAAGGTTTAGAATTGAACAAAATATATTTATAAACACTCAAAATCATAAGAGTTAAACTTAAAATTCATTGAAATGTCTAATTTTGACTTTTACAAGTCAAATTTCGAATGGAACATCAATTGAAACTGAAATTTACCTAAAACCTAGTTTTAATCTAAATTAAATCAGTAGTAATAATCATATTAATGATAATAAACAGTTAATACATGTTACTAATCCGTTAATCAGCGAATTAAACACAAATTGATCACAAAAGTCAAAAAATTGAAGATGTAACCATAGAACTCTCATAATTCGACTTAAACCTCACAAATTGAGCATTCCTACACCCCAATCGGCGCCCTCAGGAGCTTCTACACAAGCCAATTCGATCTTAGAAGCCACAGGAAGAAGATTTGATTCAAGGGCTTGGCGAAAAGTCACATATAGTCGATCTGTATCAATTAGAGATCCATTCGGGTAAGTGTTCGCATCCACACATTCATTTTAACTTGTCTAAACAAAACCCTAACGAAATAGAATATGAGAATAATGAATTGATCAAGTTTGATTTCTAGGGTTCATAGTTTGGGACAATTTGGGGGTTTCAATATAAATGAATCCCAATATCAAATCAAATGTTACAGATAGCTTCGCAATACTCTGCTAAAAGAAATCCCTAAGTTAAATTCATAAAATCATCACGAATTGTAGGGGAACGAGTTCTAGGGTTTTTTGGTTTGGAGGATTTGGGGTTTTCATCACAAACGAAATCCATAATCAAATTAAAATACATAGAGAGATTCAGAAGGTTCCGATCAAGCAAATTCCTATGACAATTTTGGTTAGAAACAACGAATTAAAGGATTTTAGAATCTAGGGTTTTAATATGAAACAAATTGGGGATTTTGTATCCAAACAAGCATTATAATCTAATCAAAATATACAGAAAGTTTCGAATATTATGGGGCAATGAAAACCCTATGGATCCAAGACCTTGTGTTGAGTAATTTGATTAAATAGATCTATCATTTGTGAATTTGGGTTCGAATAGGATTGGGGAACGATTTGATCACCTAAACAAAACCAAAACTCAAATTAAAATCACCTGTATATTCGGTTGGAACCTGGGAACAAAACCCCTAAGGTTTAGGGATCGAACTCGGCCGAATCGTGGGTCAATTGGGGCTGATATGGCTCGGTTATAGTTAAACAAAGGGAAGCCGGTCGAGTTGTGGTTAAATTTAATTGAAAACACTTCTGTTTGAAAAATCAGAGGCAGATTAGATGGTTTGGGCGCGCGTGTATGATTTGGGAGGTCGCGGGTTTGAACCCGGCCCTAGCCGGTTTTTGTAATTAAAAACCAATTTTGGTTTTTAATCCGTAACTTCTTCGTTCGAACTCCGTTTCAACTCATTCCAGTTGCATTAGAACCGGATTTGAATTCGGAACAAAATACAACGATAAAATTCATATTTTTAACCGAAATCATAATCGCGTATAAATACGGGTGGTTTACGGAATCATATATATTTGAATAATTTAAATAAACGAACTTAAATTTGTGCATGCCATTGTATGTGCATTTCACACGACCTAATACACGTGTGTTGACACGTAAGTGATTTCAAACACAAAACGATATCCCGAATAACACAATGTTATTGTTTAAACACAGATTTCTCGTAGAAGACAGTTTACGCGATTTCACGTGTGTTTGATCATTCTATTGCTATCAAAGGTGCGTACACGGCCCCTTTTTACATTTTACTGTTTTGGGGAAGAAAACATGTGCAAACAAACATTTTAGATACATATCACTTGCATGAGTTGGCTATTTACTATAAGTGCGAACATAGCATTACAAGTCCTTACATATCGAACCGTTTAGTTTGCCGTAGTGTAAAGCGTGGTAGTTGAAGATAGATCTATTGGGTTTGACAAACCTCATTTGGTAGATTGTAGGTCTACGCAAGTGTTTAACTAGCCAATTCAACATTTCTATTGTTTGTGCTAGACAATAGTGGAAAGGCAACCAACATTCAAACAGTCAGCTTCGGTGTCGACCGCTTATGTAAATTGTACGATGACTAGCTATCATGACTATGCAATGTGTGATTATGTGATCTACAAACATTATATACAAACAGCTTGTTCAAACAATTGATTCAAACATTTGTGATTACTCATACAAACCTGTGTATGCACCAACCTTTGTGTTGACTTGATTTACATGTTTTCTCAGGACACTAAGGCTTAACCAAGGACAAGAAGGGACTAGGACGTTGAGTCTCATGCATACAGTTTATAATGATTGTTGATTGAAAACATTAAACATTGTATTTATGGTTTTGCAAGTGTTACACTTTGTTGTTGGTTTTCAAACGCTTCCACAAACGTTAAAACTCTGATATTACAATTTGGACCAAATTTATGTTTGAAAAGCATATAGAGGTCTTTGCATATAGAGGTCTTTCGTTATGTCTAATGCCTGAGATCCTGGTTTGTCATGCCCTAAATGGTATGATTCCGTTAGTTGAAATTTGGTGGTGTGACAGATTGGTATCAAAGCCCTTTGGTTATAGCGAAGTAGGTTTGCATTGGTAGACTTAGACTATAACTGTTAGACATTAGACACACTTTCTTACACGATAGTTTGCATAGAAATTACATGTGGTATTATGTAACAAACATGGCATCACCATCCACACCTACTAGTGACAAGGAACAATAAGTTGTATCATCACCAGCATCCAAGAAGAGGCGACTTAAACCGATGGATGACATGATTCACTATGATGAGGAGATACACATTCGACTGAGGGAGAATGGCCAGTATTGGCAGTGGATCCCTAATCTCATTCGCAGCTGGGTGAGTGAGGAGCGAGTTCTTCCGCCACCTACTCCTGACACTACTACAAATAGTTGGACATTACCTACTCTGGGATACTTATCAGGGTAAACATTTGCAGCTTTTGTTGCACGTATGAATCGGGAGATTCATAACATGCAAGAGGCTGGATAGATCACTGGATTTCTAGAGAGATGAAATAGGCTCTATGATTCACAAAAACAAGTCACGGAATGAAATAGGCTCTGTGACTCACTAAAACAAGTCAAGGGATGAAATTGGCCCTATGACTCACTAAAACAAGTCAAGGGATGAAATAGATCCTATGGCTCACTCGAACAAGTCAGGGGATGAAATAGGCCATGTGGCTCACTCAACGAGTCGGCGGATGAACTAAGCCCAAAGACTCAAAAAAAAACCATTCCTTAGTTCGGGACTATATCTGCTAGTTCCACTAAAATTCTAATTTTGACAAATGATCCATCACTCTTTATAATACTGACTATAGTTAATAAGGTTGTGGCTTCAGCCTTGATAAGAAAGCACCAATTTTCTTTCTAACTCCTCGACAACATTCTTGTAACTCTTGGTACTTCTGCATATACGGTTTACAAGGATCACTTCATGAACTCATTAACTGTATGGTGAGAATTCAAACTCAACTCCTTATCATGCTTGAAGTACCACCAAGCGAACATTAGAGGATCGTGCGGGAAAGAATTCGGTTACAGGTGCATACGTGAAGGCAAGTTACAATATATGAAAACACTTGGTGACCTCTATCGTGAGTCAACTATCAACTTGGGAACTTATGGGAGATAAATTGATTGCATGATGGTCAGCTCCAAACAGCTACAGTGTCTCGACACCAGGTTACATAAGAAAAACACTCTCAAGCAAAATATCTATCCTTGTAGGATCTACACTAGACCCTATAGTGGCATTCAACTCAAGTAACTATCCCTAAGTATTTCTTTGGGTAAACTATCCAATCATACATTATGTGACTATTGTCTGAATCCTGATGTCCTGAATAAACTCTAAATCCCACAAAACCAAATAGCTCAAGGTAGGAGGAACTTGAATTCTTATGTAAGGTAAATTGACGATCATGGTGCGCAACGTAATCGTGAATTTACAAGTACGCATGAATTCTGGAAAATTCTATTATGAACCTATTTTCGAAACACATACATATAATATTCACTTATCCTTCATTCTGGTGGTTACAATGAATTCAGTTAACATGTCGGGATTCTAAGATACATTCATCAAATTTCCAACCGTAGTTCTGGTTACTCTGTGTTCATAAAAGCCTCATGGTGCGACTTTTCACTTCACCTGGATAAATTCATGTGTATGTCAAAACACCTACTTGTGAGCACTTGTAAAGATTCCCTATCAAAAAAAAACAAAGTCTGATTTCATGCGTCTACTGAGAAGAGTTCTCAATGACCACAATAACAAAAAGAAACACCCAAAGGATGCTTGAATGCAAAAAGCTAGGGCACTTTAATTGAAACACGTTGTTAGTAACAACAAAAGGAATGAAAAAAATGGTCTGAGGGGGACAAGCCATCATGATCATAAGAAGCATAGCGAAAATCTCAACATCGCCACAATTACATATATCCTAAACCAATTTTATGCTCTTGTGTTGCTTGATACTGGAACAAAAAAGAGCTTTAGATCTAATGAAATTAGTGAAATATTTGCCATAACTCCAACACCATTAGAGGTTAAATATATTGTAAAAGTAGCTGATGGTAATTAGTTGCAGTAAAACATATTCTCAAATGATGTATTCTTGACTTGATGGGTCAGAAACTTGACATTGACCTTATGCCTATCACCTTAGGCAGTTTTGAGTTAGTCATTGGCATGGACTGGCTGTCAAAACACCAGGCCGAAATTATATTTCATGAGAAGATTGTTCGTATTCCTCTTCCACATGGAGAGACCAGTATGTACAAGGCGAGAAGAGCAGTACGCCATTGCGTCTCATATCTTGTATGAAAGCACACAAATGTCTGCGTAAAGGTCATACAACAGTTATAGCACTTATAACTGAAAAGCCGGTAGATGAGAAGAAGATTGAAGACTAACTAGTGGTTTGTGAATTTCCTGAAGTATTTCCAGAAGACCTACCGGGGTTACCTCCTATCAGAAAAGTGGAATTTCGAAATGACCTTACATCAGACGCAGCACCGATAGCTAGGGCGCCTTATCGACTTGCACCGTCTGAAATCCAAGAGTGATCCACACAACTGCAAGAGTTGTTGGATAAGGGCTTCATACGACCTAGTTTTTCACCTTGGGGAGCTCCAGTCTTATTTGTTAAGAAAAAGGACGGGATTTTCCGTATGTGTATCGATTACCAGGAACTAAACAAGGTTACCATCAAAAACCGGTATCCGTTACCTAGAATTGACGATCTGTTCGATCAGTTGCAAGGTTCGAGTTACTACTCGAAGATTGATCTCAGATCGGGTTACCATCAACTCAGAGTACAGGAGTTAGATATTCCTAAGACAACATTCAGAACGCGCTATGGCCATTACGAATTCTTGGTCATGCCATTTGGGTTGACAAACGCTCCAGCAGTATTCATGGATCTCATGAATCGGGTTTGCAAACCTTATCTTGATAAGTTTGTCATTGTTTTTCATTGATGACATTCTTATCTATTCTCAGACTGAGGAGGACCATGCTAAACATCTTCGATTGCTGTTAGAATTACTGAAACAAGAACAATTGTACGCTAAGTTCTCGAAATGTGACTTCTGGATGCGAGAAGTTCAATTCTTGGGTCACATAGTCAATGAAAAGGGCATACATGTCGATCCAGCAAAAATTGAGGCGATTAAAAATTGGGAAGCACCAAAAACTCCTACCAAGGTACGGCAATCCTTGGTTTGGCGGGTTACTACTAACGATTCATTGAGGGTTTCTCAAAGATCGCTCAACCACTTACAGCTCTTACGCACAAGGGGACGAAGTATGATTGGACAGATAACAGGAAGCTGCATTCCAGTTACTGAAACAAAAACTCTGCAGTGCACCGATTCTGTCCTTACCAGAGGGAACAGAAGACTTTGTGGTGTATTGTGATGCATCTGCCCAGGGTTTGAGATGTGTGTTGATGCAACGTGATAAAGTGATTGCTTACGCATCACGACAACTGCGACCACATGAAAAGAATTACACTACTCATGACTTGGAGTACGAATGCGCAATCAAATACAATCCGGGAAAAGCTAATGTGGTAGCTGATGCTTTAAGCAGAAAAGACACAACATCAACCAGACGGGTTCGCGCGCTTATGATGACGATACATACAGACTTACCTGACAAGGTACGCAGTGCTCAGCTTGAAGCCTTAGAAAAGGATAACTTGGTACAGGAATCCTTATGAGGAATGGAAAAACAATTGGATGTCATGCTTGATGGAACTCGTTGTTTCATTAATCGGCTTTGGATACCTTTGCATGGTGGTTTAAGGGAACTCGTGATGGATGAAGCGTACAAATCCAGATATTCAGTCCATCGGGATCATACAAGATGTATCATGATTTAAAGGCACTATATGGGTGGCCTCACATAAAAGCTGACATTGCTAAGTATGTTAGCAAATATTTGACTTGTTCTAAAGTCAAAGTTGAATATCAAAAACCATCTGGTTTACTGCAACAACCAGAAATCCCTATGTGGAAATGGGAACAAATTTTGATGGATTTCATTACTAAGTTACCCCGTACATCAAGTGGTTGTGATACGATATGGGTAATCGTTGACCGATTAACGAAATCTGCACATTTCTTGGCAATTAAAGAAACCGACAAAATGGAGAAATTGACTCGCATTTACATCAAGGAAGTGGTAGCACGACATGGCATGCCAATCTCTATCATATCGGATTGGGATGCCCGATTTACTTCAAACTTTTGGAAATCTCTCCATAAGTCCTTGGGAACTCGTTTAGACACGAGTACCGCTTATCATCCATAGACTGACGGTCAAACAATACCGCTCATCCATAGCCGTTGGAATTACAAGTAGGAGACCGAGTTCTTCTAAAGGTATCACCCTGGAAAGGTGTGCTACGATTCGGTAAGCGCGGAAAGCTTAGCCCACGTTACGTAGGACCTTTTGAGATCCAGAAAAGGATTGGTCCGGTTGCGTATCAAGTTCAGCTACCGGATGAACTCAGCGGAGTTCATGATGTGTTTCACGTTTCGAATTTAAAGAAATGTTTTTCTGATGAGACATTGGTTGTACCACTTGAGGAAATACAAATGGACGAACAGTTGCGGTTCATTGAAGAACCAGCTGAAATCATGGACCGAGAGGTCAAACAGCTCACGCACAGCAAAATTCCAATATATATCATGCGCAATGTAAACAATCTGATCATCACGATTATCATTCCCGATATCAAAATGCTAAATGAAATAGAATTACAAAGTTAAATTACACCAGTTTTGTTCATAATTTAACAATGTAAATCTACTATCAACATCACAATTTTTCTATCTTGTATCTGCACAAGATATACAAAATAATCAGTATAATGATGTTCAAAAATATGCACGTCCAAAATACTAGGTCCTTTATCTGTGCATCCTAGTCAAAATTACAACTTCTTAACTAGACATGTTCGTCACCTGAGAAGTCATGCAAAAAGATCAAGTCAACACATGGTTGGTGAGTTCATAGAGTTTTGTTTAGAAATAAATTTTGTACAAACCTGACCAGATGACAACCTTAACCTCACCATTAACCACCTATACCATCTGATTCGGTATGCTTATATAGAGGGCATACGTAGGGCTAAACTTACCGCCTGCCCAGCCGCCAGCCCACCACATACCAAACCACATGATATATTGTTCCTAGTGATAATTAAGTGTTTCATCTCATTCATTCGATTCACAACATTTGAAAAACCTGAAATTTGTTAACACTGATCACTCGTAATGACAACCATAACCTCATCAACAACCACCTATGTTATCCAATCAAGTATGCTTATATATAGGGCAAATGTAGGGTCAAGCTTACCGCCAGCCCAGCCACCAACCCACCACATACCGAACTGCATAACATATTGTTGTTAATGATAATTAAGCGTTTCATTCCACATCATCAACACAATAGTTCTTTAGTTCTTAGTATGGTAGTTTCACAAAATATAGAAATTCTTTTGATTCCTTAAGTTCATAACACGATCATGATCAACCATAGCATTTGGAGAAACATAACAATAAATGATTAAATAAATAAATAGATTAACATTTAATAAAACCTAAGACCTAACGATTGGGCCTTGGTCATACACGAGTAGACTAGTCTAGCAATCAAGGTTCTTACTAGTAAAGGAGATCTGTAAACATCATCAAACATGCGACCTATAATCAATCAGTCTAGCTAGGATATCTTTTGATGTATAGGAATTTATAGTTCGTCTAGATCGTCCACAGTTCTTTAGTTCTTTGGCACATGTTATCTTTGAGTATTTCCAAGATGTTCCTCGAAAATGAGTTAGGGGATGCTGTAGATATCATCAAACATGTGTCCCATATTCAATCAGTCTAGGTAGGACATCTTTCGAACCTGGGATTGGCACATGCTATCTTTGATATTTCCCAGACAGACCCTTGGAAATAGTTCTTTGTACATAGTTCTTTGAAATAGATCTTTAGTTCTTTGACAACGCACCACCAAAAATAGTTCTTTGAATAGACCGTTAGTTCTTTGAAAACACACCACCAAAAATAGTCTTTGGATAGACCGTTAGTTCTTTGAAAACACACCACCGAAAATAGTTCTTTGAATAGACCGTTAGTTCTTTGAAAATTTACCGTTGAAAATAGTTCGTTGTTTTAGATTAGTTATCTACTCATAAAGAATAGATACCTTGAAAACCTGCTGAGTGGTTACCTAGACAAAGTCTAGGATAAAACTATACAAGTAAAACATACATTTAGTAAAAGCATTTAGGTAAATATCATCCTTGGAAAATAATTTACGCATGCTTCTCAGCCCCGCGTTTGTAAAACAAAAGCGTTTAGAAAAGAGTCAATGAACTCACCCGTTTTGCTATGCTATGAATCACAAAAGATATGCGTGCTCGTTGTTTGTAGATTATGTTTCTTCTGCACCTGTGTTGATTTGTTATGAATTGAAGACGATAAGTGTCGAGAGATAACGTATATAGGGTTTTTGGTCTCGGTGTGCGACTATGTGTCCTACTTACTAGATAATGTGTTTCTAAGTTTCTCTAACTAGTCTACACTAATTACCCCTTATGAACCATTACCCCGTAGATCTTCACATTCCAACCTTACTTATGTAAGGTCTACATTACACTTATACAAGATCTTTTAAGTAAAACATCATTTATGAAATCCATTTTAACTTGAAATCTTTAAGTTAAAATCATTTAATCTATTTTATAATATTTACTAATGAAGTTTATAAATCATTTTACTATAGTTAACAAAAAAACATAAGTTTGATTTTTTTAAGAATTTATAAGTTAACATATTGAAACTTAGGTCAATCTTATTTGATTAACTCTACGTTCTTTGCTAGATCTTTGTTACTCGTAGTTCTTTGATCGTTCTTGTGTATAACTTGCTTTAGAAAGTTCCATTGAACTATCTAATTTAGTTATATATTTGCATAAAATTACTAAGTATTAGGTGTTAACCATATAGTCAACACATGTATACTTAGCTTGTTTCTTATTCCTTGAGTAATTCTCACTAACTTTATTCATGGTTTCATTTAAATGAACTCGAGTGTTTTAAACCCAACTGGTGGTTAAAACCCATGTCTATAGTTTAAATTAACTTCGAAAGGAGTTAGTGTTGAAAACCTAATCATAGATGATTATATCACCCAATTTAATTGTTTAGAAACCTAAGTTAAATGTAGTAATACTAGGGTTTTGGGTTGACACTTGATAAACCACCCTTGAATATAATTTATTTCCAGCAACCTTGCTCATGGTCTTATTTGATAAAACACAAGTGTTTTAACTCACATGATGATTAATACCCACGTTTATAGGTTGAAATGGTTTAGAAAGGTTTCGATATTGAAATCCTTGGCATAGTTGATTTTAACCCCGGTTAACACTTCTCGTAAACCCTAATGGTTCTCACCTATGCATAGTAAACATATGGAAACACTTAGTACATATTAGGCTGTTATGCGAATGAAACATGAGGACCGTATGGATGATGCATGCGAATGAAGATAATCGACCGAATGAGGAGTCCATGCGAATAGAAAGAGCCATGTGAATGTGGATTTCCAGCCGAATGAAGGTGGTCATGCGAATGTGAATGCCACACGAATAGAAGGCCCCATTCGACCCTAGTGCTGGTTCGTTCGGCCTATGGCCATTCGGCCAGGCTACGTGTCCCATTCTCCTGGTTCGAATCCGAAGTTGTGCAGGTCTCCATTTTTGAGTTTATGACTAAATCATGGAGTCTTACAAGTTCCTACATCACCCTAGACCATTTATGTGTAGTTCCTAAGGGTTTTGAAGGTCGAAGATCGACTGAAACGGCGAAAGGTTTGAACTAGGGGGTAAAACCCTAAAACCGTGGCTTTGAGGTCGATATTACCTCAGATTTGATGATTTTTAGCTCCAAATTCTTGTACTTTCACGATCTACAAGTTGTTGAGGTCGTTTTGACACCAAGATTACTTGTTTTGGTGGAGTTTTGAGGTTTCTAGGGTTTTATATTTTAGAGAGAGAAAGTGACGGAAATGAAGAGTGAGAATGGTAGGTGGATGGTGATAAATGGCATTTAATGCCATTTGATGCTTTTAATCGTTCCGGCTGCGTTTGGGTCTGTTCGGTTTGCGTAGAAGCGTCGGTTTTCGGTCGTCTTCGTAACGAAACGTTACGGTTTTAAAAATAGAGTTTATTAATTTAATTTAGATGGTAATTCCTAGTAATTAACTAATATCTTTCGTTTATTTTAAATTTCCTGAAAACATTTAAGTTTAACTGTTTAACCGAATCGTACAGTTGTCGCGCGTATTCGTTCGGATCGTCATCCGTACGAACACGACGATAACTACACTTTTTGATGTGATTTTCTAATTATTGGACATCATTCAGGACGTTAAACTTTTAGATATATTCGTACAGATCGTCACCTATGCGAATATCCTATCAGGTTAATATTCACATAATGGCGTCCAGTATTGTTTTGATCCGTACAACCTCACATACGTTTATAAGTAATAAAGTCCTAACTAACATTCACGTAATAGTTCTATGTTGTCGAATAGTTTTCTGACTGCTAAACCATGGATTTGAAACATGATCTGACATAAATGTGAAATAGTTCTGTGTCAAACATTAAATGCTAATAGTATACATGTAATACACATAGTTTGTACCTGAGTTACTGTGTTAATCACTGTTCCGATTACATTTCCGGTATTGTCCAACAATTTAGTGCTCTATATGTCCCACAGATGAATGGTGTTGCTGAGCGAAAGAACATAACATTGATTGAGGCTGCTCGGACCATGCTTGCTGATTCCTCCCTACCAGTTCAATTCTGGAATGAAGCAATTGCTAATGCTTGTTATACTCTGAACCGGGTGTTGATCGTGAAGAGACATGGGAAGACTTTCTTTGAATTGCTCCATAACAGAAAGCCAAATCTTAAGTATCTTGAACCATTTGGTGCACCATGGACGATGCTTAAGAAACATGATCAAGGCAAGTTCAATGAAAAGGTAGAAGAAGACTATTTTCTTGGGTATAGAACTCCTAACAAAAGAGTATACAACAGATCAACTCACAATGTGGAGGAGTGGTACCATGTGGATGTTCAGAGATACACTATGCCACCACCTGGAAAGGGTCCAAGCTAGATGTTCAATTATTCTGATCTCTTTGACTCTTTCAATATGCCTCCCATGTACTCTGATGAAGATGTTGTCATTCAAATGATGTATGATGCACATAATGCTCATGATGAACCAGTGCAACCTTCATCTGTTTCAGATCCCATGCAGACAAATGATGACAGTTCAGATTCAGATGATCATCACTCATATCCTGATGCTGAAGAACCAATTACTGACAATGTGCTTCCTGGTCTTGAGGATCTTAATATAAACAATCTTGATCCACAGGTTGTTATTCCTGCTCACCCTGTTGGCAGAATAAACAACATTCATCCTCAAGACAACATCATTGGAAATTTGAATGATAGAGTGAAGACTAGAAATCAGTTGTCTTCAGGTGGTCTTGCTGACATACTTGACTTTGCAGGAGTGAACTTTTGTGCCCATTCTTGTTTTATCTCCCAAGTTGAACCCAGAACCATTACTGAAGCCTTGAAAGAAGAATCTTAGGTAGATGCTATGTAGGAAGAGTTGTTACAGTTTAAGAAACTTGGAGTTTGGCAGCTTGTTGATAGACCCAAGGGTGCAAAAGTCATTGGTACAAGATGGATTCTACGCTGCAAACGTGATGATCATGTCATTGTGTAAGAAACAAAGCACGTCTGGTGGTGCGAAGTTTTAGACAGATTGAAGGGATTGACTACAATGAAGTATTTGCACCGATTGTCTTGAAGCATCCTGCAAAAAGTTCAAAGTGTATCAGATGGATGTTAAGAGTGCATTTCTTCATGGTGTGATAAATGAAGTTGTGTATGTCAATCAACCTCTCGGGTTTGAAGATCCATTACATCACGACCAAGTCTACAACCTAGACAAGGTCTTATATTGATTGCACCAAGCTTCGTGAGCATAGTATGAGACACTTTCTACTCACCTTCTCAACAACGGGTTTAGAAGAGGTGTTATTGACTATACTTTTTTCATTAGAGAGATGGATGGGGATTTGCTCTTGGTGCAAGTATATGTGGAAGATATCATTTTTGGATCCACAAATGATGTTCTATACAAAAATTTTGAGAAAGTTATGAAAGACAAGTTCGAGATGAGTTCCATGGGAGAGATGAAATTTTTTCTGGGACTGCAGGTAGATCAATTTGAGGAAGGAATCTTTATTCATCAGACCAAATATGTTGGTGACATTCTGAGCCGGTTCAGTATGTTGGATGCAAAACCTGCTGGCACCCCACTGGCTGTTAATCACGGGATTACTCCAGACGAAAAGAGGGAGTTAATCGATGCCACTCTGTATCGTGGAATGATCGGATCTCTTATGTATCTTACCGCTTCTCGGCCAGACATCATGTTTGCTACTTGCTTGTGTGCACGCTATCAATCAAAGCCAAGAGTCTCCCATCTTATTGCTGTGAAGAGGATTTTGCGTTATCTGAAGGGTACTTCGGATCTAGGCTTATGGTATTCTAATGATGATAACTTTGACCTGACTGCTTATAGTGATTCAGATTATGGTGGGTGCAAGAGGGATTTTAAGTCAACATTTGCGGGGTATCAGTTCTTTGGAAAACGCCTGGTTACCTGGCTGTGCAAGAGGCAGACGTCAGTGTCTACTTCCACATGTGAAGCAGAATACATTGCAGCTGCAAGTTGTTGCTCACAAATCATCTAGATTCAGCAACAACTCAGGGACTATGGGTTAAATTTTTCTAACACTCCTATATTTGTTGATAATACTGCTACCATTGCTGCCACTAAAAATCCTGTCTAGCACTAAAAAAAAACACATCAACATGAAATATCACTTCATATGTGATTGTATTGGAAATGAATTAATCGATGTGGTTAAGATACACACGATTTCAGAAAGCCGATCTTTACACAAAATCTTTTGATAAACCCAGATTTTTATATCTGTTATCGGCTAATGGTGTTTTTCAAAAAGATGAAGTCATTCCTTCATCTGAATCAAACAATTGATCATTGTATTTGTTTTTTAGTTTCTTTTGCATATTGCTTATTAAAAAACCAAAAAGATTTTCAGTTTTAGGTTCTTAGGGGAAGAAAAGGTAGTTTATTGAAAAACCAAAAACATTTGAAAAATTGTAAATATGAGAAAGTCTTATTTGGGAAAGGGATGTGTTAACCAGTCATTTTCTTTAATGCAAAAGTGAATGCACATATTGAAAGCACATGGGTATTATGATTTGATGTACTGATAGGCCGTCTTTACAAGTTTATAGACTATTGGTATTAGCTTAGAATGTTTGATTTGTGGGATCCAGTCTAGAAAGCTGATTTAAGGTATAAACATGTTATAATTCAAGTCATGTACACACCTGGTGTCATAGGATCGGCTTCCAATGATTCATGAGTTCAAGTCTGTACCCGTGCAACATTGCAGGGTCGCAGCCTATTTGAAACCATCCATTTGGATTGAACTAAACTCTTGATCAACACTGTTCTGACACGTGCCATATTGCTTTGTAAAGACCTAGCTAAAGCCGTCCATGAGAATGTGTTGAGATTGAGAAACTGAGTATAAAAATTCAAAAATATAATAAATTAGAGCCTTATGGAACTTATGATCTCAGGTATAAGATGTGCATAGATGAGTTATAACTTATTTTTGACCTGTATTGGTTGTCTAAAATGGGAAACTCAGTCAGAAGATATGGGTGATCACTGATTTGTTTACAAACAAGTATGGCCTGGTTTAAAATGAACAAGTATATCAGCAGTTGCATTATAAACCCATCGTGTCATAAGTATAACATTCAAGGATACTGATTTGATGTGGTCTGGTATATATATGTTACTTTCCTGAAAGACAACTCACAAAAATATGTGTTTTGATTGTCATAGTTTAGTTGTACAGGTATCTTCTTATCTGAAGATTACAAAAAGACTTTCAATTTTATTTTTAAAATGATCATTTGTCTGTTCAGGTGTTTAAACTTGTCAATTTACCATCATTCCAGACAAAACTTCATAAATGTGATTTTTTGAGTGCTTGTTTTGAAAATTGGTTAAAATGAATGCTGTTGACTCAATCACACGAATAGTTCACACGAACAAATGTCTAATCCGCTTGGATTTCATTGACGAATGGTTTTCACGAACGAACTGTCGATTCGCATGAACCTCTTTGACGAACGAATCTTTCATACGAATAGGACTCCGGCACAAATGAGACTTGTATTTAAACTCTCTGTTTCATCAAAAGCCTCACTCGCCCCTATTTCTATTCGTTAACTGTGTGTGTTTCTGTTCTTCCGACCGAGAGTATTCCATCAATCACCTCCGTTTTAACTGTGATTATGAGCCTTTCTGATCATAACTCCTTTACATATTGTTTCAACTCAAATCGATTTAAAACCTGTTCATTTCGTTTAATCGGTGTCGTTTGAAGAAAATGTTACCATTTTTATGCACTGATCATGAACTTTTTGAAGTTAGGGTTTTAGGGTTTACGCACTGGCGAACGAACAGTTCATTCGTGCGACTTATCACACGAAGAAGTCAATTCGTCTCAGAAGTCAAAGTAATGAACATGGCATACGACTGATTTTGTTCGTGTACCTCTTTCGTATATCATGTTAATTCGTATGACTTCTTGATTCGTCTGAGCCTTCGTTCATGCCTATTTAGTCTAATGTTCTATTAGTTTGCACGAATGAAGTATTTTGTTTATGGCTTTCAACTGTTTTATCTCTGTCAATCTGAACTAAATTGCTTATTTTACCGATTGCAGAATGACTGATCTGAGAGCATTTACGAAGAAAACATTTATGCCTCTTTGGACTTGTCATCTCCAAATGCTAATCATTTTACAGGGATCATTTCTTTTCTCAGACGATCTCGTATCTTCACGGCTATCTCTACGATACATGTTCCATACTTCTCACATCAGAAGTCCTTCTGGGAATCAGCTGATATTGACTGTACTGTGGAGGCTAAAGTCATTAGGGGAGTTGTAGGAGGATGGGATGTGGTTGTATCTGCAGAACACATCAGGAGGATTTGCGGGTTTCAGGATCTGCCTGATCACCCAGTTTTGTTGGATAAACACCTTGTAAGAGGTTGTTTCTTAAGATGCAAATATGGAGGAGACCTCACCATTGGAGTGCTGAACAAGGCATACCTTAGTCTACATTTCAAGTATCTATGCCATGTTCTTTTGCACAGCCTGGGATCTAGACGGGGTGGATTGGATGAACTGAGAGAGACTCTACAGTTTGCTTTTGTGGCTTTGATCCTAAATACTCCCTTCAATTTTTGTGAGATGGTTTTCATGCATATGAAGGAGAATATTAGCTCAAAAGGAGATAAGAAGTATCTCATGTATCCCAGAGTCCTCCAAATGATCTTTGATGCACAGCTGCTTGATCTCCCCAAGATTAATGCAGATATCATCCGGTTGCAGCATATGACTCATACAACGCTCAACCGTGTAAGACTTACAGGCAGAAGGATGCCAGGCCAGTAGATCGTAGTTTTTTTGGAAATCTCCTTAATCCAGAATATGTGGCACCTTCTACGAGGAGATGGAGACATGATGACTGTGACTCTGATGTTGAGGACATGATCTTCCCTCAGGTAGATAGTAATGTTGATAGAGATGATGATGGTGCTGGTGATGGCAGGGCTGGTGATGGTGGTGTTGGTGATGTTGGTGCTGATGTTGATGCTAGTGTTGGTGTTGGTGGCAGTGTTGATGAAACAGGTGTTGCTCATCATGACTTAGCTTTACAGTTGTTTCCTTTGGTCCCTCCACTACTTGTGCAGATCCGTATATACTAACTGTTTCAGTTGCTGAATAGCTTAGCGCACTGAATAGTCTGGTTCTTCGACTAATGGAGAGGAACCATGAGCAAGATCAGGCCATCTCCTAGCTGACACATCGAGTGAATGAGCAGGATGCTCTACTGCTTCATGATGCTGATCAGAGGGCCGACTTGAGAGCTCGTAATGCTGATCTTGAAGACCGTTTGCTCAAGTCAGTGGACGAGCACAATCAGCTTTCCTTGACGATATATGCATACAATGAAAGGATCCTCGCTCGGGAGGCTGACAACGTGCATCTCACTGAGCAGGTTGAAGACTTAAAGGAGTCCACACCCAGGATCGAGGCATCCGAACCTGTTTCTGATGACTCAGGCAAAGATTACATATATAGAAGACGAAGAAGATGATGAAGAATCTGATGTGGGGAAGGTTGATTATGACAATACTAATGATGACGATGGATCAGATGACAATGACGGAGCGGGGAGTGCCTCTGCCAGTTCTTCCAGTTCTCCAGAGCAGTCTCCACATGGAGAAATCAGAACAAAGACGAAACACGATAAAGCTCCCAAGTCATCTCACAAGCAAGCTGAAGAACTTAAAGCCACTAAGGAAGTTGATGCAGTGCCTGTGAGACGTCTTCTTGATAACAAGTTGACTATGATTCTTGACTCTCAAGGCATCATACAACATTCAGTGAGCTATGATAGAGAAGAGGGTGACATCATACATTGTCTCACCAAGGAACAGATAGCAGAGCTGTTCAGGTTAAATCCTGATGATGTGGTTTTGGATGATGCTACTGTTCCCACTTCTGATCTTCCCACTCCAGAAGCCTTTGACGACATTGATGAAGTTATCTTTGATGATCTCGATGATGGAGAGACCGTCAAGTACACTTCTGCAGAGGAAGAGCTTCCTACGTTTTTTGATCTCTTCCAACAACATTCAGAAGAAGAACTCAAGCGTAAAATTGGCGAGAAAGAATGAGGGAAAGGAGCCTCTGCGGAAGACATCCAGAAAAAGAAAGGATGAGTGGTCTGCATACTGGTAGACACTCAAGAAAGACAACATACCTCCCACTCCAGTGCAATACAAGAAAGTCTACAAAACCAAAGGATACAGATCCGATGGTTGCATTCTGAGATGGGCATATTTCAAAGATCTGGGGGCTACGGTGTGAGGAGAGAAAGGGGAATTCAATACTTCAAATTCCCGCATGATTTCAAGACGTTGCCCTGTTTGAGGTCAATCAATTGGCACGTCTGAACATGCTTTACTGCGAAGATTCTGGTATGTCGTCTTGGTTTGCCAGGCAAATCAAGTTTGAATACAGAAAAAGGTGGGTGAACTTCCAGCCTCAACAGCCAGAAAGGTATTATCTACCAGAGATTGATGCTCAGTCAAGGAAACATAAGGTTATCCAGAAGTGGCTGCCTCCAAAATTTATGAAGACAATTCCTCTCAGGAAGATGCGTCAAGACTTTGGAAGTAGTTTCCGATGGTGGTACTTCGACGGTCGAACTTTTGAGGCTGTGACAGTTCTATGCGAGGATGGCAAGTGGGATACCATTTGAGTTTTTGATCCTATGTTGATGACAAATCTATCTGAGGATGATGTCAGGATTTTGTATAGATGCTAGATCTTCTTTGATCTTGGAGATATGGAGCAGGCCTTGCAATACATGAGAGTTATCCGGTTTTGTTTTGGCTTTGATATTCATGCCGGCTCTGACTGGAAAGCTTTATCACAGATGTTTTTGAAGAATGAACCAGCTAAAGTATAGAACTAGGTCTAAGGGGGAGTATGTAGATGCACGTTTTGTCCCTAGTTCATTTATATTTGTCTGTGAATATATGTAAAGCTTTTATTATGAATGATATACAAGTATTATCAAGTATTGTCTATGATTGTTTATGTTTAACATGTTTAAATTTGAATTAATATAACTATCTGTTCCCATTCGTACGAATGAGCCTAAAGATGAATTCATTCGGACGAATGAAGGACTAACAAATGTCCTTTCAAGCAAAGGAACCAGGTTTCTATTTTGTTCGTACGAATGAATAAGATATCTGATTCATTCATGTGACAGGTTCGTTCATGTAGAGTCATTCGTATGAATGAGTGCTTCGTGCGACTCATTCGTATGACAGACTATTGTCTATAAATACCCGACAAACAGAATGTTGTAGGGTTCTGAACATTCCCTACGTATCCTCCTCGTTTTCAGAGCCTCTCTAGCCTCTCCAAGTTCGTGTTCTTGCCAGTGGTGTTCGATATCACTCAAAAAGTTGATCACCAATCATCGTCTCATCACGGGTTGCAAGGATCTCTATTGGAAAACCCACGAAAAGGATTCCGCACTATTCAGATGACTGTCAAACATAATCCATAGGGAACTTACTCGTTTTCTAGGTCCTACAACGTATGAATGCTCATCAACTTTATAGATGACCTTTTATTTTAAACATGTTCAAGTGGAAACGCAATTTAAGAATGCTAGGAGCTTGGACCTAGTTTCCATCAATTAAATTTTGTTTAGGTTTTGCATTTAAAATTTTGTATTTTATTTATAATGAATGAATTGGATGGGATTGAATGTTGTGTTTCAATTTCTTTTAATGTTTGAATTGTTACTTTATGTGCCCTATGATTTTGAACAATCTACACTTTGTGGTGCCCCGATGATTTTGTCATTGTTCGGGGTGTTATAGATTGGTATCAGAGCCTGGGTTAAAGGGAGTTAAGTTAATTGAAATGAATAACCTAGACTATAAGTATTGGATACCCTTGCTTGAACTCTATCATATAATAGTTGCCATGCTAAATTATATTTACTTATGTGATTACTATGTGTTAATAGTACAGTTATTTGATAGGTCAAATGCTTGAACCTAGATTTAGATGCCTTAGTATTTCACGCACTAGATGTGATTAATATAAACATATCAAACCATGACTGGTCGGTTATAAAAAGTGAAACATAAATAACAAACATCATTCTGTCATATAAGCATAAACATATAATGTGACGTGTTTATGGAATCTCATTACGCAAATTGTGTCGTAGGTACATAAAACAGATGTATTAGGTTACAATGACTTGGTTTTCAAAATTGAAACATATATAAAAAATAGTTATATAAAGATGAAATGTTATTTAGTTGGTATAGGTGTCTGTCTTATTATTCAAGAACATATATTAAAAATCAACAAAGGAAAATTATTGTTAAAAATCATATCGTATATAATATATGGCATAAACTTTATTTTTCTAAAACACGTCGCGATGTTATATGCGAAAATAATGAATAAGTTACATCGTTGTAACAAAATGTTTAGAAAAACAAAAAAGATTAAAATACATCTAAAAGATAATGTAGTTGTAAAAATTAGAATTGCTACACACGAAAACATATTTAAAAAATGTTTAAATATATCGTGGACGACCCGATGTTGATTTATATTTATACTGAAACGTAGTTATCAAAAGCACATCTCTCAACATTAGTTCAGGTCATAGAGAAATATTATATTTCAAAAGCACAAAAAAATAAAATAATGAGGAAAAAAAAGAAAAAAAATTGTAGAGCCCATTCAAAGACGAAAACTGACAAAGTCAACATGTGACCAGCTGAATATTTGATTTTGCATATTTTCGTGTATAGTTGATTTCGAGTACTCCTAGAGTAGTATAAATAGACATATTTTGTACTGTTCTAGGTTGGATTCCCGAGAAAATTGCTCTCTAGACGTATTGAGGCATTGTTCTTGTGAACTTCACGAAATATACAAAGATTGCTTTTTTACAAATCTTCTGTTTATTCTAATTTGGATTCCGCGCACTTTAGAGTCATTCGGTGTCGATTGGATCCATAAAGCTCGAGTGTTGATCAAATCTGGACCTACAAGTGGTATCAGAGCCTTTGAGCTCTTTTCTACACCAAGGTAACAACTTTTTCATGCAAGTTTGACACTTTCTTGATCTTCTCCTCATCATCAAGCTGCTGTTAAAATTTGGGGCTCTGAATCTTGAAGAATTTTTCTGTGGAAAATTTTCAAATATTTTCGAGTTCTAAGTTTCGAGAACAGTTCTTCGAGTATAGTCTTTCGAATACTTCGTCTTCGAGAACAACATATCGAGTACAACCTTTCGAACACTTGAAGTTCGTGAACGATTATTCGAATACTCTACTTCAGGTACTAGCTTTTCGAGTACTAGTGGACCTTCGAGTACAGCTTGGACTTCGTGTATTGCTTGGAATTTTGAACACTTGAGGGTTTCGTGTAACACGGGGGCTTCAGGAGCTTGTTAGTTTCGAGAATTTGGACTTAGAAAATTTTCTGTTCATCATGGCATCTAAGAATCTTACCAACTTATCCAACTTGCTGAATTTGGATAATGAAATAGGCATGGGAACAAAGCCACCAAGGCTCTTATCAGGAGACAACTTCCAAGACTGGAAATTCAGATTTCAGTCTTTCATCAAGTATACAGATCCAAAGTTATGGAGATCGATATAGGAGGGGCCTTATGTGCATATGTACCAGAGTGAGTTGAATGGACTAATTCCTAAAGATCTAGAGTTGTACACTAAGAATGACATCCTATTGAAGGAGAAGGATGACAAGGCTTACGCCTTAATTACTATGGCACTGTCAACTGATGTGGCTCATGGGTTCAAGGAGCATCAGACCGCCAAACAACTCTGGGATAGGTTAGTGGAACGCTTCGAGGGCAATGACGATATGAGAGAAAGTCTCAAAGACATGTTGAGGAAACGGTTCAACATGTTTAATCATATCAAAGGAGAGTCCCTAGATGCCCAACTCAACAGATTCACTCACCTCATGACAGAGATGACACGTGTTGGGATTGAAATGTCAAAGGGTGAAGTTAACAAGAAACTCTTGAATTCACTGCCATATAACTGGAACTCCAACTGTACAACAATCAAGAGGACAAAAGACATGCACAAGACTACTCTTAGTGAGTTGATTTCAATCATCAACTCAGATGACATGGATGACAAACAATGGGCGCTTAATCATGACAGTTCCATGGGCATTACTCCTCCATTTGAGAATGTTGTTCTCTTGTCTGCCATCAGTTATCAAGCTTCTGGTCCTCAACATTACCAGCCCCTTCATCTCAGTCTGTTACTTTTGAGACTGCATTCATTTCATCAGGGCATGTGACAACCAGTACCAGATCGTACGGCAAGTCCGTACTTGTCACACCCCCAAATTTCAACTAACGGAATCATACCTTTTAGGGCGTGACAAACCAGGATCTCAGGCATTAGACATAACGAAAGACCTCTATATGCTTTTCAAACATAAATTTGGTCCAAATTGTAATATCAGAGTTTTAACATTTGCGGAAGCGTTTGAAAACCAACAACAAAGTGTAACACTTGCAAAACCATAAATACAATGTTCATTGTTTTAAATCAACAATCATTATAAACTGTATGCATGAGACTCAACGTCCTAGTCCCTTATTGTCCTTGCTTGTGCCTTAGTATCCTGAGAAAACATGTAAATCAAGTCAACACAAAGGTTGGTGCATACACAGGTTTCTATGAGTAATCACAAATGTTTGAATCAATTGTTTGAACAAGTTGCTTGTATATAATGTTTGTAGATCACATAATCACACATTGCTTAGTCCTGATAGCTAGTCATCGTACTATTTACATAAGCGGTCGACACCGAAGCTGACTGTTTGAATGTTGGTTGCCTTTCCACTATTGTCTAGCACAAACAATAGTAATGTTGAATTGGCTAGTTAAACACTAGCGTAGACCTACAATCTACCAAGTGAGGTTTGTCAAACCCAATAGATCTAGCTTCAACTACCACGCTTTACACTACGGCAAACTAAACGGTTCGATATGTAAGGACTTGTAATGCTATGTTCGCACTTATCGTAAATAACCAACTCATGCAAGTGATATGTATCTAAAATGTTTGTTTGCACATGTTTTCTTCCCCAAAACAGTAAAATGCAAAAAGGGGTCGTGTACGCACCTTTGATAGCAATAGAATGATCAAACACACGTGAAATCGCGTAAACTGTCTTCTACAAGAAATCTGTGTTTAAACAATAACGTGTGTTACTCGGGATGTCGTTTTGTGTTTAAAATCACTTACGTGTGAACACACGTGTATTAGGTCGTGCGAAATACACATACAATGGCATGCACAAATTTAAGTTCGTTAGTTTAAATCATTCAAATATATACGATTCCGTAAACCACGCGTATTTATACGCGATTATGATTACGGATTAAAAACCAAAATTGGTTTTTAATTACAAAAACCGGCTAGGGCCGGGTTCATACACGCGCGCCCAAACCATCTAATCTGCCTCTGATTTTTCAAACAGAAGTGTTTTCAATTAAATTTAACCACAACTCGACCGGCTTCCCTTTGTTTAACCATAACCGAGCCATGTGTGCCCCAATTGACCCACGATTCGGCCGAGTTCGATCCCTAAACCTTAGGGGTTTTGTTCCCAGGTTCCAACCGAATATACAGGTGATTTTAATTTGAGTTTTGGTTTTGTTTAGGTGATGAAATCGTTCCCCAATCCTATTCGAACCCAAATTCATGAATGATAGATCTAATTAATCAAATTACTCAACACAAGGTCTTGGATCCATAGGGTTTTCATTGCCCCATAATTTTTGAAACTTTCTGTATATTTCGATAAGATTATAATGCTTGTTTGAATACAAAATCCCCAATTCGTTTCATATTAAAACCCTAGATTCTAAAATCCTTTAATTTGGTTTTTCTAACCAAAATTGTCATAGGAATTTGCTTGATCGGAACCTTCTGAATCTCTTTATGTATTTTAATTTGATTATGGATTTCGTTTGTGATGAAAACCCCAAATCCACCAAACCAAAAAACCGTAGAACTCGTTCCCCTAGAATTCGTGATGATTTTATGAATTTAACTTAGGGATTTCTTTTAGCAGAGTATTGCGAAGCTATCTGTAACATTTGATTTGATATTGAGATTCATTTATATTGAAACCCCCAAATCGTCCCAAATATGAACCCTAGAAATCAAACTTGATCATTTCATTATTCTCATATTCTATTTCGTTAGGGTTTTGTTTAGACAAGTTAAAATGAATGTGTGGATGCTAACACTTACCCGAATGGATCTCTAATTGATACAGATCGACTATATGTGACTTTTGGCCAAGCCCTTGAATCAACTCTTCTTCCCGTGGCTTCTAAGATCGAATTGGCTTGTGGAGAAGCTCCTAAGGGTGCCGATTGGGGTGTAGGAATGCTCAATTTGTGAGGTTTAAGTCGAATTATGAGAGTTCTATGGTTACATCTTCGATTTTTCGACTTTTGAGATCAATTTGTGTTTAATTCGCTGATTAAAGGATTAGTAACGTGTATTAACTGTTTATTATCATTAATATGATTATTACTACTGATTTAATTTAGATTAAAACTAGGTTTTATGTAAATTTTAGTTTCAATTGATGTTCCATTCGAAATTTGACTTGTAAAAGTCAAAATTAGACATTTCAATGTATTTTAAGTTTAACTCTTATGATTTTGAGTGTTTATAAATATATTTTGTTCAATTCTAAACCTTCTAGTTTTGTGTGGTTCGATTTCGTAACGTTTATGTTACTTTCTGATTAACGGGGTTAATCCGAAATTTCCGAATTGTCACATCATCCCCTTGTTGAAGGAATTTTCGTCCCGAAAATTGTAAAATGTCAACAGTAGTTAGGACACTACTTGTGAATTCCAAATTGTGCGTGCTAGTGCGATATTTGATCATTCTGTGCACTTGTGTGTAATCACACACAAGGTTCAACGTTTGCAACATCACACCCAAGTGTGATCGTTCTATGTAACTGTTTGCGTGCACACCAGTTAGTGCACCTAACCGTGAATGTTTGTGTTTGATCATACAGTGCTATGTAACCTTGCACATAGTGAATGTTCGCAACTGTTCGTACTATGTAACCTCATACATAGCAAATGTTTGAAACTAATCATGTATGTACTACCATAACATGTAACATATGAAATGTAGCACATAAAGTGTAATGTAGCACATTTGTTTATAACAAAACCAATTGGATAAAGTGTTTGTGCTTACAGTTTGTAATCTGAAGTGTCGAAGTGTGAAGCATCACGTCATCCCCTTGTTGATGGAAATTTCATCCCGAAATTTAATGTGTCTTCACAGTGTTTGTAGTTGTTGTTTTGAACAGATGAGGATACTTCTTCATCATTTGATCTTCCCTTTCCCATGTGAATTCAGATCCATGTTTTCTTACATGCATTCTCAGGTGATGAACATGTATAAGATAAGGCTTTTGGATTTGCATACTAGGCGGGCCAGATAAAGGACCTAGTAGACTTTTGAGAAGCACATCTTTTGTTGAGGATACATAATACTTTTGATACCTCTACATATACAAGATATAAACATGTTATTCTTTTGATAGGTTTACTTAGTTAAATTGCAGAACATTGATAATGTAATTTAACTTTGTAATCCTAGTTATCATTGATTGTGCTTTAGTTATTCTTAAACATTGATGCTAT
Source organism: Mikania micrantha (assembly GCA_009363875.1). NCBI lineage: Eukaryota > Viridiplantae > Streptophyta > Magnoliopsida > Asterales > Asteraceae > Mikania > Mikania micrantha. The sequence continues at coordinate 56,608,499 of CM018692.1, forward strand.
GTAAACAATCTGATCATCTTGATTATCAACCGCGATATCGCGCCCCGGGAACCTTCCGCCGACGGGGAATCCGATCCAACCCCGCCGGCTCGGGGTGTGATACACTCCCCCGTCGGTTGACCCGATTTCATTAATCTTGATCCATAGTGATAAAACCTAATAAATCTCGAATTTTTATCAGGCACAAAGATCAAGAGATGAATATCAATCACAAATTTCAAGTGGATAACAACAAATTATATCAATCGTTTCCTAAAATCCTGACGGATAAACTCAATTTCAAACTCGAACGAAACAGGTACAAAACTTAAATTAAATCAATCATTCCCGCGAGTCATATCGAGCAGAATAAACGCACATCCGATCACATAACATCGTGATCCAAGGTCGGCCGTTCAAACATCAGCACTGCGAATCAAATACAACTAAAACATAAACAAAGGTAGGTTTTCTTATGTTGATTTTCTCGTTTTTCTAATGGTAAAAAAAGCGTTATGTTTAATTTTGTTATTGAGATCGAAATCAAAGAAATTAGATCGATAAGGGAATTAGGGTTCTTAATTATAAACTATATATCGGAAAACAAACGCGGGTTATGTTTAAAGCACTTCGGTTGAATCCATAATGTGTTCAAGGCTCTATACCATTCGGTTTCTAGCGCACGTATAAGGCTCGGGGGCTACAAGGTCGTAATTTCTACCCTAGGTTGGGGTGGGTTTTTGGCCAATTTCCATTTTTTAATATAACCAATAATCTATTATATATTTTTAAATTCTGATTTCACATAAAAATATAAATAAAACACTTGTATTTGTCATAAAGAAAAATATATAATAACAATAATATACACTCAAAATTTTTTGTTATTAAATATGAATTAAAAATATCCAATTTTAACTAAAGGATAAAGTTATTTTAAACCATTAAACTTTTATAAACAAGTATAATATTTAAATGTATATAAATTTTTAATAAATGCAAACACATTGGATTAAAATATAAAATTATAAACTCGATAAACTAAGAAGTAATAAATTTTATCTAAAAGTGTATATTATGTGAATATAGTCTAAAGTTATAAATTATATTTTAAAACTCATTTATTAAGAGGATGACTTTGATATTATTTATTAAGTACTACTTTTCAAAACATTAACCATTTTAAAACTATATATATATATATATATATATATATATATATATATATATATTTTCTATTTTCTTATTAAACTAATTGTGATAAATTTGAAATTTCCGCATTATATTATTTATTCTTTTGAACTTATATTAAAGGAATTTTTATAATTTGTTTATTATTAATTATATTAAACTATAAATCATTATAATTTCTTTATTAAAATATTAAAGATTATTTATTTAAGATTTAAAAATTTTTGATTTATTATTCAAAAAAAAATTTAAAACTTTTAGAACATCATTTTACTTTTTGAGGGTATTTAACTAGTAACCAATTGTAAATTAAAGATAAATTTTAAAAGTCTAAACTACGCAAAACAAAATCGAACTCAATGACATATTCTAGTTACATTAAAAACTTCATAGAAAGCCCTAGTTACATTAACACATGTTTGAACTTTAATGGTTAATTTCAATCGTCTTGGACATTATTTGAACTATATAATTTGACAACTATTGCAAAGTCTACATCACTTGTTGAGACGAGTCTTCATAGCCCCTTCTTTTTATGCTTTTACTTTAGGAGTGAAAAATGTTCATTAGAAAAACATAGTTTTAACTACTATCATGTGAACTTAGTTTAATGGCTTTAGATATTGTGAACTTTAGCTAAGAATGTGCATTGATCATACTATTACATGCATAGTGACTGTGATAGATCTATTGGACTAACCATCCCACCAACGTTTGATTTATCATTTAGGAGAAGCCCGTGGTGATAGGTTACTAACTTCAGCAATGTTGGGAATGCTAAACATTGGTCAAACATTATTTGATTTGTCTTACATGCTAGTTCATTTTGACTATGTTCGTTATGCTTGTAGTTCACATATGACATTATATATACATTTTATTAACTATTTTTGGTGTGAGTGCTTAAAACTTATGTAGATCCACGTTTTGTCCCTAGTTCATTTACAGTAGTCTGTGAATATATGTAAAGCTTTTATTATGAATGATATTCAAGTATTGTCTATGATTGTTTATGTTTAATATGTTTAAATTTGAATTAATATAACTATCTGTTCCCATTCGTACGAATGAGCCTAAAGATGAGTTCATTCGGACGAATGAAGGACTAACGAATTTCCTTTCAAGCGAAGGAACCAGGTTTCTGTTTTGTTCGTACGAATGAATCAGAGATCTGATTCATTCGTGTGACAGGTTCGTTTGTGTAGAGTCATTCGTATGAATGAGTGCTTCGTGCGACTCATTCGTATGACAGACTATTGCCTATAAATACCCGACAAACAGAATGTTGTAGGGTTCTAAACAATCCCTAGGTGTCCTCCTCATTTTCAGAGCCTCTCTAGCCTCTGCCAGTTCGTGTTCTTGCCCGTGGTGTTCAATTTCACTCATAAAGTTGATCTCCAATCATCGTATCATCGTGGGTTGCAAGGATCTCGATTGGAAAACCCATGAATAAGATTCCCCACTATTCGGAGAGCTGTCAAACAGAATCCGTAGGAAACTTAATCGTTTTCTAGGTTCTACAAAGTGGTATCAGAGCCATTGGCTCTTGATTCTGCTTGTTTCCAATCGAAACTACTGATTTTAAGATTGATTCTTTGAATTTCTGCAATAAATCCTGTTTTTCTCTTCTTAAAGTACAAGTTTCTAGGGTAAAACTTATGTTTCTGGGCATCATTTCATGTTCTAGTGATTCACGAACCTAGGGAAGGTTTTTATGAAATTGTGTATCAAATTTGTAGTGAAATCTTGGTCTAGAAATCAAGTTTGAGGAATTTTTGTGAGGCTGAAAATTCATATCACACGAAGGAGATCTTGGGCGAATAGCTATTCATACGAATAGATATTCAGGCGATCGAACCTCCCCTCGTCCCAACTTCACACGAAGGAACTTCCCTTCGTCCCAACTTCACACGAAGAAACTTCCCTTCGTCCCAACTTCACGTGAATAGACTTTACTTTGTCCCAACTTCATACGAACAGATTTTCATTCGTTCCATCTTAGCACGAATAGCTATCTCATTCGTATAAGTTGGTCATTCGTTCACATTTTCAGTAGCATCAAACATTCATTCGTGGCAATCCTTCCTTTGTCCTTTCATTTGTGTGACACTGTCTTATTCTTCCCCGTTATTCGTATCAGATAGATCCATTTGCACCTAAGGACAAAAGATTTTTCTAAGTGCCAAATCAGATTACCTTTGCTTTTATAGAGGAACTTGCACTGATGGCAAACCAGATCAACAGGATCTAGAACTTATTGCTTACAGAGACAGAGACTGGGAACTCCAATAAAGCTCCAAATTTGTTATCTTTGGATGATTATCCACACTGAAAGTATCGATTTGAAATACACATCAATGGGGTGGACACCAACTTATGGATGGTGATTAAGGGTGGGTATTTGAGACCATTCAATGAGGATGGATCACCTATGCTTGTTGCCCAGACAACTGTGCCTCAGAGAAAGTTGTACGATTTTGAGAAGAAGGCCTATGCAATTCTGTCTCAGTCTATTGCTACTGATATATTTCATCAGTTCAGACAGTTTACTTCCTCAAAACTATTATAGGATGCTTTGCAACAGAGATATGAGGGGAATGATGCACTGAAGAGCATTAAGTCTAAAGCTTTGAGAAAAGAGTTCAATAACTTTATGTATTTGGGAAACGAGTCCTTGGATGATCTGATTACCAGATTCTATCATCTTCTCAGTGAGCTTTTCAACCATGAAGTCAAGACAACTACTCAAGAGAAGATTCAATGTCTGGCTGATGCATTACCTCCCTAGTGGGAATCATTTCTCATGGTATTAAAGCAGAGTGAGATGCTTGCTTTTATGGATATTAATGATTTCATTCAAAAGCTGAAGGAACAGGAAATAGAGAATAAGTGGAAAGCCAACAGGGTGGCACAAGTTCAAGATCCTTCCATCTATTATTCCACTCCCACTGTGGAAAGAACTCCTTCACATGCTCCTCTGAAAATAACATTTGTTTCTCAGACCAAAGGGACTCTTGTTTCAAGTCAGGTACACTTCAGTCAGTCTGCTGCCACTTCTACCTCTCATTAAGAGGATAGCCATTCTGTCGTCAACTTGAAGACATAAAATTTTGATAAAGTGACAGTAGAGGTTGCTAAAGAGCATATGGGTCCCTTGTCTACACCTCTGAGTTCTTATGATGGGTTGTTAGCTGGACAGATCAGAAATCCACACTTGACAAATGAAGACTACTCACAGATCGATCCTACACAATGGTTGGTGAGTTCATAAAGTATATAAGTTTAAAATAGTTTTAACAAACCTCCTTCGGTAAAACCTTAACCTCATTAACTCCACATGTAATATCCAAATCGGTATGCTTATATATAGGGCATATGTAAGGGACAAGCCCTAGCCAACATCCCACCACATACTAATCCAGATATGACACTGTTGTTAATAATAATTAAGCATTTTACCTACCAATCAACCCATTCCTCATCAAAGCTTTTGTTGTCTGTTTCAAAGTTTACAAGTCTACATTGTTTACAAGTGTTAGTTTCAATGTATGTTTATCAAGCATCAATTTTCACACGCACATAGTTTAGCTGTCCCTAATCCCATACGTGAGTACAAGCTCTGCACTAGCAGTAGTTTAGCAATTACGTAGCTCACCGATTAGTTAAGCTTAATCTAGCAACTACGTGTCTCCTATACAAGATAAAAGCTCTGGTTTACCAGTAGTTTAGCAATTACATATCTCATATATAGACACAAGCCATGCATACACAAGTAATTCCAGCAATTACATATCTCATATAAGCAGACAAAAGCTCTGGATTACCAGTAGTTTAGCCATTACATGTCTCTTATATAGATAATAGCTTAGCATCGCAATGTTTATGTTTAGCAATTACATACCTCATATAAGCAGACAAAAGCTCTGGATTACCAGTAGTTTAGCCATTACATGTCTCTTATATAGGTAATAGCTTAGTCTCGTTACGTTTATGTTTTACATATATCTCAATCCATAGGTACAAGCTCTGGATTACCAGTAGTTTAGCCATTACGTAGCCTATGATTAGATATATGTACCATGTTTCATGTGCAAGTAGTAGTTTCAAGCACACAATTCAAGTGTTCATACAATGTTTCATCATGAATCCCATATGTTTGCATCAAGTCTCAAGTTCATAGTATCAAGTTTCTCAAGTATAAGTATTCAAGTCTCACGTTTGAAGTATAAAGTCTCACAAATCTAAGCATTCAAGTCTCATGTTTGAAGTATAAAGTCTCACAAGTCTAAGCATTCAAGTCTCACGAAACATCAACAATGTTTAAAGTATAAAGTTTCACGAATATAAGTATCATGTTTCATGCATATGTATCATGTCTAAGGCCTTTTCAATGATTACTATGTTCCACCAATAAGTTTCAACATAAGTATAAAGTTTATGTTTAAAGCATTAAATAACATTTCAATACTTTTGAGAAAATGTTTAACATGCTTCTCAGTCCCGAAGTAAAAACAAATTAGTTTGAAAAGGGACAAATGAACTCACCTTGTGTCCGTAGTAGTTGACTATGTAAAATAAGAATGCACTCGCTCTTTCTTTGTCATTGTTTTGATGTTCACGCTCCTGTGTTGAATTCATAATGTTGTAGTTTATAAGTATGTGTTATATTGATTCGTGCACGTATAATCGTTAGTGTTAGCCCTAAAGTTGGCTAACACCCTTGAGTCAGGGTCTTTATTCGGCCCTACTTTGTTTTTGTAAGTTCAAATCCTTTAAATGTTAATCTTGTCATTTGTATTACATGTATCTTTGTAAGCATACATAATCATTTGCTTAACTTTACAAAAGTATCTTATGTATCCCTTGTTCCTCTTGTTAATATGTTAGAAAATTCTCAGTCACTTGGGCCGAATAAGGTTTGTCACTACGGCCAATAGTATGGTGTCATTGGACCTACTACAACTATGTGTGGGCCGGATTGAATAAAATGTGGACCGAATGATGAGTTGGGCCGAGTAGGTCATATGGGCCTAAGGAATTTCTTTATTGGCTGATATATCTATAAGGGTTTGGGCAAGGTTACTGGGCCAAGATTGGGCCTCATAAGAATGAGATTGGCCCAAAGAATGCCAAAATTTAAGTTTGTGTGTGTTGGGCTGCTATTGGGCCGGTTATCATGTTTGGGCCGAAAGCAAAAAGGATGTGGGTTTCTTAATTGCCATGGGCCGCATATAATCAATTCGATTAATCAAATGGGTTGGGCCTAGAGGAAATCACATGGGCCTCGCAAGTCCCTTGGGCCAATTACACCCACCATGGCCGGCTAAGTGAAATTCTGGGCTTATGCATCAACTTTGGGCCGTGAATAAGGCGTGAACCACATATGATCAACCGGCCTGCATGGATGGCAGCGAACCTATTGTAAATTCGTCTAAGGGTTCGGCTCTTGATGGTGTTCAACGAACCTTAGGGTTCGCCTAGGTACTGGTTCGTCGCATCCATGCAGAAGGTTCGTTAGCTCAATGGTTCGGTGGCCAGGTTGTTGATAAAAGGTTCGGCTAAGGATGCGTCGAAGGTTCGGTGATGGTGCCATCCGATTGGTTCGCTCAGAGGTCGAAGGTTCGTCTGTTTTAGCTCCAAGGTTCGTTAGCCAATGGGCTCGTCTCCAAGGTAGGTTCGCTGCATGTAGGTTCGGCTAACTGGTTGAACATGGTTCGGTTAGATACTCCCGAACTCTATGCATGGAAGGTTCGCCCAGTTCCTGGGTTCGGTGAGGCTCACAAGGTTCGGCTAAAGGTAACAGACGAAGCAAGGGTTCGGCTCAAATGGTTCGGCCACCCTTACAGGGTTCGGCCATGTGCAGCTCACGAACCCTGTGTACTCCCACTGCCATTCAACTCTACCTTCGATCTGGTCGTCCTCGTGGTGTAGCCATCAACAGTTCAGCTCCTCGTGATCATGGTGAAGATGATTTAGGGTTTTGGCCAGTCGTTTGTGTGTGTGGTCGAGCAAACCATAGAAAACCCTAATTTCTGTAACCTTTCTTGTATCATACCTCGAAATCGTCTGGACAAAACCTCAAATGAGTTGTACTTTCTTGTAGAGGGCTTCAAGATGGTCATTTAGGCGAAAGAATCGCTCAAATCGGCCAAGAAACGAAGAAGTTATGATACTTTGAAGGTCTTCAATGGTGGTTTTTATGCTAGAGAGAGAAAGGGACGGGAGAGAGATTGTAGAGAGAGAGAGATGGTGATAGAAAATGAATTAAATGCATTCATCCCATGTTTATATACCCCGAGGGTATTCGGGTTCGTTTCGGTTGCTCGGTTCGTATTTTCGTCGCGTATCCGTCACGTTACGTGCGTATTTTTGTAAATTTAATTAAAAAGACTTTATTTTAACAAGTTAGAGGTTATTTATTTCTAAAAAAAATCATTATTGCAGAACGTTAAACTATCAGAATCATTCATACAGATCGTCACCTATACGAATAACACATCGGTTTAACATTCTGAAACGACAACCGTTAAGGTTTTGTTTTGTTTAACCTCACATACGTTTACACCAAATAATATCACATCAAGTATTTATGTTTCAACACTGTGTTGTCTGACATGTTTTCTGACTGTAAATCCTAAGATTTCAGTCAGATTCAGACAATCGTTTAATAGTGTCATGTTAATCAAATGCATCAATAGTCTAAACATAGTTTCACGAAATGTGTACCTGAGTTACTGTACATGTTTACTGTGGCGATCACTGTTCCGGCACGTGTCCGGCAATGGTGTTACAGTCTCCCCTTGTTAGAGAAATTTCGTCCCGAAATTTAAGACTCGTTATTCGATACGACTTCCTCGGCAAAGAGCTGGGGATACTTGTTCTTCATGTGATCTTCACGTTCCCAAGTAAACTCGGGTCCGCGCCTTGAGTTCCAACGAACTTTAACGATAGGAATACGGCTTCGCCTCAGTTTCTTAACTTTGCGATCAATGATCTCTAAAGGTTCTTCCACAAAACGTAAGTTTTCATCCAATTGAATTTCTTCAACTGGTATGATAAGAGTTTCATCAGCTAAGCATTTCTTTAAGTTTGAGACGTGAAACACGTCATGTACACCACTAAGTTCATCCGGTAAGCTCAATCTGTACGCCACAGGACCAATGCGTTCGATGATCTCGAACGGTCCCACGTATCGTGGTGTTAGTTTGCCTTTCTTTGCAAAACGAACTACGCCCTTCCATGGGGAAACCTTCAACATAACACGATCTCCCACTTGGAATTCCAACGGCTTACGCCGTTTATCGGCATAGCTCTTTTGCCTACTTCGGGTTGCTTGTAGTCTTTGTTGTATCTGAGCAATCTTGTATGTAGTTTCTTGAATAAGTTCTGGCCCCGTGATGCGATTGTCTCCCACTTCTGACCAACAGATCGGTGACCGACATTTTGACCATAAAGGGCCTCGAATGGGGCACAACCAATGCTGCTGTGATAACTGTTGTTATAGGAGAACTCGATTAGTGGCAAATGAGAATCCCAATTACCACCAAAGTCTAGAACACAAGTTCTTAACATGTCTTCCAGGGTCTGAATAGTACGTTCGCTTTGACCATCCGTTTGTGGATGACAAGCTGTACTCAAGTTTAATTGCGTCCCTAGAGATTTCTGCAATGACTGCCAGAACCTTGATGTAAATCTGCTATCACGATCTGAAATGATGGACAATGGCACACCATGGCGTACCACTATCTCATTGATGTAAAGCTTCGCTAGTTTATCCATCGAGTAAGTTTCTCGCATCGGCAAGAAATGAGCAGATTTGGTTAATCGATCAACGATAACCCAAATGGTATCATGTCCACTGGAAGTGCGGGGTAGCTTGGTAACAAAGTCCATAGTTATTTGTTCCCACTTCCAAAGTGGAATTTCAGGCTGTTCCAGTAATCCTGACGGTTTCTGGTGTTCTGCCTTTACTTTAGCACACGTAAGGCATCTACCAACATACTCAGCTATGTCTTTCTTCATACCCGGCCACCAATAAAATGCACGTAAGTCTTGGTACATTTTATCAGCACCGGGATGCACAGAGTACCTGGTCTTGTGTGCTTCATCAAAAATAAGTTTTCGCAACTCATCTACTGCAGGAATCCAAATATGATCCTTGAAGTAAACAAGTCCATCAGGTTTTGTTTCCAAATGTTTCTCCACTCCATAATCCAGTTCTTTCTTCAAGTTTTCCCGTTCAATAACCTCTTGTTGTGCTTGCATGATGTTATCGTGTAAGCTTGTCTGCACAGTCATTCCATTGCTCTGACGCGCAAGGATTTGACCCATTCCTTCCGGCTCAAGGCATCAGCTACAACGTTTGCCCTGCCCGGATGGTACTTGATTACACAGTCATAGTCATTTAGAAGTTCAACCCAACGTCGCTGCCGCATGTTGAGTTCCTTCTGATCGAATATGTGTTGCAGACTTTTGTGATCTGTGAATATGGTACACTTGGTGCCATATAAGTAATGTCTCCAGATCTTTAAAGCAAATATCACAGCTCCCAGCTCCAAATCATGATTTGTGTAGTTCTTTTCATGAATCTTTAATTGTCTCGAAGCATAAGCAAGAACTTTGTCTCGCTGCATAAGTACACAGCCGAGTCCCTGATGGGATGCATCACAGTACACAACAAAGTCATCACAACCATCTGGGAGGGATAAGATGGGAGCATCACATAGCTTTTGCTTTAAAGTCTGAAAGGCTTCTTCTTGCTTTTGTTCCCAAACAAACGGCTCGCTCTTCTGTGTCAACTTTGTGAGTGGCAGAGCTATCTTAGAAAAGTTCGAGATGAACCTTCTGTAATAGCCTGCTAAGCCTAGAAAGGAACGTATCTCCGTAGGTGTCTTCGGAGTGTCCCAATCTTTTATTGCTTCGATCCTGGCAGGATCAACGTGTATTCCCTCCTGGTTAACAACATGGCATAGGAATTGAACCTCTTTTAACCAAAACTCACACTTAGAGAATTTGGCATAGAGCTTCTCTTCCTTTAACAGTTCCAAGATCGTTCTAAGATGTTGCTCGTGTTCTGCTTTGCTTTTAGAATAGATCAAGATGTCATCAATGAAAACAATAACAAATTGATCCAAATACGTCTTACACACACGGTTCATGAGATCCATGAAAACCGCAGGTGCATTCTTCAAACCAAAAGGCATCACCATGAACTCGTAATGCCCGTACCTGGTACGAAACGCCATCTTTGGTATGTCTTCGTCTTGCACTCTGAGTTGGTGGTATCCGGAACGCAGGTCGATCTTCGAAAAGTACTGAGCTCCTTGCAACTGATCAAATAAATCATCAATCCTCGGTAATGGATACCGATTCTTGATGGTTAATTTGTTTAACTCCCGGTAGTCTATGCACATGCGAAAAGATCCATCCTTCTTTTTCACGAACAAAACCGGAGCTCCCCAAGGTGAGTAGCTCGGTCGGATGAAACCTTTGTCAAGTAGTTCCTGTAGTTGGTTAGATAATTCCTGCATCTCCGAAGGTGCTAACCTGTAAGGAGATTTAGCAGCAGGTGTTGCTCCAGGAATCAAATCAATACGAAACTCTACCGGTCGCACAAGTGGCAAACCAGGTAGATCTTCAGGAAACACCTCAGGATATTCCTTCACTATCGGCACGTCTTGTATTGTTTTCTTGTCTTTCTCTTTCTCCACCACGTGAGCCAAGAAAGCTAGGCACATCTTTTGTAGACACTTACGCGCTTTTATGCATGATATGATCTTTACGTTTTGTTTTGCTTGATCCCCACGAACTTCCAATACACGATCATTCGATACTGGAATCCGAAGTAGCTTCTCGGAACAGATAACTTCAACTCGATTGAGTGAGAGCCAATCCATCCCCACGATGATATCCAAACTGCCCAACTCCATCAGCAACAAGTCGATGGTAAATGTGTGATCTACGAGTGTAAGTGGACACTTCCTAAGTATAGTGCTAACTGTAACTTGTTTCCCATTAGCTACTTCGATAGTGTAAGGGGAGTCTAAAGTTTCCTCAGTAAGACTAAGTTGTCGTGCAAAATCAGATGAAATAAAACTCTGGTCTGCACCAGTATCAAATAGTATAGATGCATAAGAGTCATGTAAAAGAAATGTACCAGTGACCACATTAGGGTCTTGGCGTGCAGCATTGACTCCAATGACAAAACCTCGTCCTCGAGGTGCTTGTGCTCCTGGTTGCACTCTCTTAGGACAGTTGCGGGAGAAATGACCCGTTTCCCCGAAGGTGTAGCATCCCCTGTTGTTGTTGCCTGGATTATGTGGTGGTGGTGGTGGAGGTAGTGCTCTTGCTGCAGTGTTAGTAGCCTAGTTTATAGCAACCCGGCATTTGGTAACCCATTGGCCAAACCGACCACAGTTAGTGCACTTCCTACATTGAGCACTAGGAGGATGATGATACTTGCAGTGAGTGCACTGGGGATGTTCTCCCCCATAACCCCTAGTAGCAGGATTGACAGGTGCTGCAGGTGCCTGTCTCAGAGGGGTAACGGCCGCATAGTTCTTTACGACCTTTTGCTTCTTTTTCTGGTGGTACTCGGGTTCTTTGATGTTGTTTCCTTGGTTTTTCCAGCATCATATTTTAAGACTCCAGACTTTACCATTACCTTGGTAAGCTTAGCAGAGAGGGAAATGGCTGACTCCAAAGTAGCAGGATATGAAGCCAGTACAACGCTTTGTATACATGAAGGTAATCCTGCCACATAGCGATCAATTAGTTTCTCCAAGGTTGGTACCATTTCTGGCACCAGAGCTACCAGTTCATGATAGCGGTTGGTAAAAGTCATATGATCAGCTCCCTTCATCTCATGATTCGAGAGCTCAATATCCAGTTGTTGTAGTTCATGTTTCGGGCAAAACTCGTTCCTCAGAAGAAGCTTAAATTATGCCCAAGGCATGGCCATTGCCTCATCTCTTCCCTTTGCTCGGATCTGAGCATTCCACCATGTCAGTGCTCGTTTGCTGAATGACCCAGCTGCATAACGAACTTTATGGTGTTCTGGACAGCTGCTAATGTCCAGAGTGTTCTCCATCTTTTAAGCCATTGAATTAATCCAACAGCGCCTTCGACTCCAGTAAAGCTTGGGGGTTTGCATCCTACAAAAGACTTGTAAGAGCAGTCAGACGTATGGCTAGTGTTTCCACTAGCTTCTCCTGTAGTATGACCAGAAGTGTTGCCATGGCCCTGAATCCTGTTTATCATCTCTGGGATGACATCTTTCAGCTGGCTGGTTAGTTGAGTACTCAGTAGTGTCGCCAAGGCGATGGTAGCAGGATCTAATGTCTGAGCAGTGCTTGAACCTGGTGGTGGAGAGTGTGGAGGAGGTGGAGGTGGCGGTGGTGAATCAGGTGGGGTAGGAGTCGAAGAATGAGGCGCAGAGACTTGTGGAGTCGGCTGTTTTCTCGGCGGCATTCTGATCATAACCAAAAGAATTCGGTTAGTGCAATGATCGAATGAAGAAAGTAAAATGCAACTTAAGTCTTATGTTCTCTACATGAGGGTCCCTAAGTTATAGTCTAGGCCAAACCGTGTAAGTAAATGACCTATTATTCTCTATAACCTTGAGCTCTGATACCAATCTGTCACACCCCGAGCCGGCAGGGTTGGATCGGAGTCCCCGTCGGGCGGAAGGTTCCCGGGGCGCGATATCGCGGTTGATAATCAAGATGATCAGATTGTTTACATAGCATCAATGTTTAAGAATAACTAAAGCACAATCAATGATAACTAGGATTACAAAGTTAAACTACATTATCAATGTTCTGCAATTTAACTAAGTAAACCTATCAAAAGTATTATGTATCCTCAACAAAAGATGTGCTTCTCAAAAGTCTACTAGGTCCTTTATCTGGCCCGCCTAGTATGCAAATCCAAAAGCCTTATCTTATACATGTTGATCACCTGAGAATGCATGTAAGAAAACAAGGTCAACACAATGGTTGGTGAGTTCATAAAGTTTATAAGTTTAAAATAGTTTTAACAAACCTCCTTCGGTAAAACCTTAACCTCATTAACTCCACATGTAATATCCAAATCGGTATGCTTATATATAGGGCATATGTAAGGGACAAGCCCTAGCCAACATCCCACCACATACTAATCCAGATATGACATTGTTGTTAATAATAATTAAGCATTTTACCTACCAATCAACCCATTCCTCATCAAAGCTTTTGTTGTCTGTTTCAAAGTTTACAAGTCTACATTTTTTACAAGTGTTAGTTTCAATGTATGTTTATCAAGCATCAATTTTCACACGCACATAGTTTAGCTGTCCCTAATCCCATACGTGAGTACAAGCTCTGCACTAGCAGTAGTTTAGCAATTACGTAGCTCACCGATTAGTTAAGCTTAATCTAGCAATTACGTGTCTCCTATACAAGATAAAAGCTCTAGTTTACCAGTAGTTTAGCAATTACATATCTCATATATAGACACAAGCCATGCATACACAAGTAATTCCAGCAATTACATATCTCATATAAGCAGACAAAAGCTCTGGATTACCAGTAGTTTAGCCATTACATGTCTCTTATATAGATAATAGCTTAGCATCGCAATGTTTATGTTTAGCAATTACATACCTCATATAAGCAGACAAAAGCTCTGGATTACCAGTAGTTTAGCCATTACATGTCTCTTATATAGGTAATAGCTTAGTCTCGTTACGTTTATGTTTTACATATATCTCAATCCATAGGTACAAGCTCTGGATTACCAGTAGTTTAGCCATTACGTAGCCTATGATTAGATATATGTACCATGTTTCATGCGCAAGTAGTAGTTTCAAGCACACAATTCAAGTGTTCATACAATGTTTCATCATGAATCCCATATGTTTGCATCAAGTCTCAAGTTCATAGTATCAAGTTTCTCAAGTATAAGTATTCAAGTCTCACGTTTGAAGTATAAAGTCTCACAAATCTAAGCATTCAAGTCTCATGTTTGAAGTATAAAGTCTCACAAGTCTAAGCATTCAAGTCTCACGAAACATCAACAATGTTTAAAGTATAAAGTTTCATGAATATAAGTATCATGTTTCATGCATATGTATCATGTCTAAGGCCTTTTCAATGATTACTATGTTCCACCAATAAGTTTCAACATAAGTATAAAGTTTATGTCTAATGCATTAAATAACATTTCAATACTTTTGAGAAAATGTTTAACATGCTTCTCAGTCCCGAAGTAAAAACAAATTAGTTTGAAAATGGACAAATGAACTCACCTTGTGTCCGTAGTAGTTGACTATGTAAAATAAAATGCACTCGCTCTTTGTTTGTCCTTGTTTTGATGTTCACGCTCCTGTGTTGAATTCATAATGTTGTAGTTTATAAGTATGTGTTATATTGATTCGTGCACGTATAATCGTTAGTGTTAGCCCTAAAGTTGGCTAACACCCTTGAGTCAGGGTCTTTATTCGGCCCTACTTTGTTTTTGTAAGTTCAAATCCTTTAAATGTTAATCTTGTCATTTGTATTACATGTATCTTTGTAAGCATACATAATCATTTGCTTAACTTTACAAAAGTATCTTATGTATCCCTTGTTCCTCGTGTTAATATGTTAGAAAATTCTCAGTCACTTGGGCCGAATAAGGTTTGTCACTATGGCCAATAGTATGGTGTCATTGGACCTACTACAACTATGTGTGGGCCGGATTGAATAAAATGTGGACCGAATGATGAGTTGGGCCGAGTAGGTCATATGGGCCTAAGGAATTTCTTTATTGACCGATATATCTATAAGGGTTTGGGCAAGGTTACTGGGCCAAGATTGGGCCTCATAAGAATGAGATTGGCCCAAAGAATGCCAAAATTTAAGTCTGTGTGTGTTGGGCTGTTATTGGGCCGGTTATCATGTTTGGGCCGAAAGCAAAAAGGATGTGGGTTTCTTAATTGCCATGGGCCGCATATAATCAATTCGATTAATCAAATGGGTTGGGCCTAGAGGAAATCACATGGGCCTCGCAAGTCCCTTGGGCCAATTACACCCACCATGGCCGGCTAAGTGAAATTCTGGGCTTATGCATCAACTTTGGGCCGTGAATAAGGCGTGAACCACATATGATCAACCGGCCTGCATGGATGGCAGCGAACCTATTGTAAATTCGTCTAAGGGTTCGGCTCTTGATGGAGTTCAACGAACCTTAGGGTTCGCCTAGGTACTGGTTCGTCGCATCCATGCAGAAGGTTTGTTGGCTCAATGGTTCGGTGGCCAGGTTGTTGATAAAAGGTTCAGCTAAGGATGCGTTGAAGGTTCGGTGATGGTGCCATCCGATTGGTTCGCTCAGAGGTTGAAGGTTCGTCTGTTTCAGCTCCAAGGTTCGTTAGCAATGGGCTCGTCTCCAAGGTAGGTTCGCTGCATGTAGGTTCGGCTAACTGGTTGAACATGGTTCGGTTAGATACTGCCGAACTCTATGCATGGAAGGTTCGCCCAGTTCCTGGGTTCGGTGAGGCTCACAAGGTTCGGCTGAAGGTAACAGACGAAGCAAGGGTTCGGCTCAAATGGTTCGGCCACCCTTACAGGGTTCGGCTCAAATGGTTCGGCCACCCTTACAGGGTTCGGCCATGTGCAGCTCACGAACCCTGTGTACTCCCACTGCCATTCAACTATACCTTCGATCTGGTCGTCCTCGTGGTGTAGCCATCAACAGTTCAGCTCCTCGTGATCATGGTGAAGATGACTTAGGGTTTTGGCCAGTCGTTTGTGTGTGTGGTCGAGCAAACCATAGAAAACCCTAATTTCCGTAACCTTTCTTGTATCATACCTCGAAATCGGCTGGACAAAAGCTCAAATGAGTTGTACTTTCTTGTAGAGGGCTTCAAGATGGTCGTTTAGGCGAAAGAATCACTCAAATCGGCCAAGAAACGAAGAAGTTGTGATACTTTGAAGGTCTTCAATGGTGGTTTTTATGCTAGAGAGAGAAAGGGACGTGAGAGAGATTGTAGAGAGAGAGATGGTGATAAAAAATGAATTAAATGCATTCATCCAATGTTTATATACCCCGAGGGTATTCGGGTTCGTTTCGGTTGCTCGGTTCGTATTTTCGTCGCGTATCCGTCACGTTACGCGCGTATTTTTGTAAATTTAATTAAAAAGAGTTTATTTTAAGAAGTTAGAGGTTATTTATTTCTAAAAAAATCATTTTATACACCGTTGCGTTTATTTATTGTTCGAATTATAATAGTTTACGCGTTTTATTAATTCCTTCGCGATTTAATTAAGATAGTTTATTTTGATTTATTTTATGATGAGTTTCAAAATTGTAAAATAGGAAATATTTTATTTCCTTAAATTTATGATCGTTCGTGTCTTCATTCGTTTTCGTTTCGTCAGATCGCGTCGCCATCGCGCGTATTCGTTCGAATCGTCATTCGAACGAACACGTCGATGGTTTGGCTTTCTGATTCTTGTTTTCTACTGTTAAGTCATTATTTCAGAACGTTAAACTATCAGAATCATTCATACAGATCGTCACCTATACGAATAACACATCGGTTTAGCATTCTGAAACGACAACCGTTAAGGTTTTGTTTTGTTTAACATCACATACGTTTACACCAAATAATATCACATCAAGTATTTATGTTTCAACACTGTATTGTCTGACATGTTTTCTGACTGTAAATCCTAAGATTTCAGTCAGATTAGGACAATCGTTTAATAGTGTCATGTTAATCAAATGCATCAATAGTCTAAACATAGTTTCACGAAATGTGTACCTGAGTTACTGTACATGTTTACTGTTGCGATCACTGTTCCGGCACGTGTCCGGCACTGGTGTTACAGAGTGGGTCGATCCATGTTGTAACGGGTGAAGGAGATGGTATGGTTTGGGTTAATGTCAATGCCGGTCCCTCTCATTTTTCTTTCTAGTATCTGGTTTAATGTTTGGCAGTTTTAGTTCCCTAGTTTTATAAAAGGTTTATAAATTTTTTTTGGAAAATCTATTTAATTTAACTAGAGTCATAAATTATATAACTAACTTTTTAGAATTTATAAAAGATGTATAATTTTTCAAACACACTCAATATTTGTATAGATAAAAATATTTATATATTTTGATAATACTTTAACATAGTTTATATATTATTATTTATTACTTTATACAACTTACTTTATAAGTATTTAAAAACTTTGAAAATTTTATTAATATTATTTATGTTGTTATTATTCTTTATTATTATCTTTGTTAGTGTTATTATACAACATATACATATACATACAAGCGCACACACACAGTTTTAAAGAATTCCAACAAGAAAGAAAAATTTAAATTTCTCATTAATAACTTTTGATATTACATAAATTATATAAATGTTACATAAATTACAAATTCAGTCGGCGAAACACACCCTACAACTTCAATTATCGAAATCAAATGTTTTCGCATTTATTAACATAAAACAAATTAAACAATTATAAAAGTTGAATGAATTGGGATGGTTATCATGCATGTCAAATAATATATATGATTCGTGTGTTAAAAGTTATAATTAGTTGCCATAACATGATACTCTCTTATAAAAAAAATGATTTATTCTTGTTCTTATAACATGTACGTTGTTTGATTTGTACCTCTAATATTGCAAACATTTAGTGCTCATTTACAAGGATAGCACAATACTTGTGCTTGGAATATTTGGTGGGCTTTGTCAAATTGAAGACCATAATAATTGGAAGTAGCACTATCAAAAATATAATAATAAAGTCGAAACAAATCTAGGGAAATATGTAGTACAAAGATTTTAACTGGAGGGACAAAAGTTTAACTCACAAAAGCCGGTTTACCTTATAAACCATCCACTCGGTTTCTTGTGGTAGCATTTTACTTCTTTCCAATGGTTGGTCGGGTATTGAGAGGAACCTAAGGATTTATCATATAAGTGAGTTCTAACAGTTTAAAAAAAAAGGAAAATTAATATTGATAAATCAAAACTTATTGGAGTTTTGATCATTTTGAAAACCCTAATCTTTAAATTGTTAATTACTTTGATTTGAACTTGAAAATCTTTTAAATAGTCATCCCATTTTCCAAAAAGGCGTACACGTTAAATCCAGCCAACAAAATTAATTAAGCTAATGTGAATTTTATCATGTACTCAAATATGATGTTTCCTTTTCCTGTTGGGTGAGACATTAGACATGAGACATGCATGATAGGTTATTATTACTATTACTATTACTATTAGTAACTAAATAAGAATGTTTTTTAAATAATGCATCTATTGATTGTAAACTTTCAATACTGATTAAGGTCTGGTTGAATTTTTATTTTTTTAAATAAAATATCAGCAAATTTTAAAATTATTCTTAATTACATTTATAAGTTTCATTTTTCTTTCAAACATATGTATGACATATACATGCATACATCAATTGCTCAACTAGATGTGTTTAGTTTTCGAGTCAAACTAGAAAAAATCGAAATTTGTTTCGATTTTGATTCAAAAATCACGAAGTCTAAATTCGATTCAATTTGGTGTATAATATTGAGTTTCGAATTTCATATTTTCAATTCGATTTCATTCGAAATTCGAATTAAAATTATTTATATATTTTTTTATTTTATATATACAAGTAGTTTACTATATTTAAAAAATTAGGCATTATAGAATTGCACAAATGTCAATCAAATGATACAATATTTATAATTTTAAAACTTTTTAATACCTATACCTAAACATCGACAACACAAGTATGAAATTATGAGGCCATGAAGCTTAAAAAATGATCTTTTTGGATGTTAAAGTCTAATATTTTTATAACTTGCCACTTTATGTTTTCTAGTCATTAGCATTGTATATTGAACTTTTATTTTATTTTTTTGTTTGAATGTTATCTCTAGTAGCAACTGAGGTGTTGGTTATTTGATATTTAGATATTTAATGTTTTGATTATTTGATATTTTCGAATTTGACAATGGATTCAAATTTTGAATTCTAATTGGTTTATTCAAATTGATTTCGAATTCGAATCAAAGTTGAATGCTCCTAAAAAAATTCATAATATGAAATCATTTGATTTAAAATATTCAAATTATTCGAAATTTATTTTGATGAACACCCCTATAACTAATGAGGCTTCCTTGAAACCTAACACATCAATAATTGATACCAATAGTGTTATTTACACACTCAGTAGTCTGATGCGAAAGCCTGCATAAGAATGGATGGTTTGGTATCATATGATATGTATTATATGACATGTATTATGTGTACCATGAGGGAACAAGATCATATTTAATGAGACAAGTTACAAGGTAATACAAATTTTATGATAATAGGCAACTCGTATGTCCAGGTGTCTACAACGAATGTAAATAAACTTGATGGCGCCTTTCGTGCGTTGCCGCGCAAATTTAACACCTTGTTTTGACATGGGAACTGATGTGTTAGTTTAATACATCTTATGTTGTTCATAATCGAGCGTTTTCGAATATATAGTTTACATTTTGAGTCATTTTTTGTTCCGTTTTACATTTCCTTGTTTTTGAACAGGATTATGTCCCAGGGAAGCAGAAATGAAGGCAAACGGGCATCGGGATCGAGTGCGTTGATTGAGCGAATAAAATGAAGATTTTAACCCTAGGCGGTGCGCCCCGAGCCTCACTTCCACCTTCGGCGGTGCGCCTGGGAACATTCTCTCATTCCTTCTATTCCGCGCGCACCGCCCAGTCAGGATGCATGGCCGCAGGGAAAGCGCCTGTCAGCTCAGCCGCCCGACTAATTAGTCCCGCGCGCACTACCTAGCCACACACAACCTCGCTAGGCGGTGCGCCCCACACCATTATCTGCCCCAAAACCCGAATTTCTTGCTCTCTACAAATTGGACGCGATGGAGCCGATTTAAGAGACTTCTCTATCACCTTGGAGCCCTAATCTCGCCCCTGGAGCTGCTGGAGCTTAACCCTGGATATTTGGGGCTTCATTAGAGCTTTTGGAGTGAAGGAACAAGGAAGATCTTGAGTGATTTGCTTTCTATCATTATTTTGTTATTGTAATCAGCAGTTTAGCATGTTATTAGACTTGTTTCAGTACTGTTTGGCTTCTGTTATGACTGTTGTTGGCTAGATTATGGTTATACCTAGGTTTGGATGATATATTCTTTGTATCCAGTTGTATTGCTGATCTTTGATGATATTTGCATGTTGGAATAATGATTCTTGATGATTGATAGATCCACATGTGTCTAGGAATGTCTTTCCATCATTAGATGCATGTTAGGCTTATGACTTTGTGTTTTAGGTTAGTTTGTGGATTGGTGATCGCTTTCCATAGGATTTGATATCATTAAGTGTTGTTATTCTCATATGTGACCTAGCTTATAAATCCGGGAGGTGTTAGATTAGTCGGCTGGTCTATTTCACTATGGGTTAAATGACCCAGGAGGGCATTGTCTTCGATTTCCTTAGTGTTTGTGTCAATCCATGTCAAGGTACTCAACTTTACAACTCTCTAGTGTCTTAGGATACACGTGGCTGGAGAAATCCGGGAGGTGATCCGCCCGTTTGAGTGCAATTGCATATCGGGAAAATTTGGAAGGTGACTCGGTAGACTAATGCATACATTACATTTTTAGGATATCCATTGGTATTGCCCGGTGTCTGATCTGGGATCCATTAGGCTTTTCTAAGTTTGTTTCTTAAGATCCTAGTCATAATCCTTCACAAGTCAGTCCAAATCATCACTTATCACACTTTTGATTCTCAACCTAGGTGTACCAGTTTTCCTGTTTGGAGTTAGTATCCATTTCACACCTCCAGTTTTAGTTCAGTCAGTTTTATTCAGTAGTTAGTCTTTAGTTATAGTTTGTTAATTAGTTAATGTCTCAATTAGGTTTTAAGAAGTTGCACCAAATCCCCCCTCTTTATTTTATTTGTTCACAGTCTAGGTTATTTTTCTTAAACTAGTGTCCTTAGGGTTCGATATCCGGTCTTCCACAAGCTATACTGTCACCGATAGGTACACTTGCCTACGTAGTGGTCTACTTTAGGATTTCCGATTTTAACTAGTTGTTTAGGTCGAGTCTAAGTCTTGGATTAGTTTTAGTGTCTTTAGCTTAGGTTAGGCAGTTTTAATTATCTAATTTTTAGGGTACGAACCACTTGCATCATGTTTTTGGCGCTGTTGCTGGGGAAAGTAGGCAATAGCAAAGATTACTTATATTGTGACCATTTCTTGTTTATCTTCCTATCTTTTACTCCTCCCCCTATTTAATTTGATTTTTTCATTTTTAGGGTTTAGTTTTATTTCTTTTTAGTGCCTTTATTTGTTAATTGCTATTTGTGCATTAGATTAGGTTTATATGTGCATACTTGAGTCTTATTTGACTATCTTCTTAGGGTGCCGGTAAGTGTATGCCCCACACCTGTTCGCAGGGAGCACCGGAGTTTGAGCTTAGTTCACCTGAGCAGATTTTGCGTGCGCGTCATCAGGTAAGTTTTCTTGACCTTCCTTTCGATATGGAGCAACAACCACACCCGCCACTGAGTCGTACTATTCATGAGCTTGCTAGTCATGGAGTCGTTGGAGCTAGATCTGCGATCACACTTCTGGGAGTCAACAACAACAACCGGCAGATCCCTTCTCACGTCATCTCTACCATCACGAACTCCACTTAGTTTCATGGCATTTAGTGTGACACATGGCTCGACAGACCAGACATATCGATAATTCGAGGAAGTATCGCACAACACTAGCACGTGTATTGAATAATGAACCTTGGTGAACGTCACAACATTTAAGCACAGAATCACTTCCCAAGTCAATTATAGTTAATAATTGACAATTAGAGTCCCAACGATGCTTAAACGATGTTTTTACGGTCGAGAAACGGGTGAAAACGGGCCTAGAATAGCAAAATAGGCTTGTTGGGCCAATTATATGGGCCAGGCGTAACGCGTGACCTGGAGAAGTGAACGTCAGGCGATCCGCGCGGATGGAACAAAGAGCGCCTCATCCGGTGTCCTCGCGCGCAACGACTGGCGCCAAGGTCCATCGCCAGGCGGTACGCCTGGGAACACAGCGACGCCAAACAGCTTTTTAAGCCCCCAAGATCATCATCACACCTATTCTCATCATTTTAATCAGTTTTACACGCCTTATCTCGACTGAGTTCGTCTTCTACAACTAGTTTCCATCATATTCCACCATTAGAGGCCATTTTTGAAGCTTGGGTTGAAGGTTGTGAAGCTTGGTGACCTTGAAGAACATCATCCATCACCACCACCTTCTTGTTCCTGTCAAAACCCACGAGCCAGGAGGTTTAGGAGCTGTTTTCATCACCATATCAGGATCTTTGAAGCATTTGAGGTAGTTTCCATCGCTAATATGCACTCTAAGCACCCACAAACACACATGCATGTGTTAAAACCCACATGCAAGCCCACTAGACCCACATGCACGAAATTTCTCTTTGTTTTAGATCTGGGTTTGTTGGTTTACATGTGTTTCTTGATGATCTATGATGTTTAGATTATAAATCTTGACAATCTATGAAGATGTGTATGTTAAAATATCATGATTTGGTCATTTTCAAGTGAAAAACCCACATGCATGTATGATCCATGGCATGTGGGATGACTTTAAATATTTAGATGCGTTACTTGATGATATTTGAAGGATATTGCATGATTAGATTATGTTAACTATGAGATTTTGATGAACTTGCTAATCATAGTAACTTTTTAGTTACGTCATGATGATATACGATGAAAAATGATCATGCATGTATATGAGATTTTTATTTGAGTGATAAAATGATGATTAGAAGCTTAGGATTGGGATTTGGAAACTTGATTGTTGACATATATGGCATAGTTTCCATATTTAGTAACTTTTTAAAGTGAAATGTTGTTAAATGATGAAGTTGGATAAATGAGTAATGTTTAAATGATGTTAAACAATTTATTATGATGATTGGTGATATGAAAATTGGTTTAGAAATGTTATAATGGTCATTTTTATGTAAAAACTACAAAGTTACTATTTATAGTAACTTTATTGTTACAAAAACCGACTTAGGAACATCTTGTGGGATTTGAGCATGCTAAGTGACTTATTATGTTTTAACATGATGAATGAATGCTAAGTTAGATGGTTTCCGATAACACGTATGCTAGAAATAGAAACTTTCCATTTTAGGAAACTTTTATGTGCAAACATGACATAAATGACTTATGTGGCTTCATATGATGATGTGCTATGTGATAACATGCTCACTTAGGATAAATATGAATGTTAGAATAATCGGATTATGATTTCTTGCATGACTTGCCAAGTGTGGAAACTTTCTAAAATAGGAACTTACTATAAATAGTAAGTTTCCTCACGAAAGTGACTTTGGTATCCGCACACATCACACGACACTAAACCGCACATCACACGATCACATGATCCAAGAACCGTCATCAACGGGTCGTTAGGTCAAACACGGTCAACACGACCCACATAACAACTTGGAGTTGTTAGAACACGAATACGGTCCTGGGAGGCCCACATGTATGCAAACACAAACTTACAACACCTATGTGATATAGGTAATTACTAGCCGGCGAGCTACACCGTTCTCGTAAGAGCACGCACTTCTCAAACTCAGGTGAGTTTACGGCCCCACTTTTACTCTTTAACTGTTTTGCTAAACTTATGGGGTGAGAATTACATTGCAACTATTTTAGATATATGACTGGTATGTTGTGAAAACCATTTTCGAGTGTAACTATTATCGCTTAAAGTCCTCACTTATCCTTAGCGTTAGTTGTGTAACAAACGATTCGTAATTATGTAGTACTACTGGGCTTGACTAACCCCACTCAGCACCAATGTTGACTGGAGGTCATAACGAGTGTAATTTCGATGTTGATGTCGTGTTCAGCGATGACTCACGGAGGCAACGGGAACAGTATATTTTCGGTAAGATGAACTGACACACTCCACGGATCGTAGATCCACAACTAAACTTAACATGCCCCGTATATATCTGTTTACTTTTCAGTCTGTCTAAACCTGTGAACTCACCAACTTTTTAGTTGACACTTTTCGCATGTATTCTCAGGTAACTAAAGGAGCACACGCTAGGACACTCAGGAGGATTACAAGAGAGTCTCACGCATTTAGACTCTGGTTCTAGGCTCTCGTGTGCATTTGATTTATTGTAAAGCATTTGATCAATGTTGTGTCTTAAACAATTTACTTTCCGCTGCAACAATTTATATTTCTGTTGTGTAAACATTACAACTATTTTCCGCTGCGTATTAATGTGACTGGTATTATGTTACAAACCTGTGTGATTGTGTAACTCATAAAGAGTCGTTCTATATGACCATGAACTGTGATCTTGGCCATGTCACACCCACGTGGACTGACACCACAAGTGGAAATTTGGGGGTGTGACAATATATAAGCATGCTTGGTCTGGATGACATACTATCTACAGGTGTAACTATGGAAAAGACATTCGATGAGACAAGATAAGACAATAACAATAAGACTTGTGTGTGACACAATGACTTGCGAATGATAAATTACAAGTATTTTCAATTACTAAACTTTTGAACTCACCAACCAAGTGTTGACTTGTTTTAAAATGCATGTTTTCTCAGGTGACAAATATGTTTAGTCACCAGACATCAGGACATAAGCTAGTGGGACTTTATAGAGGACCGATAGCTCACTTTTGAGTTCTGCATATTTTGGAAGACATATTTGTGAATCATCTTTTGTAAATCTTGTGCAGATACAAGATAGAAACTCTATAATTCTTTTTGGGTAGATTTACTTAGTTAAATTATGAACATGGATTGTGTAATTTAACATTTAATTCTATATCAATGTCATGCTAGCATTTCTCATTATATGTCATGTGCCATGTAAACAATCTAATCATTTCGATTATCACAACGATATTGCGCCCCGAGAATCTTCCGCCCGATGGGAAAGTTGATCCAGCCCGCTGGCGAGGGGTGTGACAAGTTGGGTGAGTGAGAGTGATCCAAAATCAGATAAGGATCTTATTACAATCGAATAAGTCTCCCATTTATCAGGAAGGGAACAAAAAAACGGTTAAGGACAGATATCTTAGGATATTATTGTCCTCCAAGTTTGAGCTCACTTAGAAGAGAAGTGAATCGCTCAAACTGTTGAGTCAATGACTCACTGTTGAGTCAAAGAGTGTTTCGTATTGCTGAGCCAATATCTCCCTTGTATTGGCCACAACATCAGGACTGCCACTACGTTGCTCTTTCAGTGCATCCTAGAGATCCTTAGTAGACTCATGGTGT
Source organism: Mikania micrantha (assembly GCA_009363875.1). NCBI lineage: Eukaryota > Viridiplantae > Streptophyta > Magnoliopsida > Asterales > Asteraceae > Mikania > Mikania micrantha. The sequence goes on from CM018692.1 coordinate 56,634,008, forward strand.
AGAAGACCAAAGTAGATCTCATTAGGTAATGCCATAGCAATTTGAGCATGAGCTTTGGCATCAAGCTCAAGCTTCTAAAAGTCATCCTCAGTGTAATTCCGAGGGTCCTTAGGCACAAAGTTTCTTGTCTCTGTGTCTAGGACCATAGGTTTATGGGGTCCAAACATGACAGATCTCCAACAAACTGTGTGGTTGTTGGATAAGAAGTGGAGTATCCTCCTTTGCCATATATTGTACTGGTGACGAACCATAATAGGAGGTTTAGTGGGAAATCCAGTGTTATGAGAGTCGAGAGTGAACTTTCCTGCCATATTTCAGTTAAGAACAACTAGAGGAAATCAATAGAGAAGTGATCTCAAGTTTGTTTGGCATAATGATTTTGAATAAAGTTTGAATATAAAATCAAACTCTATTGACAAAGAAAAGAGTACATAAAGAAAATTTTGAGAAGAAAGATTCTAGACAATTGAATATCAATGAGCTTTAATTTTCAGATTTGATGGTTAAACCAAGATCTGAAGAACAAGACTTTTATACCAATTGCTGGGATCGAAAACCTGGTAGTCTTGAGTAGAATATTCAAGCCGTTTGATTATTGATGTTAGACTCTTTGTTATTTCGGACAATCTCCCTCTTTAGGTTAGCAATGGCGTGTTTCTTGTTAAGGAAGAAAAAGGGTTTTCACATAAAACACACAGTTAAGAGATATGTGAGAATGAAATATCATCATCATTAAAATCAGAGAATGTCGGGGATAAAATATTCGACAACAGTACAAGAGGTGATGTCACATGATAGTGACATCACACAGAAAATACAACGGAATAAAGTAAATTCCAAGCACTGAATAAGAGAAATACATAACACTGAATAAGGTTGTGGGCTTTGTCTCTGGGGTTAAGGGTCAGGATTTCTTTATTCAGTGGTTCAAGACAAAGAGGCTAAGGCAAGAATGGTTAAGAATTAAGAAAGAGTAGGGTCAGAAATGTGTGGTTAAGGTAAGGGGAATGTGGTTGTGGCTCATCAGTCCTTATTTTCCAACATAAATCTATAATGGAAGCACTTGAGGGTGAATATTATTGTGATTATTGGTGCAATATGATTGGTTATCAATTGGAGAACTACATGTGCTAATACAAATCAACAAATTGTTAATTAAACAACTTTGGGTGATTTTGTCCATTAGAAGATTTGATTTCAAAACTGCTTAATTTTGTGCACAAATAAGATTTGATATGTTAGTATATGAGTTTGAGGAGTTGTTACTACATATAATATGTATTGAAAACTTGTGGTTTAGTTTCAGGTGATTTGGAATGATCGGAAGTGGTCAAAACGGTCCAAAACACGAAAATGAGATTTTCTACACTCAGGTGGCCACGAGCTACGCCTGGAAGGTTCTGTCCCAAATGGCCGTAGGCTACGTGTAACAGCAAGTGCCAGATCGTCCGGCAAGTCCGTACGGTATGTGTACTTTCACTTTATACTGTGTGTAAATACATGTACAAGAACAGTTATCGTATTAACAGAATTCAAAATACAATACACAGTTGTACGTATTTTTGTGTAAACTTAAATACAGTAAGTACAACATACAATTGAAACAATAGTTGTGTGTATTTAAGTGAAAACTTAAATACAGTTAACACGACGAATCACGGGAAACAACAGTGTACAAGTAAGCAACGAAAACATATCGGTTGCGATCTGATGTCCATAGATGACAGGAATCAGATGGCCGACAAGTCAGTACAAGAACAATGTGATAACAGGATGTCTAGTTGTGTCCGTCAGTGAGGAAACACAATTCAAAACATAATATCAGTGTCGTTTCAGAATAACGAACTGACAGTGTGTTTGTGTGGGTGACGATTCACACAAACATATCTGTGAGTTTAACGTTCTGAAATGATGACTGACAAGTAGAAAACAAAAGTCAGAAAGCAAAACAATCGTCGTGTTCGACCGGGTGACGATTCGGACGAATACGCGCGAAGGTGACGCGATCTGACGAAACGAAAACGAAAACACGACACGAACGAAAATAATTTAATAAAATAAAATAAATAACATTTTACAATTTTGAAACTCATCAAAATAATTAAATTAGTTACTTTAATTAATTCTATTTAAATTACGCGTAATTTTCCGGAAACGTAACGAAAACGCGAACCGAGCAACGAAAACGAACCCGAACACCCTCGGGGTATAAATAACCATAAATGAGTCAAATTTACTCATTTCCCACTTCATCTTCTCCACCACAACTCAAATTTCCGGATTTCACAAAACCCTCCCCATTTCTCACCTTCTCTCTTCCATAACTTCTTCATTTCTTCACCAAATCACTCCATTCTTGAACCTACTTGAAGCTCTCATCACCCTCTACACGAAAGTACAAAGGATCCGCCCTGAAAACGACCAAAACCGAGGTAAAATCGAGATCAAAGTAGCGATTTTTAGGGTTTTCTACAAACCCGACAAAATCCGAACTTTAACCGGTCTAAAACACCCCCTTTTCGACCCATACACCTTCTAAATGAGTTTACTCACCTAAACCCACTCAAAACGACTATATATACGACTATACCCCGAAATCATCTTCTCCCATGGCTGAAAACCCGTTCGGGCGAATGGCCCATGAGTATGAGCCATTCGGCCGAATGAGTGGAGTATGAGCGCATTCGGGAGAATGAGTGGAGTATGAACCCATTCGGGAGAATGAGTGGAGTATGAGCCCATTCGGGAGAATGAGTGGAGTATGAGCCCATTCGGGAGAATGAGTGGAGTATGAGCAGAATGAGTGGAGTATGAGCCCATTCGGGAGAATGAGTGGAGTATGAGCTCATTCGGGAGAATGAGTGGAGTATGAGCTCATTCGGGAGAATGACTCATTCGGGACTCATTCGGGAGACTCATTCGGGTGACTCATTCGAGACTCATTTGGGTGACTCATTCGGGACTCATTCGGAAGAATGAGTCATTCGGGACTCATTCGGGAGAATGACTCATTCGGGTGAAAACTCATTAGCACGAGCCATTCTTATGAAAATCACAAGAATGAGTCATTTTCACTACACCAACTCAATTAACAACTCAGATTTCAAAAAGAACAATCAAATAGGGGATCATAACTCAAATAACATTTAATCAAACACAGGACTGTGAATACAACATCAGTACGACAACAAGAGCGCGTGTATCCTCATTTAAGCTAAGTCAACCCCAATCGCAACAAGGTGAGTTCATATGCCCCTTTTCGTTAATCTTTAATGATTTTAAACTCTCGGGGCTGAGAAACATGCTTTACTTTTATTTATTTAAAAGTTGTGCTTATATATTGTTAATACTTTGATTAGTTGATATTAACTTGTTACTATCATAAATCATTGTATGCATGCTTGTTTGAATTCAAGAATACAAGAAAGATAAGATGATGATGATATTATAATATCATAACTCATCGATACAATAGAATAACTTAGTAGTAAGTTAACTCTTACAACACTTAGTTATTCTTACAAGAAATGACATTACAACAATTACAAGGAAACACGAAGACATGATTACAAGAGCAAAACACACGAATGATATAAAGATAATATATCTTTACTACATCATTCAATACAAGAGTTAAATAAGTGTAATAAGACTAGATCTTATAATACTTAACCTCACAACTCAACACATGTTACAAGAAGAACAAGGAATATGGAATGATAATCATGATAACATAATTTCATGATAACAACATCATTCACTCAATTAATTAACATAAACTAATAAGACTAGTTCTTATTTAATTTTGTTAATACCACGGAGAACATATGACAATGAGAACAAGAGTACAAGAGAATACAATTACAATTAGTTACTATTGACCTGTTTGCATTATATCACTTCAATCATGTGCCAAGTTGTTCAAGTGATCATGTAAGACCCTTTAATTCGCTGACCAGTTAGTTTGACGGGACTAAACCGACGATAGCATAGTGGTACCATAGGTTTGACAAACCTCTAGCTTGTAGGGCTAGTATGTTGATCGTAACAATTCATTGGCCGGTAACGTATGACCGGTGACAGGGCGACCTCAAGTCAGGTTCTGGTAAGCGACACATGGTGATATTAATCTACAGTGATAAGTAATTAATCCAGCGAAAACCCTATTGACTAGTAGGTTGAGAAGGTGATCTGCTCTCATGTTACACTACTAGTAATAGATTTCGTTGAGGACAATAGACATACAAAGTGGTAGAGATAAATCGGATGCATTGAAAACTGATTACGTGAGGATTTCAATGGATTCCTTTTAGGCTCTATGCACTATGGTTCAAGAACAAGTTGCAAGGGGTTAACTCACACTCTTAATATTTGATAGAGTATCATCAGTTAACCCACCTCAAGTATAGAATAATACAAGGACAAGATTATATTAATCTAAAATTCCTTAATACATTGAGGGTTATCAACACGTCGGTTTGATAATTAAACCCCATACAATATATTATTCTATCATCAATACAATATCTGAATACATATCAAATACGATGGATAAACGGGTAATGGATATCTTTAGTTGTATCGCAAGTGGGGTAGAATTTGACTGAGTATGTGGTGGGATAGCGTTTGGGCTTGACCCTTGCGTGATTCCCTATATATAAGCATACTTAATCAGGTGATACACTACTTGTACATATAACTAAGGAGAGGCCATTGGGTGGAACAGATGAAACAAGTATTACAAGTAACAAGTATGACATTGTGAATGTGTGCATGATCAATTCAATGATTTTCAATTTACTTACTTATGAACTCACCAACCTAGTGTTGACTTTGTTTAAATGCATGTTTTCTCAGGTGATGAACAGGTGTAGATACAATTGTGCAAGTGTTAAGCTAGTGGACTTTAGAAGACCTAGCTTACTTTTGGACTGCATACTTTTGATATGACAAAACAGTGAATCACTTTTGTATATCTTGTACAGTTCAAGATATAAACTCATTGATTCTTTTTGATTAGATTTACTTAGTTAAATTATGATGTACAATGTAATTTAACTTTGTAATTCTATTTCATGTCATGATTAGCATTTCTCATTTATATCTCATGTGCTGTGTAAACAATCTGATCAATTGATTATCACCCAATGATATCGCGCCCCGGGAACCTTCCGCCCGACGGGAAAACATGATTCGTTCCCGCCGGCCCGGGGTGTGACACTACGGCTGGGATTGTTTGGAGAACTTTGATTTTGATGGTTAACAAGCGTCATAGGGTCTAGAAACCTTCCGAAACGAACCATAACTTATATTTGGATAATCTTACTTAGCTCTTATGCACTAATAGTGAAATTATATGTGGTGTTCGCAGGTCGGATGTATATGATGCATTAATGCTCATGATCTGGCACATATTTTTGGAATATTTCAAACATTAATGAAAATTTTGGGTTGTTAGGTTTTCATACAAACTAAAGTATGATGATTTTGAAATGTGAATGGTAACTTAACAAGTATATGTTACTTGTGTAAATGTTTTTTATTCCGAATTGTATAAATTAGTAAACGTTAATTGTTAACTGAGACCTTATTTTGACAGTGTAATCATGTAACGAGTTTGGGTGTTACATGTAGGTTCTAACATTACTAGGTTCCAATTCTAATTCAACCAGTTTTCTCCACCAATTCTCGTTTATTAAAATTGTTGACCCAATGCAAACTAGTTTTGCTAAAATGTGTGATTTATGAGTCAGGGTCAGTTTACAGAATTGGTATCATGATTCAAATAACACCATAATTTGCATGTGTAGTACGACTTCAATCCTACTCCAAAATAAAAAAAAAATAGTATTTTTAAATAAATCATATTATACTAGGGATATGAACAATTGCATTCTTGGTGCACACATTGCACATGTACGATCGAAGAAATCAATCAACTTTTCTTGAAAAACAAGAACATTCAAAAAATTTTCTCTCTAATTGTGAGTGAGCGACTTTTAACCCGTTTTGACTTGTTGGAGTTGTATCAGAAGGAGTAACCCCTGGAACTTGTAGTTGTTGACCAATTGTAACTTGTTTTCCATTACAAATTACACTAACTTCACAAAAATCAGGTGCATTCTTCTTAATGAACTCTCCTTTGCTTGGCCCCTTTCTCAGCCGCCTAAGTAACGACACATAATTCTTAAATCTTATCATTTTTCATGTTTTATTAAAAAATCCAAAGCCAAGCACGTGAGCCGTGCGCGCGTGTGTATATATATATATATATATATATATATATATATATATATATATATATATATATATATTGTGTTTGTGTGTGTTCGTGTATATAGGGTAAGGTTCAATTGTTAACCGACTTTAATTGTGATAACTTGACTAACTCCGTCAAGATCAATCTAAATCTTTAAAAGTTTATTATTACTATTATTATAAATGTAAATGACTATTTTCTTTTATATGTATTTGCAAATTCACATTCGTTTAAGATTTAAAATAAGTGTAAGTTTGTGTTAGACTAGATGTAAATATATATTTAATGTATTGAAAGCTTACACTAGTATAAGATCCTAAACAATTTTGAAGTTGCACATACACATAATAAATATAGTATTGTATATGTATAATAAATATCTTGAAAAAAAATTCAAAGATTTGTGTTGATTTTAAAGGATTTAGTTGGGTTACCACAATTAAGATAGTTATTATTTGATATCATATATATATATATATATATATATATATATATATATATAGGGGAAGGTTCCCTTAAAAAAGTCTTTTTTGTCTAAGAAGGCTAAGAAGGATTTTCAAAAACTCGAAAACCGACCCAAACAAACTCCGATTGAATTCATTTTTACATAATTGGAACCGTCTTGTAATTCCCTAAAACCTAAACCTTAAATCATAAACAATAAACCTTAATAATTAAACCAAAATTATAAAAACAAACCCTAAACCTAAAGATAAAACCTAAAAGCTACAAAAACATGCCCTAAAATCCAAACTCTAAAACTAGTTGGTAAAGCTAAAATAAAAAAGTGAATATTGTAGGGTTCGATGAGACGGTTCCAATGCCATCGAAATGAGTTCTATAGGAATTCGTTTGGGTCTGTTTTAGAGATTTTAAAAATCTTTTTTAGCCTTCTTAGGCAAAATAGACTTTTTATTTTATATATATATATATAACAAAAATAAAATATACCTTAATGAAGGTGTTTGTTTAGTTCCAATGACAAGGTTGGTAATATTGGCAACTTGAATAAGATCTAGAATGGCCTTTGTTGTGGTATTGCTCTCGATAAGCATCGTCTCAACAGCTATCTGTTCACCCAAGTCAATAATATTATTATAGATGCAAAATTATGCCATTTTAATGTGAAATATATATGATATGTATGCTTTGCAAACCTTCTCAAGATCAGCTCAATTTTTTTTTTTTCAAATTCCATTCTTACACTTGGTTAAACACATTCATCTTTTATGCATTTAGAATCAAACATGTGTGCAATTAGCACTTATGTTGTTAAGTATGACACATGTTAAATTCTTAACACATTTGAATTTACATTACATGTGTAATAATAATATTAAAAAAAAAGAAAAAAGCTTTGGATTAGTTTTGACAGATTTTATGGGCTTATACTAAAATAGTGTTTAAAAGTATGCACATCAATAACCCAAGTGTAAGATTAAGCATACCTTGGCATCGGCGCAAAGGCGTATGTACTTTTGCAAGAGGTTTCTTCTTTTATTATTCTCTTCATTTATGTAGATTTGGACTTGCTCTTTGCTTAATTGGCTCCTTGATAGCTTTCCAACTTATAATCAAATCAAAACGTATATATATATATAGATTATCAAATACAACTAGAAGGCTTTAACACCATTCATAGGAGAATGAGGGGGTTTTGTTTTGATTTTAGTCCTTTTGATAGGCATTAATTAAGTACAACAGATGTTCCCTGTGTACATTAAGGTAACACTTGTGAATTCAACAGGGATCACTACCTCTCTTCATTAGCCGAGAAAGGACGACGAGCATAGTCAAGATCATAACACCTTCTCTCCTTGTTATCTGATATTGTTTATTGTGTGTGTACAATTGTGATCAAATAATAAAATTCCTTAATTGTGATAACTCAACTAACTTCGACAAGATCAACCTAAATTTTTAGTTTTTTTTCATTATTTTTATTATACGTGTAAAAGACTATGTTATTTTCTGTGTTTATACAAAAATATTTTGTTTAAGATATTAAACAAGTGTAAGTTGTTATTAAATAAATATAGACAGTGTAATGTAAACTTACATTTGTCGTAAATTCTAAACGTTTGTATAAATTAGCACATACAAATAAAAAAACATAATATTATGCATGCATAATAAATGTTACGAAAAAAAATCCTAAAGATATGAGTTGATCTTTTCGTAGTTATTTAGATTTGGTGTAAATGTAGCTTTGTATAACTTGACTTTTGGAATATATCAAGATCTTGTTTTGAGGAAAATGATGAAGAATGTTACGAAAATAAAAGTAAAAAAGGAAATCATAAGGCCTAAAGGATTTATAGTCATCTCTCGACTCGCCACATCCTCTTTGTTCGCATCTCTGTCTCACATCCAAGGGCGAAGGCTTTAAGGAGTCGGGGTGCCAGCTCCTATCATTTTATTAGTTTAAAATGATTTATTTAATAATATTTCGTCCGAAATTTTATAGATATTGAGTCCGGTTCTATCTGTTTTTCTTCTAAAACATTCTTAAGCCTCTTTGGTTTTAAAAAAAAACTAAAGTTGAGCTAGTCTTTTAACAATATCTTTAACATTTATGGTTTAAACTTATTTAGAAAATTCAAATAATATATTAATGAAACTATAAAGCTTAAGTTATGAAAATATTTAAGTTGTAGGGAGCAATATGTAACATTTTAATTTAAAAAATATATATATAGGGGTTATATGGAGCCTTGCCTAATCACGGGTACTCATCATTTTATCTTAAATATTTTTGTGTTTTGTTTGTTGAAAACATATTTAGTTTTTTATGTGCAAGTAAATTAGATATTTAAAGTTTTTAGATATTTCACCTGACTCGAATCACCGGCCTGAATATATAACCCGAAACATAACGACACGAAAAAAAATTGTGCATGTGTGTACTTTCGGCCTCCTAATAGATTTTCTTCAAGCTCCGTCGTCACATTCACTAAAAATTCTTCTCTACATGTTAACGAGGAGATTGTTTAAATAAGAGTGAAATATGGAAGAAAAAAAAAAGTACAAGTTGCTGATATAGTTGATGAATTTAGAATAGGCAAAATCCACAAGTGTTGTCATAAAGGTTCTTGTAATTTACTTTTATTTTGATAATAATATTTCATTAATATAAAGTAATACTAAAAAATGCAAAAAATAACATTCACATGTAATCATAATCATACTCACTAAAACTCACTTATAAAGTAACATTGTGTAATTCGACATGTCTAAAGCATTATGCAATTCGATACATATATTCATCTAAGATGCAAGCTATTGAGTTTTCAATAATAAGAGTAAGGGGCTATTTGGTAGTGTCTGAACCATTAAGTGCTGATTGGTTTAAGATGCTTGAATGATTAAGAGGATCTGAATGATTAAGTGATGAACCAGTTTAGAGCATTTGGTTAATCGTCTGAATGAAAATAAAAAAATTACCATTTAATTGGAAAAACCCTAAAAAAAGAAAATAAAACCTCCCCCTTGCCGGTCGACGAATCCGTTCGCCCCTCCTCCCGTCGCTGCCCCGTTGCTGCTTCTTCTCTGTCACTGACTCCGTCGCAGCCCTAGATGTCGTTGACCTCACCATTGTCGAGGTTCCCAGGGCCAATCGAGGGTGAACTTGCAGTCGAGGGTGCTGGCTAAATTAAGGAAACCAGGGCCGATCAAGTGAGGGAACGGGAGGCGTCTTCGACCGACGACGAGCGAACGAGGGATAGCGGTGATGATGCAGTCGAGCGAACGAGCGAGGGAACTGAAGGTCGAGCGAACGAGGTGCGATCGAGGGACGGAGGTGATGATGCAGTCAAGTGACTGCGGCAATGGTGTATTCGGCCGACGGTGGTGGTGGTGCAGTTGAGCCCCAGCCTCTCTTCGAGCGACGGCGGCGGTGGTGGCTTCGAGTGAGGCTATGGCTGGTGGTGCCAGCCCAGCCTCTCTTCCTTCACATCTGAATAGTTTAGACTTCACCTCAAGTCTGAATGGTTCAGACCTTTATTTAAACATTTGGTTCCATTCATAAGTTATTTTTTTCGCGAAACAAACGGTCTGAATTTGAACCATTCAGATTTAGACTCATTCTGACACTAACAAACAGCTGAGTAAGTTATCTTATTAAACAGAAAAGTGAAATGAATTTAATGGAAATGAAAAGAAAAAAAAAACTTGAAAATTTTTGTGTTCCTAATTTTTTATTTAAAGGAAGTGAAAGAATGTAGAATGAAAATTTTTAAAAACTTTTTCTTTCAACTCAAAAACACACAAAATCCCAAATTTCTTTTTTTTTTCTTTTTTAATTCGAACTCAATGAAAATAAAATTATACTGTATAATTTTTTTTTATTTTTCTCCTTTTTACTTTCTTTTTCTACTTTATTTTCTTTTTCTTTCACTTGTAAAATCAGGGCCCCTACCCACCTAATGGCAATGGTAATAGGTGATTGCGTTTTTTTTTCAAGACCATTAAATATTTAACGAGTGATGTCCCAAGAAGTTGAGGAAGTTGGGTGTGTATTTATTTGGTGACAACTACATGGGTAAAGCTCTCTTTCTAAGATGTATACCCGCATTGAACAACAATCAGAAGCCATTGATAAACTTTTATAATATAATAACCAATTTTTTACCTTTTAATTTAACTATTACCTTATTTTATCATACACTCTTTTTTTAAATCTAAAACGTGCCTGTTATTCACAGAAATCCTACAACCGGGTGTCTCAGCAAATAAACTCCGATCTAGATTCAAACCTAAAATCTCATATAAGGAAAATATTAATTCCTTTTATTTGTAGTATTGCAAAATTTTTAAATAAATGACTCAAAAAGTAAATTACTATATACTATTAAAACCCATGAAAAAGTAATAGTAATTAAATATATATAATATATGCATAGTAAATAGTAAAATAGTGATAGTAGGTCTCAAAATCATACAACATATACGTTTTGTATAATTTGAAACCCGATTTTAAAGAGAAAACTCTAAAACCCTATCTGAGTCGTTCATTTAATTTGGATCTTGAAAATAAACATGTGATCCATATTAACCCACATTAAAATTGATATATTTATTCAAAACCTAATTATTTTAATCAGGTTTAATGTAGGTGTCTGTTTCATGTAGTGACGTTTTGATAAATTAGACTTGTACTGTCAAAAAAAATTTTAATTTGAAAAGCAGTAAACAAAGATGATGGTATTAAATTTGAGAGATTTGCTTAACAATTTTGGTTTATTAAATTTGAGAGATTTGTTTAGATATTTGAGTGTTTGTTTTAAATCAAACGGTTGTTTATTGGTAAAAAAGATTTTGAAAATACTTTTTTTCTAATATTTTTGTAACATATTTATGAAGATTTCACATGATTTTATGTTTTTATGAAAAAATTGTATAGAGTTCGTGATGAAAGATTTGATTTTGCTATGCAATCTATGCTTTTACAAATAATATATAATACCCTTTCTCGGGAGTGTAGTGTAATAACCCGTCGTAACGCGCGGAGGGATTAAACCTAGTTAAAATTAAAAAAAGATGATAAGTAATAAATAAATATATAAATACCAGGAGTCTGAATATGAGTGAGAGGTGAGAAAACATGAACGAGAAAAAGCCGAGCTCCAGGAGCAACATGATCCACTGCCCATTTTATGACGTCTAAATCGTGCTTCCCGACAGCCACAAACACATCAACCGCATCTCTGCTAATTCTCTCCAGCTGATCTTCAACCTCCACAATCTCCGGCGACATCGTTTCACCGGAGTTTATCTCCGTTACTTGATCATCATTTTGTTCACTGACTCTATATTCCGACATAACAAATTTGCAGAAGATAATGAGTTGTTAGGGAGATGAAAACAAAGGGGTGTGAGAGTGGTGGCGGTGGCTTCTTCTGCAATATGAATCTCTCTCCTTGCCCTTTTTTTCATATAAATAATTCAACTTTAATATTTTCTTTATATGCAACGTTTTCTTATTCGTATTTTTATTTTATACGCATGACACAACCCGTATACATTTTCTAACCTTAACTACGTTTTATTTTATTACATTTATCCTTTAATTTCTAGAAACATATATAATTACTACTACTATATCTAACAAAATTCATATATGAATAGTGTTTATCACCATAAATTTATTTTATCGCGATTTATCGTGATAAATTCATTCTGTCGCAATAAATTCATTTTTATTGATTTTGAGATTTTCCATTTATCATGATAAATTCATTTTATTGTGATTTATCATGATAAATTAACCATATCGTGATCATTTTTTTATTGATTTTTTCGTGAGATTTTATGTGACAAATCCAATTTTCGTGATTTTTTCATGAGAAATTCCTTTAAATTTTCTCTCACGTTGTAGGTCCAGATCTCGATCAAGACTTGAGCTTTATCACTCCAATCGACACCAAATGACTTCAACGAGTGTGGAATCCAAGTTAGAATCAACAGAAGAAGTGGAAAAATGCAAGCTTTGTATAAAATCGTGAAGTTACAAGAACAATGCCTCAATACGTCTAGAGAGCAATGCATCGGGAATCCAACCCCTGAGCAGTACAAAATACATCTTTTTTTACTACTCCTAGGAGTACTCGAACCTATCAATCATCAAGAATCATTATTCCAACATGCAAATATCATCAAAGATCAACAATACAACTGGATACAAAGCATATATCATCCATAATCACAAATCAAGTCCAAAACACCATAAAGTTCACAACTTTATCACCTCAAACCTAGGTATAACCATAATCTAGCCAACAACAGTCATAACAGAAGCCAAACAGTGCTGAAACAAGTCTAATAACATGCTAAACTATAGATTACAATAACAAAATAATGAAAGAAAGCAAATTACTCAAGATCTTCCTTGTTGATTCACTCCAAAAGCTTTAAAAAAGCCCCAAACATCCAGGGCTAATCTTCAGCAGCTCCAGGGGCTAGATTAGGGTTCCAAGGTGCCATAGAAGTCTCCTAAATTGGCTCCATCGCGTTCAATTTTTAGAGAGCAAGAACTTAGGGTTTCGGGGCTGATAATGGTGTGGGGAGCACCGTCTAGAGGGGGTGTGTGAGGTTAGGTGGTGCGCGTGGGACAAATTAGTCGGTCGACTGAGCTGATAGGCGCATCACCTGCGGCCATGCATCCTGATTAGGCGGTGTGCGCATCCTAATCAGGCGGTGCGCGTGAATTAAAAGGAATCAGAGAATGTTCCCAGGCACACCGCCTGGGGTGGAAGTGTGGCTCGGGGCGTACCGCGTAGGGTTAAAATCTTCATTTTCTTTGCTCGATCAACCACACTCGATCCCGATGCCCGTTTGCCTTCGTTTCTGCTTCCTCGGGATATAATCCTGTTCAAAACAAAGAAATGTAAAAAGGAACGAAAAACGACTCAAAATGTAAACTATATATACGAAAACAGACTCGATTATGTACAAAATAAGATGTGTTAAACTAACACATCAAAAATACCCACACTTAAACCTTTTTCGTCCTCGAAAAAGCTTGCAAAATGGAATCATAGATCAGGGACTTGGCTTTTATTTGCCAAAGATATAACAATCCTAAATCTTTGTGTATTAACCACGATTGTTGGTATAATGGTCCAATCTAAACCCAAACACCGGTTTCCAGTTCCCTAATCATGATTCTTTATGTTTAAGTGCAATCATTCATCTTATGGTCCCCATCCCTTGGTTAAAACGAGTTATCCTAATCCCAAGCAAAAGCTTTCAAGGCACATGTTTAAGTCTAATGACTTAGACTCGATCGAAATATGCAAAATAACAATAAAAGAATATTTACAGAAAGAGTAAAATAAGTTGAAAAGTGGAAAAAGACTTAGCTGATATCGTGGGATGAGCATGCCTGAGTCTAATCCAAAAAGAAGTCGATCTAAACTGCCAGCCATTTGCATGTGAATAATATCCAAGTATTCGCCACCCGAATGGAAATTGAGTACGAGCGGTTAGAACCAGATTGCAAATAAGATCTCAAACAACCAAGCAATATCAACTTGTAAAATAAAAAGACTCAAGGATTGACTTTACATACCTATTTACAAATGACTCAATTAAAAGAAAAATCTTTTTGTATATATATTTTTTTTAATTTTTTTTTTGTGTTTTCGACTTAAATATTTACAATTTTTATTATTTATTTACGAGGTCTTATTTATTTTAACAAAAATTTAAAAATTTTTATTCAAAATTGACTTGATATATACAATAACTTGATTTTACAAAAATTAAAACTAAAAGGCGCCAACCTGACATACCCACACTTAGAACAACACATTGTCCTTAATGTGGCTTCAGAATTTGCGATAGATAAAGAAAACTATAATACAATAAGGTAAACGACGAACTCCCTGATAATGTGGCAAATATGTCGTGAGTGGAGTCGCACACCTTTCAATGTACAATCTCAAATATACAATTGTCAATACAACAACAATCCCATTACAATTATACAAACAACATTATACAAGAATACAACCAATAATATACAAATTGAAACAATCATGCAACAACAACCACAAATTTACAAACAATTTTATACAATCATTCAAATAAATATAACCAATAATAGCATTAATATACAATCAACATCAACCAACAACAGATATATTTAAACAAAACCACAAACATAAAAATAAAAAGAGACAGACATACCAAAATATAAATATATACATATGAAAAGAAAAATACATCAACTAAACTACATACATACGATCACTCCTCATCTGCTCCATCATCGGAGTCGGAGGGAACGCGTGGGGCAGGCATCCGGGGGGGGGGCACAACACCGACAGCGGCGGCAACAAGCCTGAGTATGTCCTCAAACATGTCCATCCTCTGATGTATGTATCGGAGGGTGAGTCGAGGAGGTGAAGGCTGGCGTGGTGACTCGTTGCGAGGCGGCCTCTCCCCTCGGTGCAGGATGAGATGCGTAGATGGCAGCGAGACCAAGGGTACCGGGTTAGGGAGGTCTGGTTCCTCCAACAGCGGCATCCATCGGGGTGGTACATCAAACGTGTCCATCCCTGACGTCTACATGTCATGCAGCGTGTATGGCCTCGTCTCGGGGCCGAGCGTAAGCATCTACACTGGAAATGTGTCGAACACCCGAAGACGATGCGCCATACGACAGCCGTACGGACCCATGTCTAGGCGCACCGTATGTCCTCCTTGACGAGGCCTCGCTAATGATGTCAGCAAGATAGTAGCGAGGTTCGCCGGGTGGTGACCCTGGAGGTAGTACAGGCAGAACAAGTCAAAGTAACTACCTTGTCCTTGCTAGAATGGCGAGGGATCAAGGTGCGCGCTAAGATCCTATGAATATAACGAAGAAGGGGATCGCGGATTTGCGTGGCTAGCAGCCGGTCCGAATGCGGTGGGACAGTTATTGTCCCCCAATAAACGATCATCTCTGCTTCGGTGAAGTATCTGGGCCTAGTTGTCCTAGATACGCCCCGAAGGAAGCCCTCAAATTCCCCAGCAGCCACCTCGTCCTGGGTGTAGATACCCATGCTGACTACAAACTGGGCGACACTCATGCTGCGAATCGTCCATCCTAAAGCGAACGACACAGCTCCGGGATAAGTAAGCGAGCGTGTGTCGTAGCGGAATGTGGATAGAAACTCCACGGTGAGCCCTTCGTATTGCGGCCACTCACAACGTAGCACGTGCCCCCACTGTGGAGTCACCAAGGCGTTGAACTCCTCGCTGCGGCCTAACTGCTCTATGACATGAGAGCGTCATCATGCGGCTGTACTCCAGCGTATCTGCCATGAACTGCAGAAATGTATGGTATGATCTGGCACGCAGGTGCGGAGGAACTGGATGTGCATCTGCTGGTGGGATGATAAGAGGGGCGGAATAACGGATCTCACGGGCCGACGGCTGCTGCTCTGTACGTCTGGCCCTCTTGGCCCTTGAGCAAGAAACATCAGCCATCACTTCGATAATATACAAAAATTATATACAACAAGTTACAATCTAACTAAATTCCTAATCCCTAATTTGATTATTAGTTTTAGTTGAAAAACGTTTATTTATATACAAAGTTGTTTGAAGATATCGATTTTGATTATTAAAATATTTATTTACTATATATAATACAATATATTATCCTTTATTTCTATGCAAAATAATAAGATTTATAGTCATAAATATTTATTGAGAAAGATTATTGTATTGTTTATTATTATACAAGTATATGTATAAGACTTATTTATGTGCAAAATTCTATATACATATATGAATTATTTATTCATAATACACAAAATATAAATTATTTATATATGTATGGTAATTTTATTGTATATTATTTATTATATAAGTATACATAAGTATTTATATATATATGTATATATATTGAATTTTTAGTTTTTTCGTGTATCAAGCAAAAATATATATATATATATATATATAAATATATAAATAAATACTTATGATATTTTATTATTTATTATTTTATTTATTTATTTAAAAGTAAAGATTTATTTATATAAGTGTTTTATTAAATTTATTGATTTATATACAATACATACATTTATTTTAACTCATTATTTACTTAATTACATTATATTTTATGTTATTATTATACAAAATATATAATTATTGATGTACTTATGTTATTTTATAGTTATTATTGTTTATAATACTTATATTATATTTATATACAAAAGTGCTAGTATTCATTTATTTTGTATCACTTTATTATTATTATACACATAGTTATTTATATTCCAAAAGTATTTATTTATATTTATTTTGTATTACATTATTTTTATTATTGTTTATTTGGTATATAAAAGATATTATTATGATTAATTATTTATTTTGTTATCAGTAGTAGTAGTTGTTATAATTATAATTATAATTATTATTATATTTTTGTTTGTATTTTTTATTTTTTATTTATTTTCGACACCATTATAATTTATTTATTATATATATATACATATATTTTATCTAAAATTAAAATAAAAATAAAAATTGAAAAATGAGGTCAGGGCGGGGCGCCTGGCTACTAGAAGCCGAGCCTGGGCGGTGTGCCTAGGGCTAGAATCACCGGAAACACGAAATCCGGCCATCCCGAGGCTTCCTCGATCAAATTCCCAATCAAAATAATCCCCAAACAACCTCATTATCTTTAACTATGGTATTTCTAATTTAGACTTCAAAAATAAAAAGAAAAATGGGGGTTTACCATTGTTCGGTGGATGGTGATATTGACAGTGGTAGCAGTGGTGAAGTAGTCGACGAGAGACAGTGATGTTGATGGCTGGCGGAGCGGCGGATGGCGCGGCGGTGGAAGTGGCTGTCTTCGGTGGTGTAGTGCGACTGGAGAATGATAATGGATACTGTATATGGTGGTGGAGACTGGTGTTCAAAGTGGTGATGATCCGCGGTGTAGACGGTGGTAAAACAGGTGGGGCGTGGTGGTCGTGTTCACGGTGATGGTAGAGGAATGGTGGTTGGGTGGTGGTGACCGGTGGTGGAATGGTGGTTTTGTTATGTTTTTTTCCCAAATTTTTAGAACCGCTCGCACAACCCCAGACCAAACGGTGGCGCTGGGCGATGCGCCCAAGGCGAAAAAGTTTGAATTCTGGAGAAGAATCCGCGTGCATCGCTTGAGGTCGTCTGTTCTGGTTGGGCGTAGCGCCTGGGGTTTAAATTCTTGTTTTTTTATCTCAAAATAAAATAAATCTTAATAAAAGTTAAACTAAAGAAATTTAAAATTAAGCTAAATCCTAAAGAAATTTAAACTAATGAAATTTAAAAACTAAGTCAGATTCTAAAAATTATGATTAATGCAATTAAACTAAAGTATAATTCTAATAAAACAAAATTAAACTAGACTTTAATACTAAAATGAAAACTGAAATAGATTAAACTAAATTAAACACTAATATTTTAAAACTAGAATTTTTCTACTAAAACCTAACAAAGATTTAACTAAAATCAAAGTAAACCAAGTTAGTGATAGGTAATGCATAAGTGGTCAGATTTTAATGTCTGATATGGTAATCAGCTGTCCGAAATGATGATTCGAACGTACGTGACAAATACCCACACTTGAATATGATATAGTCGTAAAAGCATAAATGCATCACCAATCACCTAAGACTCGATACACTAAACTAAAGGTACTTAACTAAGCTATGTACACTATATACAAATTGGGTCGAAGCCCAAATCCCTAACCTGCTCGAGATTTGAGGAGAACAACCCCCTCGTCAGATGTAATCGGACCTCCAACGTAGGGATTCAACCGGTGCCCATTTACCTTCCACGTGTGGTCCCCATATTCCAATTCAACCGCACCATATGGGAAAACCTCACAAACAACAAAAGGGCCTCTCCACCGCGACTTTAGCTTTCCAAGGAAAAACCTATGTCTCGAGTCACAAACTAGCACTCGATCGCCCTTCTGAAACTCCTTCACCTTCTTCAACCTACGGTCGTGTAGCGCCTTCATGTGCTCCTTGTAACTCCATAACCGAGCTTACGCCTCATCCTGTAGCTCATCCAACTCATGAACCTAGAGAAACTGGTGCTTCGCGGCCTTAGACAAATCCAAGTTGACGGCCTTCAAAGCCCAAAAGGCCTTGTGCTCAATCTCAACCGGGAGATGACAGGCTTTCCCATAGACCATCCGATAAGGGGTCGTCCCAATCGGATTCTTGAACGCAGTCCTGAAAGCCGACAGTCTTCTCCAAGATCCTCTTCACTCCTCGATTTGCGTTCTCCACCTGACCGCTAGTTTGTGGATGATAGGCGGTTGAAAATCGATGGGTGAACCCATACTTTTCTAACACCTTCTCTATCTGGGCATTGCAGAAATGCGTGCCTCGGTTACTGATCAATGCTTTCGGGGTCCCAAACCTACAGAAGAGATGTTTCAAAAATCTCCCCACCACTCGTGCGTCATTAGTGGGGAGCGCCTGTGCCTCAACCCACTTTGAAACATAGTCAATCGCAACAAGGATATACCTATTCCCTTGCGAAGTAGGGAAAGGTCCCATGAAGTCAATGCCCTAGATATCAAACACTTCAACAACCTGAATCGGGTGCTAGGGCATCTTATTCTTGGATGAGATGTTTCCTGTTCTCTGACAAGATCGCACTTCCTTACTAGATCATGAGCATCCTTAAAGACAGTGGGCCAATAAAAACCAGAATCGAATACCTTCTTCGCGGTGGAAGAAGGTCCATGATGGCCGCCGGTCAGCCCCTCGTGACAATGTCTAAGGATCTCTAAACCCTCATCCTGACTCACACATCTCCTAAAAACCTTATCTGCGCCCACATGAAAGAGATAAGGCGCATCCCAGATGTAGTGCCTCGTGTCGAAAAAGAACTTCTTGCACTGCTGGGATGTCAATCCTTTAAGAAGGAAACCATTAGCTAAGTAATTAACAATGTCAGAAAACCATGGTAATCCCTCATCTAGCCTCTCCGTGCGATAGTTCTCTTCAATCCTCACCCTCACGAATCAACTCTCTCTGGATCCTCTAGCCTAGATAAATGATCAGCGGCTACATTCTCAGCACCATTCTTGTCCTTGATCTCGATATCAAACTCGGACAGAAGGAGGATCCACCAAATAAATCTTGGCTTCACGTCCTTTTTCGCAAAAAGGTATCACAAAGCCGCATGATCAGTATAGACAATCATATTGGAGAGGACGAGATAAGACCTAAACTTATCAAATGCGTAGACAACTGCCAACAACTCCTTCTCAGTCGTCGTATAATTCTCCTGGGTGGCGTTTAAGGTCTTACTCGCATAATAGATCGGGTGGAAGTGCTTCTCAACCCTCTGTCCCAAGACAGCCCCCACTGCGAAATTGCTCGCATCACACATGAGCTCGAAAGGCCGGCTCCAATCAGGGTCTTTCAAAATAGGCGCATTCACCAATCTCTCCTTCAAATACTGGAAGGCTCTGAAACACTCCTCATCAAACACAAACTCTACATCCTTTTCAAGCAGACGAGTGATAGGTTGGGTGATCTTAGAAAAATCCTTAATTAAACGCCTATAGAACCCCGCATGACCTAGAAAGCTACGAACAACTTTAACACTCGTAGGAGGATGGAGTTTGCTTATTGTATCAATCTTAGCCTTGTCAACCTGGATGCAATCACGGGATATCTTATGTCCTAAAACAATCCCCTCAGTTACCATGAAATGACATTTCTCCCAGTTGAGAATAAGATTAGTCTCAACACATCTCCTCAGCATCTTCTCCAGGTTAGTCAAACACTGATAGGAAGAACTTCCAAATACATAAAAATCATCCATAGAAACCTCCATGGAAGTCTCGATCATATCATGGAAGATGGCAACCATGCATTTCTGAAAAGTAGCTGGAGCGTGACATAACCCAAAAGGCATACGACAATATGCAAAGGTACCGCACATGCATGTGAAGGTGGTCTTCTCCTGATCCTCTGGTGCAATAAGGATCTGGAAATAACCTGAAAATCCATCAAGGAAGCAATAGAATTGCTGCCCTAGCAAACGCTCCAGCATCTTATCAATGAAAGAGAGGGGGAAGTGGTCCTTCCTGGTGGCATCATTCAACTTCCTATAGTCGATGCACACCCTCCAACCTGTGACTGTCCTGTTGGGAAATATCTATTTCTTCTTCTCGTTCACCACCACAGTCATCCCTCCTTTCTTCGGGACTACATGAACTGGGCTCACCCAAGAAGAATAAAGACCTCCTTCTTCACTACCTCTCCCATGTTAGGATTAAGGCGTCTCTATGGTTGGAACACTGGCCTGAAATCCTCCTCAAGCAGGATGTGATGTGTGCAAAAGGAAGGGTGTATACCCTTGATGTCCATCAGCTTCCGTGCAGTCGCATGCTTGTGCTCTCTCAGCACACTAATCAGTCTACTCTTCTCTACTTCTGTCAGAGCTGATGAAATAATGAAAGGTAGATCAGAGTCCCCATCAAGGAATGCATACTCAAGGTGAGGTGGCAACTCCTTTAGCTCTAAAGATGGGGGAGCCTCAACAGATGGCTTGTCAGCCGGCTCAGAACTCCCAACCTCAAATACTGTGGGATACTCGGGAGGCTCTTCTGCTAAACTGCTAGGAATGTAATCAAGGTAAGCCCCAATAGCATCAGCATGGTCCTCATCCCTCAACTCCTCATCTCTCACAACCTCGTCACCCAAGTCCTGATCTCTCAACAGATCTGGTCCACTGATGAAGTCCAGGCAACGATCCATAGTAGAGAAAAAAGCATCAACGAAGTAAACCTGATCGTCCTGGACACTGGAGTTCTTCATGGACTTTACTACATCAAAGGTGACGGTATCATCTCCAACATGCAACGAAATCTTCCCCTCATACACATCAATCATCGCCTTCGCCATGTGAAGGAAGGGTCGTCCCATAATGAGGGGAATTCTATCTTTGGCCTGCATGTCAAGGATAACAAAATCCACAGGGAAAACAAACATGTCCACCTTCACTAGGACATTCTCCACAATTCCCTAGGATACTTGATGGAACGATCGGCCAATGCCAGGCTCATGTGTGTAGGTACTAGCTCTCCAAGATCTAGCTGCTTGTAAATCCAATAAGGCATCAAATTTATGCTAGCACCTAGATCAGCCAATGCGTGGTTCACAAAAGAACCGCCAAACAGACAGGGAATGATGAAAATCCCTGGATCCTCAAACTTCTCTGGCAGTTTTTTCTAAACCAATGCAGAACACCTAGCCCCCAAAGTCACAGTAGAGAGTGTCTCCAACTTCTTCTTGTTAGACAGGAGGTCTTTCAAGAACATAGCATATTTGGGCATATGCTGGAGAGCCTCTACAAATAGGAGATTGATTTTCAACTGCTTAAACATCTCCAGAAAGTGTCCATAATCCTGATCACGTTTCAACTGTAATGCACGTGCAGGATATGGAAGCTTGGTCAAGTCCACCTCAAACTCAACTTCAACTCTCTTCTTCCCCTCCATCATCTCCTTCTTTAACCTCTCAACAGACGACTTACTGCTCGGTGCGGTACTTGCTGGGTCTAGCCTCAATGGCACCCCTGCAGGAGTCTCTAGCTCAATCTCCTCATCCACCAATTCATCCTTAACCTCAACTACCGGTGGTGGCTGCTCTATCTCTCCTCCTCTACCACTGCGTGTGGTAACTGCCTTCCCATGGCCTCTCGGGTTCATCTCAGTGTTTGCTCTAAAAGCACCACCTAGTCTCTCATCAAACCTCTTCGCAAGCTCACCAACTGACTGCTGAAGATCCAAGAATCCTGCCTACTGGTTCCTAAATAGAGTATCATGCTCCTCAATCTTCTGGTCACACAACTTGTCCTTGTCCATGATCTGTTGTAGCATCTTTAACTACTGAGCCATTATATCCTCAAGCTTTGTGTCACGATCCCTACTGCCCGAACTCTTAGGTGCATCTCTCTCAGTGATCGGAATCTGGCGCGTATGCGGTCTCTTGTTGGTGTTGCTATTGTTCCCTCGCCAATTCAAATGTTGATGCTGGTTTTGGTTCTGGCCTTGGTTCCTTCAATTTCGTGACAACTAGTACCTGACCGCGCGGCAAATCCGTACGGTGTGTGTACTTGCACTTAAACTGTTTGTAAATACTATGTGATAAACAATGTGTGATAACAATTCAGTGGAAACAATTAACAGTTATATCTATTTCGATAGTAATCGAAATATAAACATACACCAACACAAGTGAAATAACAAGGGTGAAAACAAATGACAAATACAAATCGGTTGCGATCTGATATCCACAAATAACAGGAATAAGATGGCCGACAATTCAGTGAGAAAACAATGTGAAACTATTCATAACAATGTGAAAACAGTTAGGATTAGTTGAGTCCTTCTGTGATAATGTACAATTCAAAACAACATTTCAGTATAGTGTACGAACGATGAACTGACAGAGTGTTTGTGTGGGTGACGATTCACAAAAAACATATCTGTGAGTTTAACGTTATGATCGACAACTGAAAAATATAAACCAAGACATAAAGTGAAATGTACGATCGTATCCGTACAATTAGTGCCCTGTACGAAAACGCGCGTAAGTTACGTTTTCTGACAAAACAACGAAATTAAACGATTACGAAATTTAAATAATGAAAAAAAAAATAAAAATAATATTTATTAGGAATTACAAGCTAAAAAGATTTAAGTTAAACTATTTTTATAAAACTATACGTAATTAACATTAAGTAACGAAACGACACGAATTAACGCGACCGATCGAAACCAAACAAGCGGGTAAATACCCGGGATATAAAACCCCACTTTTCCTCCTTTTTCCTCATAATTCAGCTTCTATCTCACTCTCTAGAAAGCTGATGAGAGCTCTTCCTCTCTCTAAACTCTCTCTCTAGAACTCCATAGCCAAGGTACCTCAGATCTTCACCAAAATTGGTGATTTTGGTGTCCAAACGATCCTCTCAACGAGTAGAATCTGAAAGTACAAAAGATCGGAGCTCCAAACAACAAGAATCAAGGTAAAATCGAGCATGAGGTTACGGGTTTTCAGGGTTTTCTCATGTGACAACCAGTACCAGGTAGTCCGGCAACTCGTATGGTATGTGTACTTTCACCTTTTACTATGTGTAAATATGATGTGAATAACAGTTGTGTAACAGCAGGACTATGAAAACAAGTAACTGTTGTATGTGTTTAAAGGAAAATTTAAATACATTAAATACAACAATTCATGTGAAACAACAGTGTGAGAACAACTAATGAAAACATATCAGTTGCGATTTGATATTCACAAATAACAGAAATCAGATGGCCGATAATTCTATGAGTAAACAAGCTAAAACAAGTATGATTATGTGCAAATAGATGAGTTTAGTTGAGTCCGTCAGTGAGAAAATCTAATTCAAAACTAAAGTTCAGTATCGTTTCAGAATAACGAATCGACAATGTGTTTGCGTGGGTGACGACTTACGCAAACATATCTGTGGATTTAACGTTCTGAACGATAACTGAAAAGTAGAAAACAAAAATCAGAAAGTAGAGCCATCGTCGTGTCTGTTCGGGTGACGATTCTAACGAATATGCGCGAAGGTGTTACAATCTGACGAAACGTAATTAATAAACGATTTCGAAATAATAAAATAAGAAAAATAAATAGAAAACAGGTATTAGGAATTACTACTTTAAAATGGTTTTAGAAAACTACTTATTTAAATTACGGGAAATACTCGTGTACGTTTCGAAATGTAACAAAAACGAGAAACGAACGAACTAAAATTAACCCGAAAGCCTACGGGGTATATAAACCCTAAATGATCTTCTTCTTCTCATTTTACACAACCACTCTCTCTCTAACTCCTATTTCCGGAACCCCCTTCCTCTCACCAGAAAACTTCACAAAAACTTCAATATCTCACTCGTTTCTTAGCCAAATCGCTCAAATTTGGTATCCACGCGAAGCTCTCAACATCCTCTACAAGGAAGTACATCAGATCGGGGGTGGAAACCACTGAATCGAGCCCGAGGTATGCTTGAAGTTGCGGTTTTTCAGGGTTTTTGTGAAACCCAGCACTCTTGACTTTGGGATCGATTTTAGTCCATCAAACCGTGATGGATTTGCATAAAACTGGCTTCTCCAAGCTCGGATAATATCCAAATAAAGCTCTATGACTTGGGTTTCTTAGTATCGATGGATGAAGGTCTAGAATCGATGGATGGACATTGCGAAGGGGTAGTATCGACGAAGCAAGATCTGACCTGGACTTCATCGAGTTTAACAGGATTGGGAAGGGTCAATATCGATCAGGCTTGGGTCGATATTACTAATATCGATAGGTCCAAGGGTGCTGGAACTAATTTTCGTCGATATTAGCATCGATATTATCCTTTTTTGTTGAACCTATGCCTTGTCGATACTGCTAGTATCGACAGAGGGCTGCCCCTTCTTGGCCATCGATTCTACACCACTGACACTACCCTTGGCGATACTATTAGAGCATGGTAGTACAAGTAATATGAACCAATAATTAAATGAAATGGTTAACAAATGAGCTCAAAATATTGATGAGAACCTAGTAAGGTCGATGGGGACATGATAGGGTTTGGGGATAACCGGTTGTGACCACCCTTTGACTCTAATCCATCGACATTATCATGGTGCCATCGATATTAACTTAAACACGTTCAAAAATTGTGTCAACTATAAACCAAATATTTTTAAACATTAAGAGATAGTTTAGAACAATAAAAAGGGTAAAAACAAGTCATGGGTTAATATAAACAATACTAGGGTTATAATAACAAAGTGTTAATATAATTCTTTTGAAAGTGGATTAATAATACACATATTGAGTATGTACTAACATACAAGATAGCTTTGTTTTTATGACATATTACTTATGTTAACACATTAGAATGATGATAATCATTTTAAGTTAACGTAAGAGTAAACACTAAGCTTAAATCTATAAAAACTATATTTTATACCTAGAAAATATTATGGTTTTCAAAACTTGCAAAGTAACAAGGTTATAAACCAAGTCAAGAGCACATAAACACAATGGGTTATAATACTTGTTAATACTTAACTTAAAATGGGTTAAGTGTTAATCTATGACACTACCAGGGAATTAAGACTAAACAAGTAACAAAGAATTATAAGTGTTAACCAACTTTAGGGTTAACAAACACATCAATAACCTATACTTATAACTTACACACAATTGGAATCAAACACAGGATCGTGAACACAATTACAAGAACAACAACGAGCGCATGCATTATGTGATTACTTAGTCAACCATTACAACTACCAGGTGAGTTCATACGCCCCTTTTCTTATCTTTTGATTTTAAATTGCGGGGCTGAGAAACATGCGAATTATTTTATTTAATTAGAAGTTTAGTACTATAATTAATTTATCATATGATTTAGATAATATTGATTTATCTTTATCATCACATATCATTATATGTATGCTTGTGTGTTTATGACGTGTTTGAGATATCAAGGATGAATCATGAGAACATAGTTTCATGGTTTCATCAACACAATAGAATAACATAAGTTATAAGATTAAATCTTATAACACTTTGTTATTTTTACAAATATGAACAGGAGATAACACAGAGACAAATACAAGTGACATCACAAATGATAATCATGATAACATAATTTCATGATGATGATGATTTATTCATCACATTTAGTGACACTGTGTAATAAGACTAGTTCTGATAACCCCTTGTTAAAACTATGAGTACACATGTCACTGAGAACATATAACATTGAGACAATAACATCGGGGAACACAATCAATAATTAGTATAAAGACTGTTGTATTATATCACATCAATCATGTGTTCATGAGTTCATGTCCAGTCGTAAGTCCCTAAAAATAAATCGTTTACCATTTAATTTAGTGCGACTAAACCGACGATAGCGTAGTGATACCATAGGTTTGACAAACCGCCGGCGAGTGAGGTCGGTACCCTAATCGTATTTCATTATCATTGGCCGGTAGCGTATGACCGGTAACAGGGCTGCATCAGTCAGGTTTGGTAAATGACACATGGTGATATTAATCTACAGAAACTAATTGTAATTAAATCCTTCGTTTTTATTAACTGGTAGACTGAAGAATTGACTTTCTTTCATGTCATATTACTAGTAATAGTTTCGTTGAAGGCACAAATTCTATGGGAACACAAATGTAATAGAGGTGAATTGGAGGCATTGTGATATGATTTCGTGAGGCTCACAATGGGTTCAATTTATGCTCTATACATTCATGTTTGGGGAACAATATCAAAGAGTTAAGTATTACTTCCAATATTAGAAGTAAAATTATAGTTAACCATCACATTGAGAGAATAATAATAAGGACAAGATTTAATAAATTTGTTTTCCTTAAAAACATTGAGGGATTATCATAACTTAGCTCATGATAACTTAATTCCCTTATACACTTTTATTATATACCTATGTCAATGCTGGTGATGAACACATATTTTGAGTTGAATATCAAATGGGATGGAAACATGTGAGATAGAAATGGGTAACCATAGTTATATTTATAAGTGGTGTTGAATTCAGTCAAGCATGTGGTGGGTTGGCGGCTTCATTCGTGATACGTATGACTATATATAAGCATGCTTGAATTGGATGAAATATTACTTGTATGTGTAACTATGGAGAGGACATTGTGTGAGACAAAATGAAACAATATCAATAAGAGTCGTTTATGACATTGTGATTGTGAATGATAAGAATTCCACTGTTTTCAAATACTAAACTTATGAACTCACCAACCTAGTGTTGACTTTGTTTAAATGCATGTTTTCTCAGGTGATGAACATGTCTAGATTACAAGCAACAGGATTAAGCTAGTGGACTTTAGAAGACACCTAGCTTACTTTTGTGTTGTGCATATTTTGAATGACATAACTTTAAATCATCTTTTGTAAATCTTGTGCAGATACAAGATAGAAACTCAATGATTCTTTTTGGGTAGATTTACTTAGTTAAATTATGAACATGTATTGTGCAATTTAACTTTGTAATTCTATATCAATGTCATGTTAGCATTTCTTATTATATCTCATGTGCTATGTAAACAATCTGATCACTATGATTATCAAACGATATCGCGCCTCGAGAACCTTCTGCCCGACGGGAAAGTCGATCCAGCCCGCTGATTCGGGGTGTGACATCTCAAACCCAGCTACTGCAGCTATGAAACCCGATCTTCTACCCTTAAATCACTTCAAAATTTCATCAAATTGACCTTAGAACACTTGGATTTTTGCTTGGGAAGGGATATAGGTTGCTCAACATTGGTATCGGTGTATAATACCACAGTATCAATGGATGAGACTGCAAGGAGAGTTCAATATTGATGATCAGTAAGCTGGACCAACTTCTATCGATATTGATAGATTCGAAGGGTGCAAAATCGACAAGCCACTGTCGAACTTGACAGTATCGAAGGCTGCAAGGACTTGACCACAAGCTGTTTTTGATAATAGTTAGAATCGGAGGATTGCCATCGATATTGGGCTGCTGTCGACACTACTAGTGTCGACAGAATGCAGACCAGCTTCCCATCGGAACTATTAAGTTCGACGCCTCTCGTAGACTTCCAGATCCATCGATATTGAACCATAAATATGACCCAAGTAATATGAAGTTGAATTCAAACAAAATGAACCATAATTGAAGTAACAAGATCCATGGGAATGATCTAATGTCGAAGATGATCATGGGTGTTTATCGGTTTGATGATGGCCATCAAGATTAACATTCTTGACTTTCTATGTTATCCAAAACGAATTCTAAACATAAGTAAACTATAAATTCAGTGTTTTATAACAAGAATATGAATTTAAAACAATGTTAGAGAATGATAATAAATTACATAATGTTTGAGTGAAAAAAAGGGGTATCATCTAAAGGGTGTTAAATAAGGTTTACTACAAAGTGGATGAAATCTTTTAACCATTATTGATAAATCCTTTTGTAATACATAAAATGGTTAAGTTGGAGCAAATTACTTATGTTAGCATGCATTAAAAGATCTCAACAAGTTTTTCAAATTGGAAATTATGTTTTAACTTAAAAACATAAATTGATACTTTGAAAAAATATTATGTTTGCGAAACATTGGAAATATGATAAAGTCTAATAACAAGTTTAAAATATATAAACAAGGGATAGTGTAAGGTACTAAGCTTAACCTAAGATAGTTAAGTGTTAGTATGTTATACCACAAGGAGAACTAAGGTTAATCAAATAACAAGAGTTTATACAAGTTAACCAAAAAATTTTGGAATTACATATGAGGAAATTACTTATACTTATACGTTATACACAACATGGAATCAAACACAGGGTCGTAAATACAATATCAAGTACAACAAGTGAGCGTGTGCATTCAATCAAGTCTTAGTCAACCACTTCAACCATCAGGTGAGTTCAAATGCCCTTTTTCTAATCTTTTGATTTTAAATGCGGGGCTGAGAAACATGCTAACCCTTTTATTTATTTAAAAGCTTTAGCACATTATTTCAATTATCAAGCTTACTAGATAATAAGGATTTCATCTTTATTATCATATTTTATCATATCATTATCATTATGTGTGCTTGTGTGTGAAATAACATGTAAGACATTATAGGTATGATATCATGATAACATAATTTTATGATACCATCCCATCAAAATGAATGACACAATGCATCAAGGCTAGATCTCATATCAACAGGTTTATAACACTGAAACAACCAGAGTGATGCTCTTGATAACTTGATTTCATGATGACATCGTTCACCACATTTACAAACACTGTGTAATAAGACTAGCTCTTATAACACGTTGTTAAAATCATTGAGAACACATAACATTGAGATAACATTTGAGACAATCACTTGGGATATTAAGGATGACATCATGATAACATAGTTTCAAGCTGTCATCCCCTACATATTCTAACATTGTACAATAAGACAAGATCTTATAAAACAATGTTAAAGACTAGAGATCATAGCATTATGTTCATTTCATTTTGATTATACCAATACAACATATCAAGGATGATGTCACGATAACATAATTTCCTGATATCATCCAATCACTGAAATAACATAAGTATATTTAAGATGTGATCTTATAACACTTTCTTATTAACACTAAAGTGACATTGAGATAACACTGAGACAAGTACAAGAGCTAACAAGAAAGATAATCTGATAACATAAGTTCATGATGATAATATCATTCAACACATTTACTAGCACTGTGTAATAAGACTAGTTCTTATAACACTTTGTTAAAGACATTTGAGTCAATAACAGTGGGATACCACGTTATATCAATTAATTACTATTAAGCCTGTTTGTATTATATCACAACAATCAGGTGTTCATGAGTTCCTGTACAGTCGTAAGTCCCTACAAGTAAATCGTTTTCCATTTATTTAGCGCGACTAAACCGACAATAGCGTAGTGGTACCATAGGTTTGACAAACCGTCGGTGAGGGAGGTCGGTACATTAATTGTATTATCATTACCGGCTGGTATCGTATGACCGGTAACAGGGCTGCATCAGTCAGGTTTGGTAAACGACAAATGGTGATATGAATCTACAGACACTGATTGTAATTGTACCCTTCGTCTCTGCTAACGGGTAGACTGAGGAATTGATTTTCTCTCATGTCATAATAGTCGTACAGATTCATTGTGAAGGCACTGGGACACCGAATGGATAGGGGTAAATTGGAGGCATTGTGCTCGGATTACGTGAGGATCAATATGGCGTCCCATTTATGGCCTATCATTTCAATTGTGAGACACATTATAGAGTATACTGCCACTTCTAATTTTAGAAGTAAATTACAGTAAACTCGATCATTGAGAGGATAATTAAAGAATAAGATTTAATAAAAATCTATATCTTTCAAATATTAATGGTTACCATGACTTGGGTCATGGTGACTTATGCCCTTCATCAATGTATTATCCTATATCTATATCATTGGGAAATCAGATCATACGGGAATATCAGGTTGAATATCAAATGGGGAAACAAATTCATGTGAGAATGAAATGGGTATCTATAGTTGCAATACAGGTGGCATTGAGTTCAGTTAAGTGAGTGGTGAGCTGGCGGCTTCATTCGTGATACGTATGCCATATATATAAGCGAGCTTAATTTGAAAGATATATTATCTGTAGGTCTAACTATGGAGAGTACATTGCTATGTGATAAGACCATGCGAAATCAATAAGACTTGTGTGTGACACTATGTCTTGTGAATGCCAAATTACTAATGTTTTCAATTACTAAACTTATGAACTCACCAACCTAGGGTTGACTTGTTTAAATGCATGTTTTTCTCAGGTGACGAACATGTTTAGGTTACCAGACATCAGGACTTAAGCTAGTGGACTTTTAGAAGACCTAACTTCATTTTGTGTCGTGCATATTTTTGGAATAAGAAAAATTTGAATCATCTTTTGCAAATCTTGTGCAGAGACAAGATAACTACTTTATGATTCATGTTGGTAGATTTACTTAGTTAAATTACGAACTTGACAATGTAATTTAACGTTGTAATTTTATGCTTATGTCAATTTAGCATTTCTCATTATATATCAGGTGCCATGTAAACAATATGATATTTTCGATTATCGCAACGATATAGCACCTCAAGAACCTTCCGCCCGATGGAAAAGTCGATCCAGCCCGCCGTCTCGGGGTGTGACAAATTTGAATTCTGGTTCCAGGCTTCTAGCTGGGGATGGGATTGAAAGACCTATTCCATCCAGGATTAATGGCATCCAACTGTTCCTGATCAGTGATAGGGCATTCAACAGTACCATGTCCTCCCCGACATATCTCACATCTTGCAGCAACTATCTTCAACTCCTTGGTATCCTTAGCAATTGTTTCCAAGGCTGCAGCGGTGCTATTGTCGAGCGTGACAGGATGCATCTCTCTTGTCGGTATCGGCCCGCGAAAAACATGGAGATAGATGGCTCGGCCCGCGAGAGTGAACGGAAACAAACGGAGATAGACAGCCTACTCAGAAACGCCATTGATGCGAAAGGTATCGCAGATACGAACGAATAGAGAAAGATGGCCGGGGGTGTCCTCATCATTCTAGTGCCACGTATGAAATAAATATACACATTATTATTTAAAATAAAGAAATGCTGACCTAGAAATTGCGAGGTGTCACATATATAGGGCATACATATCACAAATGAAGCTGCCAACCCACCACACGCTTGAATGAACTCAATACCACTTGTATTGCAACTATGGATACCCATTTTCAACTCACATGTGTTTGTCTCAATTGATATCCAACCTGCTAATCCCATATGATGTATTCTCATCCCATAGTGTTATACATATAGAATAAGAGTGCTTGAAGGGAATATGTTACCATGACCTAAGTTTTAGTAATCCCTTATTGTTTTAAGGAAAATATATTAATTAAATCTTATCCTTATTAATGTACTCTCAATTATACGGTTAACTATAATTCACTTCTAATAATAGAAGTGACAGTTAACTCATCGATATTGTTCACAATCTTGAATGTATAGATACTAAATGGGACCCATGGCGGTCCTCACGTTATCAGACCACAATGCCTCTAATTTACCTCTACCCATTTGTAGTCTCAAAAGAATCAGTGCCTTTACAACGAATCTATTACCAGTAATATGATATGAAAGAAAATCAATTCCTCAGTCTACCAGTTAATAGAAACGAAAGGTACAACTTCAATCAGTGTCTGAAGTTGTATATCACCATGTGTCGTTTACCAAGCCTGTCTGATGCAGCCATGTTACCGGTCATACGATATTGGCCTCACTCGCCAGCGATTTGTCAAACCTATGGTATCACTACGCTATCGTCGGTTTAGCCTGTACTAAATGAATGGTAAACAATTTTCTTGTAGGGACTTATGACTGGACATGAACTCATGAACACATTCTTGTTGTGATATAATACAACAGTCTTAAGAGTAATTAATCATTGTTATGTGTTCTCCTTGTCATTGTCTCATTGTTATATGTTCTCACATGAATGAGTGTACTATTTCTCACTTCCAACTGGAGGTCACAGTCAACTCATTGAATGGTTGTAGATTCATTGAACAACTTTATGGTCAACTTTATGGTCAACTTTATGTCACTGTTGTTAATGCACACACAAGCATACACATAGATATGATAAAAGTGTGATAATAAAGATAAAATCTTTATTATCTAAATCCCATGATATTTGAAATAATATACTAAAACTTTTAATAATTTAAAAGAGTTAGCATGCTTCTCAACGCCGCATCTAAAATCACAAGATTAGAAAAGGGGGATATGGGCTCACCTTGTTGCTGTAATGGTTGACTAAAACTCAAGAATACACGCGCTCACTGTTGTCAAACTGATGTTCTATTCACAATCCTGTGTTTTATTAAATGTTGTTTGAGCTATGATTCCTTATTTGATGGTTCTTTTTAAATTTGAGTTGTTAACTGAGTTCGTGTAGTGAGAATGACTCATTCTTGTGATATTCATAAGAATGACTTGTGCTAATGGCCATTCACACGAATGACTCATGCTAATGAGTATTCATACAAATGACTCATGCTAATGGCCATTCACCCGAATGACTCATGCTAATGAGTATTCATACGAATGACCCATGCTAATGACCATTCACGCGAATGACTCATTCGTACGAATGAGTCATACGAATGATGGTTTTGAGTGGGTATATGTGCAGAAACTCGTTTAGAAGGTGTATGGGTCGACATGGGGAGTTTAAAACCGGCTAAAGCCTTGGTTTTGTCGGGTTTGTAGAAAACCCTAAAAACCGAATGTTTGAGCTCAATTTACCTCCGATTTGGCTGTTCTTTGGCTCGATTTGTTGTACTAACGGATTCTAGATGTTGTGAGCTCTAATTTGACACCAAGTTTGTCAAATTTGGCTGAGAAATCACGATTTTGGATTTGAATCTTGGGTGGGTTTTTAGAAAGAGAGAGAAAGACGGGAGTTAAAGAGAGAGAGGGTGTATGTGAGTGTAATAAATGAGAAAATAAAGGGTTTTACTATTTTCACATTGTTATGAATGATTTTCCACTATTTTTCACTGAATTGTCGGCCATCTGATTCCTGTTATTTGTGGATATCAGATTGCAACCGATATGCTTTTGCCATATTTTCTCACAATTGTTATTTTACATGTGTTGTTGTATATTTATATTTCAATTTTCATTGAAACACATACAACTGTTACTTGTTTTCATAGTCATGTTGTCACACAACTGTTTAACACATAGTATTTACACATAGTAAATAGTGAAAGTACACATATCGTACAGATTGCCGGGTGATCTGGTACCAGTTGTCACACAACTCCAAGGTAAACTTCTCACTTTTGAAAGGTTGATAGACCAGAACCGAAAACTAATAAAGTTAGGAAAGACTAGTGTCACACCCCCAATTTCCCACTCGTGGCGTATGTCCACGTGGATGTGACGTGTCCAGAATCACAGCTCAAGGTCATATAGAACACCTCTATATGCGTTTACAAATCCAAGTTTGACACATACACTTGATAAAATAGTTTGCAGCGGAAATAAAGTAGTATTGTAGCGGAATAAATAAGTCATAACATGCAGCGGAAAATGATTGTTTACACAGCGGAAATTGTAAGTAGTTCAATACAACAACGTTTTAAATAAAATAAAGTCAAATTGTTTTCAAAAGACACGAAAACAAATGCATGTGGGGCCCTATGCTCATGTCCCCTATGTGCTTTCCTGCTCCACGAGCCTGTCATGCTAGTTACCTGAGAATACAAGTTTAAAAACAAGTGTCAACACGATGGTTGGTGAGTTCACAGGTTTTGATATACATATAGTAATAAAAATGTGTCATGCTGTTTATCAAATGTTAGTACCGAGCCCTAGGCCCAAAGTGTCAGTGCGTCACTACCGAACTAGACTTGTTTGTCCTTGCCTCCGCTATGCCTCGTATACATAGCAAGTTAGGTCAGAATTTGCACGGGTTATGACACTCAGTCAACATGGTGCCCCGTGGGGTTAGTCATTCCCTAATGGATCCATCCAAATCTACCACGTTGTTTGTACATTAACGGTAAGACTTTGTGAGGGCTTGTAACGAGTTCAACACTTAATGTTTGTCCAATAAACCAGCATACACAAAAATGTTTGTAAAAGCAATAATGTTTGACTCGATGCAACTAGTATTCTCCCCCTATTTAAAAGCGTTTGAAAAGAGTAAAGAGGGGCCGTAAACTCACCTTAGTGAAACGAATGTATGTAA
Organism: Mikania micrantha; assembly: GCA_009363875.1. Lineage (NCBI taxonomy): Eukaryota > Viridiplantae > Streptophyta > Magnoliopsida > Asterales > Asteraceae > Mikania > Mikania micrantha. Next base: position 56,669,149 of record CM018692.1, read on the forward strand.
GCGTAAGCTCCCGAGTTGTCGTGTAGCACGTCGGTCACCGGCAACCTATATCGTAGATCGTACGTGAGTTCGTGTAAGTGACCGTGCTAATGTTAGTGCTCGTGTTTGTGTCCAACAACCCTTGGTTGTTCATGTTTGTCCGTGTCGGTCCACAATGACCGTGTTTGCTCGTGTTGGTCCACATTGACCGTGTTTGACCATGTTTGACCGAAGTTGACCGTGTTTGACCAAAGTTGACCGTGTTTGACCAAAGTTGACCGTGTCAAGTCAACGACCCGTTGGTGAACCGTGTGACGGTTTGTGACTCGTGTAGCAATCGTGTAAGTGTTTGTCGTGTGCAAAACGCGTAGGTTGCGTTTATGGACAACTTACTATTTATAGTAAGTTTCCATTTTTAGAAAGTTCACAAAGCATGACGGTTTTATAGTTCTAGCATGTTCAATACTCCTACGGGATCATGTTAACACATAGCACATCATCATACGGATTCACATAAGTCGTTTACAACATGTTAGTGCACAAAAGTTTCCTAAAATGGAAAGTTTCCATTTTTAGCATACGTGTTATCGGAAACCATCTAACTTAGCATCTAAACATCATATTATATCATATTAAGCCATTTAGCAAGCTCAAATCATTCAACACGTTGACAAATCGGTTTTTGTAAAAATAAAGTTACTAAATATAGTAACTTTGTGGTTTTGCATAGAAATAGCCATTGAAACATTTCTAAACCAATTTTCATATCACCAATCATCTTAATAACCAATCTAGCATCATCTAATCATACCAATATAGTCCAAATCATCATTTATCAATATTTCATTGATAAAAGTTACTAAATATAGTAACTATGTCAAAATGACCATATACATTACCAAAACTACATTCTAACAAATCAAATCATCATATTATCATCCTAATAGCAAATCCACATACTTGCATGTTCATGAATTCATCTCCAACAATCATTTTGTAAATAAAAGTTACTAATAATGGAAAGATTACTAAAAATCAACATTTTGATCATTTTAAACAAATCCAACCATGAGTAATCCTTCTAACATTATCAATAAGCATATCAACATACTCAAGATCATTCCTATCATCATGGATCATGCATGCATGGCCATCATTCAACACTTTATGAACAAAACATGAAATCTATACATACACAACATCTTGTATCATCATAAGATGCATTCTAATCATCTTAGATCTTCAAGAATCATAGTGAAATCATCAAACCCAGAAGTTAAACTCGTGCATGTGTGTCCATGGTGTTTGCATGTGAGTATAATGCCTTGCATGTGTGTGTAATGGTGGTTTTAAGCCACAAGGGATGTCAAGACTACCTTTCAAAGCTTCAAACTCTTGAGATGATGATGAGAACAGCTCTCCAACCTCCTGGTTCGTGGTTTTCAGCTGAAACAAGAAGATGGTGGTGGTGGATAATGATCTAGAAGCCTTTCTTCAAGGTTACCAAGCTTCAATCCTCAAGTGTAGAGCTTCAAGGAGTCCTTCAATGGCTTCCTTGATGTCAAATCTGGTGATTACAGCTGATAATGGTCGAGATATGGCGTGTTCAGTCGAGTATTATGATTAGGAGAGATAGATTAGGCATAATTGTCTTGGTTAAATAAAGATTCTGCGAACTGGGTCTCGTCGCGTAGCGCGACAAGTATAAGAGAATCTCTCGCGTAGCGCGAGGGAGTCCCGCGTTCGAATTTCCCCCGCCCATTGTCGCGTAGCGCGACAGTGTCCTTGTGGGCCGTCGCGTAGCGCGACAGATCCCTTAGTGAGCCCAATAGGCCCATTTTCATTGGGTTGATCCGTTCGTTGCCGTTTTCACGTTTACGAACTACCGTTTGGCCTCGCTTGAACTTCTAAGTTCAATGTGTGAATGTTTCGTGAGGTTTCGAGTGTTGTGCTACACAATGTGCTAGACGTTCACCAACGTTCGTGTGTTTTGACACGTGTGTGCTGTTTCTCGATAATTTCTCGAATTATCTAGTCATGTGTCAGTGTTTGTACTGTCGTGCCACGTGTCACACTAAATTAATCTAATTCTAGTGCCACGTGTACATAATGCATTTAAATAAACATTTAAATAAATAAGGTGCTGACCTGGAAATTACGGGGTGTCACATCCTCCCCATGTTAGAAAGAATTTCGTCCCGAAATTCAACTTGCGTTGTCAGCGTTTGTCTGTTCCGCGAACAGGTGTGGGTACTTTTGTTTCATCTGGTCTTCACGTTCCCACGTGAATTCCGGTCCTCGTCGCGAATTCCATCGTACTTTCACAATCGGGATTTTACTGAGTTTGAGCTTCTTGGTTTCCCGATCCATAATCTCCACCGGTTCTTCAACAAAGTTCAATTGTTCGTCGATTTGTATTTCCTCGAGAGGAATAACAAGTGTTTCATCTGATAGGCACTTCTTGAGGTTCGAGATGTGGAATACGTTGTGTACGCTGCTCAGTTCAACTGGCAGGTTTAGTTCGTAGGCTACAGGGCCTATTCGTTTTGTAATCTCGAACGGTCCAATGTAACGAGGGTTCAACTTTCCTCGTTTGCCAAACCGAATGACACCTTTCCAGGGCGAGACCTTGAGTAACACTCTGTCCCCCACCTGGAACTCCAACGGTTTGCGTCGCTTGTCGGCATAGCTTTTCTGTCTGTCCCGAGCTGCTGCCATTCGTTTGCGTATTTGCACGATCTTCTCAGTTGTCTCGTGCACCAGTTCTGGACCAGTCAGTTGGCTGTCTCCAACTTCCGCCCAGCAGATGGGTGATCGACACTTACGTCCGTAAAGTGCCTCGAATGGTGCAGCTTGAATGCTAGTGTGGTAGCTATTGTTATATGAGAACTCCACTAACGGTAGATGAGATTCCCAGCTACTACCAAAGTCAATGACACATGCCCGGAGCATGTCTTCCAGTGTCTGTATCGTTCGCTCACTTTGCCCGTCCGTCTGCGGGTGGTAAGCAGTACTCATGTCCAATCTCGTGCCCAAAGCCTTATGCAAGGACTTCCAGAAATGCGACGTGAATCGACTGTCGCGATCAGATATGATGGAGATTGGCACTCCATGTCGAGTGACCACTTCCTTTAAATAAATCCGGGTGAGTTTGTCTAGCTTGTCAGTCTCTTTAATGGGTAGGAAATGAGCAGACTTCGTCAGTCGGTCTACGATAACCCAGATGGTATCGCAACCACTTGCCGTCTTAGGCAGCTTAGTGATGAAGTCCATGGAAATCTGTTCCCATTTCCACATTGGTAATTCCGGTTGTTGAAGTAACCCTGATGGCTTCTGGTACTCAACCTTGACTTTTGAGCACGTTAGACACTTACTCACGTATGCTGCTATCTCAGCTTTCATGTTTGGCCACCAATAGGTTGTCTTCAAATCGTGATACATCTTATCAGAGCCTGGGTGTACGGAATACCGGCTCTTGTGAGCTTCATCCATCACTACTTCTCTCAATCCTCCGTAGCGTGGAATCCAGATTCGATCCATTAAGTAGTAAGCTCCGTCGTCTTTTGCCTTTATTTGCTTATCCATGCCACGCATGGCTTCAAGAGTGAGGTTTTCAGTTTTCAGAGCTTCCTGTTGTGCTATCCGAATTTGATTCGGCAGTTCGGAATGGATCGTAAGTTGTAGTGCGCGCACGCGTTTTGTTGTTTCTTTTCGGCTCAACGCGTCGGCCACTACGTTGGCTTTACCGGGATGATACTTGATGGCGCAATCATAATCACCTATGAGTTCAACCCATCTTCGTTGTCTCATGTTCAACTCTTTCTGGTCGAAGATGTGTTGTAGGCTCTTATGATCGGTAAAGATTGTACATTTCGTGCCGTACAAGTAGTGTCGCCAGATCTTCAAGGCAAACACCACGGCTCCCAACTCAAGGTCATGAGTCGTGTAGTTCTTCTCATGCACCTTCAGTTGACGTGAAGCGTATGCTATCACTTTCTCGCGTTGCATCAGCACGCAACCGAGTCCTTGTTTCGAAGCGTCGCAATACACCACGAAGTCATCACATCCTTCCGGTAGGGATAGGATGGGTGCAGTGCATAGTTTCTGTTTCAACAGGTTGAAAGCAGCTTCTTGTTTGTCTCCCCAATCGAACTTTTTGTCTTTATGGGTCAGGGATGTCAGTGATTGAGCGATCTTCGAGAATCCTTCAATGAATCTTCGGTAGTACCCGGCCAGACCTAGGAATTGTCGCACCTCAGTTGGAGTCTTGGGTGCTTCCCAGTTCTTAATGGCTTCGATCTTAGCTGGGTCTACGTGAATTCCCTGCTCATTAACCACGTGTCCAAGGAATTGGACTTCGCGAATCCAAAAGTCGCATTTTGAAAATTTCGCGTACAGTTGTTCTTTCTTCAGTAGTTCCAAGACTAACCTTAGATGTTCGGCATGCTCCTCCCGATCCTTTGAATAAATCAGGATGTCGTCGATGAACACTATCACGAATTTGTCCAGGTAAGGTTTACACACTCTATTCATGAGATCCATGAATACGGCTGGTGCGTTGGTCAGTCCAAAGGGCATAACCAAGAATTCGTAGTGTCCGTATCGGGTTCTAAAGGCAGTCTTAGGGATATCGTTTTCCTGTATCCTTAGTTGGTGGTAACCCGATCTTAAATCGATCTTCGAATAGTAGCTTGACCCTTGCAACTGGTCAAACAGATCGTCTATTCGCGGTAAGGGATATCGATTCTTGATCGTCACCTTGTTCAGCTCTCTGTAGTCGATACACATACGGAATGATCCGTCTTTCTTCTTTACGAACAAGACCGGTGCTCCCCAAGGTGAGAAGCTTGGTCTGATGAATCCCTTGTCTAACAGCTCTTGTAACTGGTTAGACAGTTCCTGCATCTCCGTTGGTGCTAGTCGGTATGGAGCTTTGGCAATCGGTGCTGCTCCAGGTGTAAGGTCTATCTGGAACTCGACTTGTCGTTTCGGAGGTAGTCCAGGTAGATCCTCGGGAAACACTTCGGGAAAATCGCAGACTACGGCGATGTCCTCAATCTTCCTCTCCTTCTTCGGTTGTTCTGCGATGAGGGCTAGTATGGCAGTGTATCCCTTTTGCAGGTACTTGTTCGCCTTCATGCATGACATGATGTTCAGAGGTACTCCCCGTCTTTCCCCTTGAATCGAGATCTGTTCTCCGTTCTGCAACGTCACTCGTACGATCTTCTCGTTGCATACGATCTCGGCCTGGTTAGTGGATAACCAATCCATTCCTACGACTACATCAAAGCTTCCGAGAGTCACCGGCATCAAATCGATTTCGAGTTCGTGATTCGCCAAAACCATGACGCATCCTCGGAAGATGTGTTGTGTTTCAATCAGTTTGCCGTCAGCTAACTCTACAGTATACTTGTAGTCTAGTGGCGTTGGGGTAATATCTAGTAATTTGCTAAACTCACTAGATATAAAGCTCCTATCGGCACCGGTATCAAATAATATGCTAGCATAGACATTATTTAAAAGAAACGTACCGGTTACGATGTTTGGGTCATCCTTGGCTTCTCCCGAGCCAATCACAAATGCTCTTCCTTTGGCCGCTCCTCCTCCGGCCTTCTTCAATTGAGGGCAATCCCTCCTCATGTGGCCTGGTTTTCCACATTCATAACACCCCCTGGAGGTGTTCTGGTTGTTGTTCTGGTTGTGGTTAGGGTTGTTGTTACTGGGAAATTTGGATCTGCAGTCTTTGGCCATGTGGCCATGTCGTCCACACTTCAAGCAACGATATCGTTCGCATTGCCCGAAGTGGTGATAAGAGCATCGGTTACACAAGGGGTATTTCCCTTGGTACACACCCTTCCCCTTGTCGTCGGGTTGGGTGGCAGTAAAGGCTCTGGCTGGTGCAGATCTTTGTTGTTGTTGAGGTTGATGAGATTGGTGGTGGCTGGGTTCCCACTTCCTCTTCTGGCCTTCTTGAGGCTTCACATGCTCGCCTCGTTTTGGTAGCTTGCCCTGAGCTACAGCTTGGTCAGTCAGTTTATGAGCCAGCCTGATCAGAGGTTGGATAGTGGTGAGGTCAGACGCAGTCACCATGCTCTGAATTTGCTCGGGCAGCCCACTGATGAACTGCTCGATTTTCTTGTACTCCGGCGTCACCATAGCCGGACATAGCTTACACAGCTCATGGAATCGAGTACAGTATTGCTCGATCTCAGAGCCCACCATCTTCAGTACCCAGAACTCAGCCTCTAGCTTTCTGATCTCATCACGAGGACAGTATTCCTCTTGCAGTAGTCGGGTGAAATCAGCCCATGGCATGGAGTTGGCACCGTCCAACCCCAGGGTTTGTACATGGGTATTCCACCATGTGAGTGCTGGTCCTTCCAGTGTACCAGTTGCGAACTTCACCCGGTTCTCTTCAGTACATTCGCACATGGCGAATACAGACTCCACTTTCTCCACCCAGCGGAGCATTCCCACGGCTCCCTCAGTCCCCTTGAATTTGTGTGGGTGGCAGTTCAGGAAGGATTTAAAAGAACATCCTTTGTTGTTGTTGCCTTGTGATCCTGTCAGTCAGAAACCAATGTCGTAGGTCAGAGCGTGTTAGCTATACTATGTTAGTCATGTTAGGCGAGGGTTAGTACCGTTGTTCGAGCCACTGGTTTCACTAGCAAGGCGGTGTGCCTCGTGCTCTGCCAGTATCTTGTTAACCCGTCTGTCAACCATCATCTTAATGACGGCTGCGTCCAGTGTTCGTCTAGGAGGGCGTGCATGTGGTCCTCTTCCCGCCATAGATATTTTCTATACGGAAGGGATAGAATGTTAGTAAGTCAGAATGTTAGTCAGATGTTGTGTCGGAAGTCAGATCATATGTCATGTTAGTTGTCAAGTCAAAGCAATCATGGTCAATATGTAATAAGTAAGACAAAACATAATTCTCATTAATAATAAGTTGGAAGTACAATAATTTCAAAAGGAAATACATAATAAGTTCTTCGAGCACATCCCGCTCGTCTAGGCCAAAATAAAGAAAGTACAAAATACAACAGTCCACTAGTCAGAATCCATGGAAACATGCGAAATATCGCTAGCAGCGTCTCCGTCGTCATCATCCTCCTCCGGATCCTCATTAGGATCCTCATCAAGGTCCTCATCTTCGAGGTCCTCGGCCTCGAACTCGGGACCATCATCCTGTGGTGGTTCCTCGATGAACTGTGCAGCCCATGCATTAAGCATGGCATCACTGGCCTGCACCATGGCCTGAGTCTCGGTGATGTCCGTCCGATTCTCGGTTATACGCACGTCGTGTTCCTGCACGACATCGACGACCTGTCCATGCTCGGTCAGTAGTTGGGACATTTGGAGTCGTAGGGCCTCCATCTGGGCTTCCAATCTGTTGTTGCGCTCCTCCAGTCTCTCGTTCTGCCTCTCCAATCGATCGCTCTTCTCGCGAAGAACTCGGACCTCGTCTGTTAGCTCCCTACCCCTCCAGACTTCCCGTCGTGTGCAAGCAACATGTGCCGCGAAGGCCTGCTCCATCGGCACTCCGAACGGTGGTAGTCGGTGTCCTGGAGTGGTGTCGCCGGGATATCGATATGGAGGTACTCTCTCCTCGACGATCCAACTCTGAAGTATGGTGGGAAGCCATCCCCAATATCTGGCCCGTGCTGCGTCCCTCGCTCGCCGGTCCATCTCGGCGTCCACCTGTGCCACTATATCGTGGACTCGTCGGCGGCTCTCTGCCACCATGTCGTCAGTGGTCGGGTGTCGGTCTGCGTTCCTGCCGGTACTGTCATTGTTGGCCATCCTGTAAGTTTTAAGTTAGTAAGCAATAGTTCAATATAAGCAAAAAAAACATCATCAATGTGCAAGTTCTACGTGTAGTGTCTAAAGTTTGAGCAATGGCTATAGTCTAAGCTTACTACATGCAAACCTAGTTCCCTATAACCAAGGCTCTGATACCAGTCTGTCACACCCCCAATTTCCCACTCGTGGCGTATGTCCACGTGGATGTGACGTGTCCAGAATCACAGCTCAAGGTCATATAGAACACCTCTATATGCGTTTACAAATCCAAGTTTGACACATACACTTGATAAAATAGTTTGCAGCGGAAATAAAGTAGTATTGCAGCGGAATAAATAAGTCATAACATGCAGCGGAAAATGATTGTTTACACAGCGGAAATTGTAAGTAGTTCAATACAACAACGTTTTAAATAAAATAAAGTCAAATTGTTTTCAAAAGACACGAAAACAAATGCATGTGGGGCCCTATGCTCATGTCCCCTATGTGCTTTCCTGCTCCACGAGCCTGTCATGCTAGTTACCTGAGAATACAAGTTTAAAAACAAGTGTCAACACGATGGTTGGTGAGTTCACAGGTTTTGATATACATATAGTAATAAAAATGTGTCATGCTGTTTATCAAATGTTAGTACCGAGCCCTAGGCCCAAAGTGTCAGTGCGTCACTACCGAACTAGACTTGTTTGTCCTTGCCTCCGCTATGCCTCGTATACATAGCAAGTTAGGTCAGAATTTGCACGGGTTATGACACTCAGTCAACATGGTGCCCCGTGGGGTTAGTCATTCCCTAATGGATCCATCCAAATCTACCACGTTGTTTGTACATTAACGGTAAGACTTTGTGAGGGCTTGTAACGAGTTCAACACTTAATGTTTGTCCAATAAACCAGCATACACAAAAATGTTTGTAAAAGCAATAATGTTTGACTCGATGCAACTAGTATTCTCCCCCTATTTAAAAGCGTTTGAAAAGAGTAAAGAGGGGCCGTAAACTCACCTTAGTGAAACGAATGTATGTAAGCGTAAGCTCCCGAGTTGTCGTGTAGCACGTCGGTCACCGGCAACCTATATCGTAGATCGTACGTGAGTTCGTGTAAGTGACCGTGCTAATGTTAGTGCTCGTGTTTGTGTCCAACAACCCTTGGTTGTTCATGTTTGTCCGTGTCGGTCCACAATGACCGTGTTTGCTCGTGTTGGTCCACATTGACCGTGTTTGACCATGTTTGACCGAAGTTGACCGTGTTTGACCAAAGTTGACCGTGTTTGACCAAAGTTGACCGTGTCAAGTCAACGACCCGTTGGTGAACCGTGTGACGGTTTGTGACTCGTGTAGCAATCGTGTAAGTGTTTGTCGTGTGCAAAACGCGTAGGTTGCGTTTATGGACAACTTACTATTTATAGTAAGTTTCCATTTTTAGAAAGTTCACAAAGCATGACGGTTTTATAGTTCTAGCATGTTCAATACTCCTACGGGATCATGTTAACACATAGCACATCATCATACGGATTCACATAAGTCGTTTACAACATGTTAGTGCACAAAAGTTTCCTAAAATGGAAAGTTTCCATTTTTAGCATACGTGACATCGGAAACCATCTAACTTAGCATCTAAACATCATATTATATCATATTAAGCCATTTAGCAAGCTCAAATCATTCAACACGTTGACAAATCGGTTTTTGTAAAAATAAAGTTACTAAATATAGTAACTTTGTGGTTTTGCATAGAAATAGCCATTGAAACATTTCTAAACCAATTTTCATATCACCAATCATCTTAATAACCAATCTAGCATCATCTAATCATACCAATATAGTCCAAATCATCATTTATCAATATTTCATTGATAAAAGTTACTAAATATAGTAACTATGTCAAAATGACCATATACATTACCAAAACTACATTCTAACAAATCAAATCATCATATTATCATCCTAATAGCAAATCCACATACTTGCATGTTCATGAATTCATCTCCAACAATCATTTTGTAAATAAAAGTTACTAATAATGGAAAGATTACTAAAAATCAACATTTTGATCATTTTAAACAAATCCAACCATGAGTAATCCTTCTAACATTATCAATAAGCATATCAACATACTCAAGATCATTCCTATCATCATGGATCATGCATGCATGGCCATCATTCAACACTTTATGAACAAAACATGAAATCTATACATACACAACATCTTGTATCATCATAAGATGCATTCTAATCATCTTAGATCTTCAAGAATCATAGTGAAATCATCAAACCCAGAAGTTAAACTCGTGCATGTGTGTCCATGGTGTTTGCATGTGAGTATAATGCCTTGCATGTGTGTGTAATGGTGGTTTTAAGCCACAAGGGATGTCAAGACTACCTTTCAAAGCTTCAAACTCTTGAGATGATGATGAGAACAGCTCTCCAACCTCCTGGTTCGTGGTTTTCAGCTGAAACAAGAAGATGGTGGTGGTGGATAATGATCTAGAAGCCTTTCTTCAAGGTTACCAAGCTTCAATCCTCAAGTGTAGAGCTTCAAGGAGTCCTTCAATGGCTTCCTTGATGTCAAATCTGGTGATTACAGCTGATAATGGTCGAGATATGGCGTGTTCAGTCGAGTATTATGATTAGGAGAGATAGATTAGGCATAATTGTCTTGGTTAAATAAAGATTCTGCGAACTGGGTCTCGTCGCGTAGCGCGACAAGTATAAGAGAATCTCTCGCGTAGCGCGAGGGAGTCCCGCGTTCGAATTTCCCCGCCCATTGTCGCGTAGCGCGACAGTGTCCTTGTGGGCCGTCGCGTAGCGCGACAGATCCCTTAGTGAGCCCAATAGGCCCATTTTCATTGGGTTGATCCGTTCGTTGCCGTTTTCACGTTTACGAACTACCGTTTGGCCTCGCTTGAACTTCTAAGTTCAATGTGTGAATGTTTCGTGAGGTTTCGAGTGTTGTGCTACACAATGTGCTAGACGTTCACCAACGTTCGTGTGTTTTGACACGTGTGTGCTGTTTCTCGATAATTTCTCGAATTATCTAGTCATGTGTCAGTGTTTGTACTGTCGTGCCACGTGTCACACTAAATTAATCTAATTCTAGTGCCACGTGTACATAATGCATTTAAATAAACATTTAAATAAATAAGGTGCTGACCTGGAAATTACGGGGTGTCACAACTAGTGATGATTATGTTCAGGATAACACTGCCCTTCTAACGAATGAATCTAACTCAATTTCCCCTGACCAGAGTTACAATGAGCATATGAAGATCACAACTGACATCTCAGCACTTCTTGTTGGAATTGATTATAACCCCTAGGGTTTTCGGTTTTGAATTCAAATTTTAATCAAGCCTGAATGTAAATAATAATAGTAAAAATAATTATAATAAATAATATATATATATATATATATTGTAACATTAGGGTTTTGCCATAATTCCAAATTTCGTAATTGTGTCAAAGTTTTAATAACCAAAAGAGATTGAGAGGTGCTATATAGACTAATTTGGAATTGAATTAATAAAAATAACTTAATAAGTTTTAGATATAAAAATATAAATATATATAAAATTTTATAATACATCTTTAAAATTATAGATACTAAAAGATAAGTTTATAGAACTTTAAGCTACAGTTTATAACACAATATTAGGATTGGAATGAGAGGGGGGGCTGAAATCGTAAGAATTAAATCAACAACTCAAGGGACTACTTCTTTTAAGTCCCTAAAGAACATTTCCCCTATACCTGCTTCACCTGTAGGACCTGAGAAACCCTCGGAAACAACACGGTTCCTTGAGGAATCTGCTCGACAGGCCCTTCAATATTGCGGAATCCTATTCAAGGGTTTTCCAATCGAAATCACCAAGCCCCGTGGCAATCCGATGATGAAGAATCAACGTTTTGATCGAAATCAAAGCACCACGGGGTGAGAATCGAACTTGGAGAGGAATAGGCGGCTCAAAACCCTAGGGGAATGACTTGGGGCGCTTAGGGGTCAGAGAGATGACTGAAAAAGTTACTGAAACATTCTGTTTGCAGTCCTATATATAAACTGTACTCATTCGGCCGATTGAGTAGTACGAAATACTCATTCGGCGAATGGCTCAGCCGAATGAGCTTAATCAACCGAACGAGTCATGCGGATGACTCATTTGTTCACCTCAGTCATTCGCTAGGTGTTCATTCGTCCGAATGAACTCATTCTTAGGTAACATTCACACGAATGGGTCTGTATGATAGGAATAGTCAAAGTCAAACATATAAAAATCTTGAATAAACATTAATAAACATTATAGAATAGTTGATTTCATTACTAATACCAATTTTATACATAAAAAACATACAAAATACAGAACTAGGGACATTACATGCACAAACAAACTCCCCCTTGGACCTAGTTCTTTATTGATCAGCACTTTTCTTGAAATATTTATCTGAAGTAGCCTTCCAATCAGAGCCTGCACGAATTCCAAACACTATGCATATCCGTATAACTCCCATGAACTGTAGAGCCTGCTTCATATCTTCAACTTCAAAGAAAATCTGACATCTGTACAGGGCCTTCACATCTTTATGTGACAGATTGGTCAGCCACATGGGATCAAAAAATACGTACAGTATCCCATGTGTTTTCCTTGCTTAGAACAATCACTGCCTCAGCCGTTCTCCCGTCATAGTACCACCATCTGAAACTGTCCAAAAAGTCTTGAGGCATCGTCCGTAATGGAATCTTCTTCATGACTTTAGGAGGCAGCCACTTCAGGATCACTTTAAGTCTTCGGGTATCTGCATTAATCTCCAGTAGATAGTATCTCTCCGGTTGCTGTGGCTTGAAGCTTATTTGCCATGCAAACTAGGACGATATTCTCGAATCCTCACAGTATAGCATCTTCAGACGTGCAAGTTTATTAACTTCGAATCCCGGCAACGTCTTGAAATCATGGGGAAATCTGAAGTACTGGATCCCTCGCTCTCTCTTCACTGCATAGCAGTGCAAGTCATGAAAGTATGCCTAACTTCGAATTTGACCTCCAGATTTATATCCTTCGGTCCTGTAAACTTTTGTGTGTGGAGTTGGCATAGGAGGAGCACTTTCTTTCTTCAACACTTGCCAATGGGCTACCCATTCCTCTTTCCTCTTCGGAATGTCTTCTACTGAAAACTCACTACCACTGATCTTGTCGTCTATCTTTCCTTTCAGCTCCTCCTCAGAATGTAGACCGAATAAATCAGTAAAAGTAGGCAGCTCCTCTTCAGCTGAAGTGTACTTTATGTCCTCTTCCTCTGTAATGTCTTCCAGAATCACCTCATCAATGTCATTGAATGCTTCTGGACTAGGAATATCGGAAGCAGTAATGGGAGTATCATCCAATATCACCTCATCAGGAGTTAACCTGAATAGCTCTGCGATTTGTTCCTCTGTGAGACAATGAATGATTTGGCCCTCTTCTTTATCATAGCTAATAGAGTGTTGAATGATGCCCTGAGCGTCTAGTATCATCATCAACTTTTCGTCCAGGAGCCGTCTCACAGGCATCGCTTCAACCTCTTCAGTGGCCTTCGGCTCATCAGTTTGACTCTGAGGCTGTTGGGGAGCTTTGTCATGTTTGGTCTTGGTTCTGACTTCGGTGGGTGGGGTTGGCTCTTCTGCACTGGAGGAACTCGTTGAGCCACTCCCAGCACCATCATCATCATCACAAGAGTCATCATCATCTATACTATCATAATCCGCCTTCTCCTCATCAGACTCTTTTTCCTCTTCTTCTTCTTCTTCATCTTCATCTTCTTCCTTGTCTGAATCATTGGAGACAGGCTCAGACCCTTCAATCCTTGAAGTGGACTCCTTGAGGCTTTCAACTTGCTTGGCTAGACGCAAGTTTTCAGCCTCAAGAGCTGAAATCCTGTCATTGAAGCCGACATCCATCAGGGCTAGCTGATTGTACTCATCCACAGACTTGAGTAATCGCTCCTCTAGATCAGCAGATATGGCTCTCAAATCAGGTCTCTGATCAGCAGCCTGCAAACATAGAGCATCCTGCTCACTAACCCATTGAGTAAGCTAAGCAATAGTCTGATCTTGCTCATGGTTCCTCTCTATCAACCGAAGAACTAGACTGTTCAGCGTGCTAAGCAGATCAGCAACTGAAGCAGTCATAGTGTACGGATCTGATTGCGTGACAGAAGGACCAGAGGAAGCAGCAGTAAAAACAGTTGTAGTGGCCATAGAAGAGGTCAGAGGGGCAATAGTAACACGTGCAGGAGTTGCCTTTGACCTGTTCGGTGAAGAAGCTGCAATTGTTGCAGCAGATGCAGCAGTGGTTGCTGCAGCAGAAGTCAACTCTGACCGTCTCTGAAGAACGAATCTAGCCCTTCTATGTCTCTTGGCTGGAGGAGAGGAAGTCTCAGCGACAGTAGATGCAGCAAAAGTGCGAGGGATAGGGTCAAAATCAAACTCTGAAATAAAAGATGGATCCCTGATCTCCTCCATATCAACAGAGGCCTGCTCTATAGTCCCTGTCTCAAGAAAGACTACTTGAGATCTAAAGCAGGTAGTCACAACTTGCGGCCCAGTGTCCTCTAAATCAGAATCATCTGAGGCATCCTCAGCCTCATCATCAACATCCTCCATCTGCTCATCCTCCACCTCATCGGCAGAAGTGGTACCACCCATCTCTAATGGAGTAGAAGCAGTGGATATCGAAACAGTAGATGCCTCAGGGTCATGAATATCATCACCTACATCACCACCGTCACCACCGTCCCCACCACTCACACCTGCACCACTAGCATCACCAACACCACCAACATCATCATCATCATCTCCATCATCTCTCTCATCACCTCCCAGAACAATGATATCCTCCTGATCAGAATCAGAATCCTCGTGTCTCCACCTCCTCCCAATAGGTGCAACATACTCAGGATTGAGGAGGTGTTGATACATGTTTTGTCCCTAGTTCAGTTTTTGTAACTCTTATCATCTAATGTTCAAATTATTAATGGAAGTTGTCTTTATATATATATCTCTTAATGTTTATTACTGATTATATGTTTAGTTGATTTGATTAAATTTAGAGTTGAGTATGAAGATCTCACATTCGGGAGAATGACTCTAGAATGAAGTCATTCGTCGAATGATGAAACCAGCGAATGGCTAGCGATAGAATGAGTCATTCGCCGAATGACTCATTCGATTGACAGCTCATTCGAGCTTGGTCATTCGCCGAATGAGCTGCTTCGGCCACTCATTCGGCCGAATGACTACAACTTATATATAGAAGTTCAAATCATTTCAACTCTAACTTTCCAGAGCCCTCCTTCTTCCCTGAGACCCAAGAGTCAAAACCCTAAAAGATTTGAGCGGTTCTTGATTATCCAAGTTCGATTCTCAACCCGTGGTGTTCGATCGTTGCTTCCACGTTGTTCTTACAACCTCGGATCACCACGGTTTCTGTTGGTTTCGATTGGAAAACCCTGGAATAGGATTCCGCACTATTCCAGAGGCTGTCGAGTAGTTTTACATTGGATTCGGATTGTTTCCGAGCTCCCGATCGGTCCAACAAAGTGGTATCAGAGCTTTGGCTCTTGATTCTACTCGATTTCCACTCAAAATCATCAGATCTGAGTCTCCCAAAACCCTGATTTTCGTAACTTCCAAAAACCCTATTTTTCTTGCTTTCCAAGTTACTATTTCATTGAAAAGCCAAGGGTTTTTGCGGTTTGATTGCCCTAATTCTTTCCCAATTGGCTTGTTATCATGTCTTGAATTTCTGTACCAAATTTGGTGTTTAAATCTGGTCAAAATCGCAAGTTATCAAGATTTTCGTTGTTGAAAACCCCAGATCGCCGAATGACTCTGGCGGCCGAATAAGTTCAGCCGAATAGCCCCTCATTCGCCGAATAGGTCTCATTCGGCGAATAGCTCCTTCGCCATTGTCATTCGCCGAATAAGCCTTATACTCTACTCTCATTCGGCAAAAGAGCTCATTCGATATGTCATTCGTCGAATAGGTCATTCGATCATCTCATTCGCCAGTTTCTGTTCATTCGGCCCCCGACATTCGCCAAAACCAGTTCATTCGCCAGTCCTTCCTGAAATTTTTCTAAGTGTTGAATCTTATTACTTCTGATCAAATGGAGGATCTAGCACTCATGGCTAACCAAAACCATCGCATTCAGACTCTCTTGTTGACAGAGAATGAGACAGGGAACTCAAACAAAGCTCCTAAGTTGTTGACTTTAGATGATTACCCTCACTGGAAGTATAGATTTGAGATCCACATCAATGGGGTAGATACAAATCTGTGGATGATGATAGAGGGAGGTTACTTGAGGCCTTTGAACGAGGATGGTACTCCTATGCTTGTTACAAGAATGACCGAGCCTCAAAGGAAGCTGTATGACTATGAGAAGAAAGCATATGCCATTCTGTCACAGTCCATTGCTACAGATATCTTTCATCAATTTAGACAGTTTACATCTTCCAAATACCTCTGGGATGCCTTACAACAAAGATATGAGGGGAATGATGCGTTGAAGAGCATTAAGTCTAAAGCTTTGAGAAAAGAATTCAACAGCTTTATGTATGTGGGTAATGAGTCCCTTGATGAACTGATTGCTAGGTTTTATCATCTGTTGAGTGAGTTGTTCAATCATGAGGTCAAAACTACAACTCAAGAGAAGATTCAGTGTTTAGCAGATGCTTTACCTCCAAAGTGGGAATCCTTCTTGATGGTACTCAAGCAAAATCAGATGATGGCTCATATGGACATCAATGATTTCATTCAGAAGCTAAAAGAGCAGGAGATAGAGAACAAATGGAAGGCCAAGAGGGTTGTGCAAGTTCAAGATCCTTCTCTATACTACTCCACTCCCACAGTTGATAAATCCACAACTCATGCTCCTCTGAAGACTGCTTTTGTTTCTAAAACATCTGAAGCTCCATCTGCAGCTCAAATGCATTTCAGTCAATCTTCTTCATCAAGTTCACAACAAGAGCATCATCAGCCTACCGCAAGTCTAAAAACAGAGAACTTTGACAAGGTCATAGTAGAGATTGCAAAAGAGCATATGTGTCTTCTGTCAACATTGGTTAGCTCATATGATGGATTAGTTGCTGGTCAGATCGGCAATCCATATTTGACCAATGATGATTACTCTCAGATTGATCCTGATGACATGGAGAAAATTGACATTATGTGGGCATTGGCTAGTGCAGTTAGGAGAGCAAAGGAGTTTGTAAAAAGGACTGGGAAGGATATCAATCTAAACAAGGAGTCCAAGTTTGGATTTGATATGGCATCTGTCACATGCTACAACTGTGGTGAGAAGGGTCATTTTGCCAGGCAGTGCAAACAGCCAAAGAAAGCAGGGAACAAAAACCCATTTCAGCATCAGAAATCAGCTCCCGCCAATTCGGAAAGGAGATTAGTTCCCATTGATTCTCCTTCTCAAGTTGGATCTTCATCCTCTGCTAGTAAAGCTTTAATGGTTCAACAGGATGAAGGGGTGAACTGGGACTTCAGGTTTAATGCTGATAAAGAAGATCAAGATAAAGCTTGTGTGGCAGAGATTCAGCAGTCTGAAGATCATGATGGGGAAAGCATTCAGGAAGATTCATTGATGAATGATGACAAGATCTCAAGTCCAGAATCAGACAATCTGACAGATTCAGACACTCAAGATTCTGATGGTGAAGCTGATGACATTTCCACTAAATTTGCCTTGATGGTAAACTCTTCTGCTTCTTCAGAATCTGAACAGGTATACACTGACTGTTCATCTTCACATTCTGATTGTTTCAATTGTGTTGACCTTAGGAGTAAGGTTCTTGCTTATCAAAAGCATAACAGTGACTTGATGACTGATCTCGACCTATGCATTGAAGCAAACAAAGTTTTAAAATCTAATGAAAAAGATTTTCAAATTAAAATTGATCTTTTAAATCGACAATTGCATGAGGCCGAGATCGCGGTTCTGAACAAGCAAGATGCTATAACTTCATATCTCAATACCATGAATGAGATCAAGAAGAAGTTAGCAATAGTTGAATGTGATTATGAGACTCTAGGTCAGAAGCTCAAGAGCTATGAAAGCTCTTCTTATATCATTGAGCATATGATCAGTAGGGGTACTGATCAGGGGAAGGCACAGGTTAATTATCAAAATTGTCCTCCACCAATCCTCAATGCCTTTGTCAATACTCCAAATGACAAAGATGTAAAGGATTTTCAAGTTACTACTCCGTTAGTAATTGATCCAGTCGGTCTGAGTACAAATCAGAGTTCATCAAAGACTGCTGGATCTCGGGTGGATGGAGTTGTTGAAGATTGGGTCTCAGATTCCGAGGATGAATCAGAGTATGGTACTCCTCGGAATCAAACCCCTGTTGTCATGAAAGGTGACCCAATCTGCAACTCAAAAATTTACAAAGAATTGTGCTTTGTTAAAGCTTCACAAGAGTCTGAAGCTAAGCATGTTACCAAATCAGCTTTTGTTGGTAACAAAGGGACAAAGGGTTTGGGTTTTAATCCAGATTGTCAGAAAACAAATGTTTTTAAATCAAATAGAAAACCATTTTCTGATTTAAAACATTTTCATAAAAAAGGTGACAAAGTCTGTTTTGATTGTGGTGAGTCTGGGCACATTGTGAGATTTTGCCCTCATTTGATCAGGCCAAAGGTTGTTTCTTACAGAAAATTAAATTCTGCTTTACCAAAACTGGTTAAATCTGTACCTAAGCCTGTTCAAACAAAGGCCAAACAACCGGTTCAGATTATCACTTCAGACAAGGGTAAAGGAAAACTGGAAACTTTGCATGTTCCAAGTGTGCCTAAAGTTAACCAAGCAAAATCATCATCCATTTATCTGAAAACTTCTTTTGATAAACATGCAATTTGGAAAGTTAAATCATCTGAGGATTCTGTTTCACCTATTTCAGATAAATCTCTTCCTGATGAAAAATGGATTGATGTTTGGATCCGAGACTCTATGGGTCAACCCAAGACTGTAAAGGCTTGGGTTCCCAAAGTGAACTGATTGTCTCTTTATTGTGCAGGTTGCCCCAAAAGCTGGAGTTAACAGCAATTGGATCGTTGATAGTGGGGCTTCCAGACACATGACTGGTGATATTTCTCTGCTCACCAATGTGAATGCAGTTCGAGGTGGATATGTTGCTTTTGCCGGTGAAAGGCGGATTTATTACAGGAGAGGGAATTCTGACAAATGGACAAGTTTCATTTGATAATGTCAGATATGTTAAACAGCTGGAAAACAACCTCCTGTCAGTCTCTCAGATTTGTGACAAAGAGTACAAGGTCTTATTTGATGATTCAAAATGTTACATTCTCAAGCAAGGTGTTAAGATACCTGATGATTGGATTTTGATGTCTGCTCCGAGGAAGCAAGATTTGTACGTTCTCAATATGGCCACAGCTTCAACTACATCCTCCATAGCTTCATGTTTTATGACAAAGGAAACTGAGAAAGATTCAATCCTTTGGCATAAGAGGATGGGCCATTTGAGTTTACGTAAGATGAATCATTTGGTACACAATAGTCTGGTTGAGGGAGTTAGCTTGAAGAATTTTAAGCTGTCTGATATCTGTGTCTCATGCAAGAAGGGAAAGCAATCTAAGCAGTCTCAGAAACTGAAAAAGTATCATTCAATCAATGTTCCTCTTGAGCTTCTCCATATGGATTTGTTTGGTCCAGTGAATCGGAAGAGTATAGCTGGAGATCAATACTGTCTTGTTATCACTGATGAATACTCCAGATACTCTTGGGTTTTCTTTTTGAAGGAGAAATCAGAAACGTTTGATTGCATTCAAGTTTTGGTTACTAAACTTGAATCACTTTATAAGCTCAAGATTCGTCAGTTTCGAACTGATAATGGAACGGAGTTCAAAAATCACAACATGGAGAATTTTTGTAATGCAAGAGGCATTGTGCAACAATTTAGTGCTCCATACGTTCCACAAATGAATGGTGTTGCTGAACGCAAAAATAGGACATTGATTGAGGCTGCTAGGACCATGCTTGCTGATTCCTCTTTGCCGGTTCAGTTTTGGAATGAAGCTGTAGCAAATGCTTGCTATACCCTGAACCGAGTTCTTATTGTGAAAAGACATGGGAAGACTTGCTTTGAACTGCTCCATAATAGAAAGCCAAATCTTAAGTATCTAGAACCATTCGGTGCACCGTGCACTATGCTTAAGAAACACGAGCAGGGCAAGTTCAATGAGAAGGTGGAAGAAGGGTACTTTCTTGGGTACAACACTCCAAATAAACGAGTTTACAACATTGCAACTCATAATGTGGAGGAGTGGTACCATGTGGACGTTCAGAAATACACAATCCCCCCACCTGGAAAAGGGCCAGATTGGATGTTTGATTATTCCAGTCTTTTTGATTCATTCAATATGCCCCCCATGTATTCAGATGAAAATGTTGCTGTTCAGATGCTGTATGATGTACAGAATGCACCCGATGAAACTTCTCAACCTACATCTGCATCTGGTCCCTTTACACAGATAAATGATGACAGCTCAGACACAGATGACAATCCTCCAGCTGCTCCTGAACCTGTTGTTGATAACCTTGTACCTGGTCTTGAGGATTTGAATCTGAATAACTTAGATCCTGAGGTTGAGGTTCCCGCTCATCCTGTTGGAAGAATCAATCGTATTCATCCTCAAGACAACGTTATTGGGAGTTTTAGATGGAGTGAAAACTAGAAATCAGATTTCTTCAGGCGGTCTTGCTGACATTCTTGATTTTGCAGATGTAAGCTTTTGTGCTCATTCCTGCTTTATTTCTCAAGTTGAACCACGTACTGTCACTGAAGCTCTCAAGGAAGAGTCATGGGTTGATGCAATGCAAGAAGAACTTTTACAGTTTAAAAAGTTAGGTGTCTGGCAATTGGTTGACAGACCCAAAGGTGCAAAAGTCATTGGCACTCGATGGGTTCTTCGTTGCAAGAAAGATGATCACGGGATCATAGTGCGAAACAAAGCTCGTCTGGTGGTTCAAGGATTCAGACAGATAAAAGGGTTGGACTACAATGAGGTGTTTGCTCCGGTTGCTCGACTCGAAGCCATTCGTATCTTTTTGGCTTATGCATCCTTTAAGAAGTTTAAAGTTTATCAAATGGATGTCAAGAGTGCGTTCCTTCACGGTGTGATCAGTGAAATAGTGTATGTCAGTCAACCTCCCGGGTTTGAGGATCCATTGCATCGTGACCAAGTTTACAAGCTAGACAAGGCCTTATATGGATTGCATCAAGCTCCGCGAGCGTGGTATGAGACACTTTCTACTCACCTTCTGAACAACGGGTTCAGAAGAGGTGTCATTGACTGCACATTATTTATCCGTGAGAAGGACAGTGATTTACTCTTGGTGCAAGTGTATGTGGACGACATAATTTTTGGTTCCACAAATGATAGTCTGTGCAAGGAATTCGAGAAGGTTATGAAAGAAAAATTTGAAATGAGTTCAATGGGAGAGATGAAATTTTTCTTAGGTTTGCAGGTGGATCAGTCTGAGGCAGGGATTTTTATTCATCAAACCAAATACGTTGGTGACATTCTGAGCCGGTTCAGTATGTCTGATGCCAAGCCTGCTGGTACCCCACTGGCTGTTAATCACCGGATTACTCCAGATGAAAAGGGGGAATTAATTGATGCCACTCTGTACCGAGGAATGATCGGATCTCTTATGTATCTTACTGCTTCTCGGCCAGATATCATGTTCGCTACTTGCTTGTGTGCACGCTATCAATCAAAACCAAGAGTATCTCATATCATTGCTGTCAAAAGGATTATGCGTTATCTGAAGGGTACACCGGAACTTGGCTTATGGTACCCTAATGATGATAACTTTGAGCTTACTGCATATAGTGATTCAGATTATGGCGGATGCAAGAGAGATTTCAAATCAACATCTGCAGGATGTCAGTTCTTTGGAAACCGATTAGTCACCTGGCAGTGCAAGAAGCAGACGTCGGTGTCTACTTCAACCTGTGAAGCTGAATACATTGCTGCTGCTAGTTGCTGTTCTCAAATCATCTGGATTCAGCAGCAACTCAGGGACTATGGGTTACATTTTTCTAACACTCCTATATATGTTGATAATACTGCTGCCATAGCTGTCACTAAAAATCCTGTTCAGCACTCCAAAACCAAACACATCGACATTAAATATCACTTCATACGTGATTGTTTTGAAAAGAAATTAATCGATGTAGTGAAAATTCACACCGATCACCAAAAAGCTGATCTATTTACCAAAGCATTTGACAAACCCAGATTTTTATATCTTTTATCAGCTAATGGTGTTTTTCAAAAGGATGCAGTCCATTCCTCATCTGAGTCTAACAAATGATCATCATTTTTCTTAGTTAGTCTTTGTTTTGCTTATTCTCGTTCAGTTTTTCTATTTTACTTGTATAGTTTATTTTCTTCATCAAAAACTCAAAAAGATTTTATGTTTTTAGGTTTTTAGGGGGAGATATTCTGTAATTTGAAAAACCAAAAACAGTTGAAAAATTGAAAATACAAAAACAATAGAAAAATTAAAAATTGAGATAGTCTTGTTTAATAAAGTAGTACATTGATTTTATAATGTCATAGAAGCAGAAATGAATGTATGAACTAAAATCACAAAAGAATTGTGATGGGATGTACTGATAGGCTGACTATACAAAATGAATAAACAACTTGTGATAACTTAGAAAGTTTGATATGTGGGATCCATTTTATTAAATCATTTGAGTGAGAAACGGTTTTTGACTTAAATCAAGCATACACCTATCATCATGGAATCAAATGAGGTTTCATTCAAAGAAAAATAAAGGCAAGCTGGTATTAAGCTTGAGGAAAATTAAAACAAGCTGGTATTAAGGTTGATGAAAAACTAAAAACAAGCTGGTATTAAGCTTGAAGAAAACCTAATGCAAGCTGGTATTAAGGTTGATGAAAAACTAAAAACAAGCTGGTATTAAGCTTGAAGAAAACCTAATGCAAGCTGGTATTAAGCTTGAGAAAAACTTAAACAAATAAAGTTCGATTCCATACATGTGCCATATTGCTGGGACGGACCTAGCTGAAGCCATCCATTTGGATAGAACAAGAAAAATACAAAAAGATAATAAATGTTTGAATCTTACTGAATTCATGATGACTGGTTTTAAGATATGCTGAAATGAGTTTTGAACTGATTTTGATCTTTATTGATGAAATGAATTGGGGAACTCAATCAGAAAATATGAGTGATCATATAGTTTGTTTAGGATTTATGTATTGTTCAGTTTAAGTTTGGACAAATATATCAGTAATCGTATCATAATGAAATTGTGTTGGAAGTGAAGCGTTCATTGAAGACAATATGATGTGATTAGAGATGTGTGTTATTTTATTAATGGACTTCTCACAAAAATATGTGTTTATTTGTTTTTAATTATTGTTTGTACAGTTGTAGTGGTTGTTTCAGAAAAATACAAAAAGATTTTCTATTCTCAATCTTGTTTTAGATGATCATTTGTAAGATTCAGATGTCTGTCATATCTGAATCCTGAACTAACCAGACATATCTTCATAAATTGTTAAAGGTTTATTGCTCAAAATGTCAAATGTTGAAATAGTTGAGGTTTGGAGGTTTTCATCTCTCATTCGTCCGAATGAGAGGAAGAATGAACTCATTCGGCCGAATCAATCATACACAAAGGTTTCATCATTCGACGAATGAAGGGTGTCGAATGTCTTATTCGACATTCTCATTCGGCGAATAGGTGTTGCCGAATGGCCCTATTCGCAGGACTCATTCGGCGAATGAGACTGAGTATCAGCTGACCTTTCGCCTAGCTCATTCGGCGAATGAGCTTGACTATATAATAGTCCTTCGGCCGAATGAGAGGTCATTCGACCATATTCTCTTTCGACACACCAGAGCTCCTTCATTCGGCGATTATCACACTCCTTGTCTTAGATCGATTTTCGGTTACTTTTGTTTAGATCGATTTTCGGTTACTTTTGTTAACCCTGCTTCTGACAATCACATTCTATTTCATCTCAGGTATTTGGAGATCGATTATCAAGCACTTTCAACCGTGAAATCATCAAAAACAGTTATGATTTTAGGGTTTTAGGGTTTTGTAAATCGCTGTTTAAATAGACTATCAAAATGGGATTGAAACTACCTAAGACCTGTATTAAAAGTCTTAATCGGTTGATTCTGAGTGTGTGTGTGCAATTTTTATGAACTGATTGTTGATTTTTGGAAAAAGGGATTTTGAATTCAAAATGGGCGCCGAATGTCGTCATTCGGCGAATGACTCATTCGGCGAATGAACCTCATTCGACGAATGGCTCATTCGACGAATGACCAGCCTTGTCTATATCTCATTCTGCGAATGAGAGTCATTCGACGAATGAACCTCATTCGACGAATGACTCATTCGATCACATGACTCATTCGGCGAATCACTGCCATTCGGCACATCAGTTAATCTGTCAATCTGATTTCCTGTTGATTTCAGTTTCTTGTTGATTGTCTTGTACTAACATGTTTATTTCTTCTGTTGTGCAGCATGGCAGGTTACAAGTCAGTTCCTAAGCACAACATTTGTGCTCATCTAGATTTGACCACTCCGAAGGCGAAGCACTACTCAGACATCATTACTTTTCTGAGGCGTTCGAGGATATTCACTGCCATATCTACTGTCCATGTGCCTTATCATTCGCATCAGCAGGATTTCTGGTCATCTGCTGACATTGACTGTGAGGCCGAGCCTACAGTCATAAGGGGCAAAGTTCAAGGGCATGATATAGTGGTTTCTGCTGAACACATCAGGAGAATTTGTGGATTTCAAGACTCTCCAGATCAGCCATCATTACTTGATCGATTTCTAGTTCGTGGATGTTTTCTTCGATGCAAGTATGAGGGTGACATTGGAGCTGGCATTCTCAACAAGGCATTTATGTCTCCACAGTTCAAGTATTTAGCTCATGTCTTGGTGCATTGTCTCGGATCGAGGCGAGGAGGATTCGACGACATGCGTGAGACTATTCAGTGTGCATTTGCTGCTCTTGTGCTCAACAAGCCGTTCAACTTCTCAGAGATGATATTCATCACATGAAGGAGAACGTGGTTCTAAAGGGGGACAAGAAGTTTCTTATGTACCCGAGATTTCTGCAGCAGATCATAGATGCTCAAGTTCCAGATCTTCCCAAGATCAATGCTGATGTTATTCGGTTAGAGCACATGAATGACACTACTCTTAACAGAGTTCTATCATACAGAGGGAAGGAGAGGAAGCCAGCCACCAGATCTTTATTCGGTCACCTCTCTCAACCTGATTACCGAGCTCCAGCTGGTCGTTGATGGAGGCATGCTGACTCTGATTCAGATGTCGAAGACATAGTTGTACCGGCTGGTGGGGACGACAGTGATGGAGGTGATGGTGATGATGGGGCAGGCCCTAGTGGTGCTCGAGCTGGTGAGAGCACAGTGATAGTGAGCACTGCTGCTGTAGTGAGTTCAGGTGTGGTGGAGATGAGTTCTGGATACATGACCACTGCTGCTTCTGTGAGCATGGTTGATGTTAGTGGTACAGTTACTGGTGGTGATGCTGGTTTGTCTAGAGCTCAGGAGGAGGATATAGATATTGATTCATTGATGGATTTAGACTTTCTGGCCACTACTACTACTACCGTTACTGCTTCTACTACTGTTGATACTACAGCTCCTCATATTTCTGAAAGTGATGATGAGTCAGAGGACTCTGGTGATGGTGAAGATGGTGATGATGTTGGTCCCAGTTCTGATTCTGAAGCCACTCATGATGATGAGTTTGAAAAGGTGATGGAAGGAGGAAATATGGAGATGAGGAAGAGAAAAAGGAGTGAAGCAGAGATTGAAGAGATTACCGATCCTTCTTTTATTCCTGAGTTTGATTTCTCTCCTCCACCTCGGTCTTCCGCACCGGTTACAGTGGCTGTGACTGCTGTCACTTCTCCGCCTACATCCTCTAGAGCTGGAAGGGGAAAGAGATCTAGGTTCTCTTTCCAAAGGAGGTCAGAACTGACAGCAGCTGCTACAACTACTGATACATCAGTAGCAGCTGTGTCAGTTTCTTCACTGACGCGGTCAAGGGCTATTCCTGCTCAGACTACTTTTGCCCCTCTGACCACTCCTTTTATTCGTGAGCCGGTTTATGTTGCTGCTTCTTCTGGCCCATCTACATCACGAGCTGATACGTTTATACCTACTGTGTCAGTTGTGGATCAGCTTAGCACACTGAACAGTATGGTTCTCAGGCTGATGGAGAAGAATATAGAGCAAGAGTCTAAGATTGCTCAGCTCACCCAACGGATCAACGATCAGGATGCCTTGTTGCTGCAGGCAGCTGATCAACGAGCTAATCTTAGAGCTCGTTCAGCTCAGCAGGAGGAACAGCTCCTCAAGTATATTGACGAGCATAACCAGCTGGCTATGACAGCCTCTGGTTTCAGTGAGAGGATTCTTCTACTGGAAGCTGAGAATGCTCGCCTTGCTGGACTTGTTGAGGGTTCCAAGGAGGGCACTCCCAGGCTCGAAGGTGTGGAAGTCCATTCCGATGATTCAGACAAGGAGGTGGATGAGGAAGAAGAAGAAGAGTCTGATGAGGAACAAGTTGATTATGAAGAGTCTGAGAAGGATGAAGAATCAGATGATGATAATGATGCTGATAATGATGATAAGGACGGATCTGGGAGTGGGTCTTCTGAATCATCCGGTACTGATGACAAGGATGATGATGACAATGATGATCAAGCCCCTCCCTCTTCTGAGATCTGGTCCAAGAAATCCAATGACAAGAAGGCTCAGGCTCCTCCTCCTTCGTCTCCTTCGAAGACAGCCGAACCAGAAGCTATTGAGGAAGTACAAGCTGTGCCTTTGAGACGTCAGCTTGATGAGACACTGACTATGATCTTGGACGCTCAAGGCATTATACAGCACTCAGTGAGCTATGACAAGGAGGAGGGAGAGATTATACACTGCCTCTCCAAAGAGCAAATAGCTGAGCTATTCAGGTTGAATCCTGATGAGGTTGTTACTGATGACACCTCAGTTCCCATTTTTGAAGAGCCAGAACCAGAGCCATTTGATGATGTTGATGAGGTTATTTTGGAAGACATCACAGATGAAGAATACCCAAAGTATACATCGGCTGAAGACGAGCTGCCTATATTCACTGAACCATTTGATCAAGAAACAAAGGATCTCTTGGTCAGATATCTGGAGGAACAAGTTGAGGCAAGCAAGGCTGAAGCCGATGACCAAAAGAGAAAAAAAGAGGAATGGGCTGCTTATTGGGAAGTGTTGAAGAAGCAAAGCACAGAGAAGATGCCAGCCACACACAAGAAAGTCTACAGGACCAAAGGCTACAAAGCTGGAGGTCAGATTCTTAGCTGGGCATACTTCCATGATCTTGGGTGCTATGCTGTGAAGAGAGAGAAAGGGATTGACTACTTCAAACACCCACATGATTTCAAGACGTTGCCTGGATTCGAAGTCAATCAGTTAGCACGTCTGAAAATGCTATACAGTGAAGACTCTGGGATGTCTGCTTGGTTTTCTCGACAGATCAAGTATGAATACCGGAAGAGATGGGTAAACTTTCAACCACAGCAGCCAGAACGATATTACTTGCCAGAGATTGATGGAGATACCCGTAAGCATAAAGTGATCTTGAAGTGGCTTCCCCCTAAAGTTTTGAAGAAGATTCCCTTGCGGAAGATGCGACAAGACTTTATGGATGGCTTCCGATGGTGGTATTATGATGGGCGGACTGGTGAGGCAGTAATAGTTCTGTGCAAAGACAAACAGTGGGAGACTGTTAGGATTTTTGATCCTATGTGGCTGACTAATCTGTCTCACAAGGATGTTCAAGCTCTATTCAGGCATCAGATCTTCTTTGATGTTCCAGACATGGTGCAAGCTTTACAGTTCATGAGAGTGATCCGTCTCTGCAGCATTTTCAAGATACACGATGGAGCAGATTGGAAAGCTATTTCAGAGAAGTATTTCAAGAAAGACACTTCCAAGAGTTGAACTAGGTCCAAGGGGGTGTTTGTTGATACATGTTTTGTCCCTAGTTCAGTTTTTGTAACTCTTATCATGTAATGTTCAAATTATTAATGGAAGTTGTCTTTATATATATCTCTTAATGTTTATTACTGATTATATGTTTAGTTGATTTGATTAAATTTAGAGTTGAGTATAAAGATCTCACATTCGGGCGAATGACTCTAGAATGAAGTCATTCGCCGAATGATGAAACCAGCGAATGGCTAGCGATAGAATGAGTCATTCGCCGAATGATGAAACCAGCGAATGGCTAGCGATAGAATGAGTCATTCACCGAATGACTCATTCGATTGACAGCTCATTCGAGCTTGGTCATTCGCCGAATGAGCTGCTTCGGCCACTCATTCGGCCGAATGACTACAGCTTATATATAGAAGTTCAAATCATTTCAACTCTAACTTTCCAGAGCCCTCCTTCTTCCTTGAGACCTAAGAGTCAAAACCCTAGAAGATTTGAGCGGTTCTTGATTATCCAAGTTCGATTCTCAACCCGTGGTGTTCGATCGTTGCTTCCATGTTGTTCTTACAACCTCGGATCACCACGGTTTCTGTTGGTTTCGATTGGAAAACCCTGGAATAGGATTCCGCACTATTCCAGAGGCTGTCGAGTAGTTTTACATTGGATTCGGATTGTTTCCGAGCTCCCGATCGGTCCAACAGGAGGTGACCGAACAGACGACGAGTAGGAGGTTTTCTCTCCTTTCCCTGATAAGAGAGAACTCTGTTAAGGGTGATTTCATTCATATGCTCCAGTCTGATGATATCTGAATTGGCCTTAGGTAGATTCGGCACTTGTGCATCGAAGATCATCTGGAGAAACCTCGGGTACATCAAAACTTCTTGTTTCCCTTGAGGTACACATTCTCCTTTATATGCGTAAGAACCATCTTAGAGAAGTTGAACGGGATGTTCAACACTATGGCCACAAAGGCACCCTGAAGAGTCTCTCAAAGGTCATCAAATCCTCCACATCTGGATCCCAGAAGATGAATGAGTACATGACTTAGATACTTGAACTGTGGGCATAGGAAAGCCTTGTTTAGTGTTCCAGCTTCCAAGTCTCCATCATACTTGCACCGCATGAAACATCCACGAACAAGATATCTATCAAGAAGGAAAGGATGATCTGGTGAATCCTGGAATCCACACACACACATCTGATGTGCTCAGCAGAGACTACAACATCGTGTCCTCTAACCTTCCCTCTGATCACCGGAGGCTCTACCTCACAGTCTATGTCAGTTGTACTCCTAAAATCCCTCTGATGCGATAAGTATGGATAATGAGTAGTGGAAATGGCTGTGAAAATCCTTGATCGCCTCAGAAATGCGATAATCTCTGTAAACTGCCCGTCATTCCTAGTAGTGGAATCTAAGTGTGCACATATGTTATTCTTCGGAAAAGCCTGTAAAACAATAAGGAAATAACATGTCAGTTCAATTCAGTAAGCAATTGAACAAAATCAAAATTTTAACCTAAGTGTTCAAGTGGTACGAATGAACCAGTATCACACGAATGAGACTCAGGCGAATGAGAATGATGGCCGAATGAATGGTGTCATCCGAATGACACACCAATGGAGACATTCGGTTGAACCCACTTATTCGCATGACCATACGGCCCGAATGACCTCATTCGGTTGATCCCACTCATTCGGTTGAACCTGTGGTGCGAATGAGTCTCATTCGGGTGACCGATGAACTTCGAACACCCAATCTCCCAAAATCTCAAATCAGACCCTAAAAATGGTAACATTCAACTCAAAGGGGTCCGATTAGTGTTTTAGAACTTGTTTCAAGTTGATTAGTGTTCATTTTGACCGATTATTGGACTTGCATAGGTTCGAACCCTAAAACCCTAAAAATTTGAACGGTTAGGGTTCGAAATCTGGTCAAAATTGAAAGATCTTGCTCCCAAAGGTACCTGTAACAATCAAGATGCGAAAACCGATCCGAAATTTGCAGATTTGTGGTGAAAAAATCAGAAGATGATCAAGTGCGTGTTTCGGGTGAAAGAGAACACACAGTGTGGCCGAATGGAAAAATGAGGTGAATAACTCATTCGGCCGAAAGACATTCAATAAATAGGAGAATTCATTCGGCCAGAAGAACCGAATGGTCCTATTCGCATGAACAGATCAAACGAATGACTCATTCGCATGAATGAGTTCATTTGGTCGGTTGAGCCATACTCACAACCCATTCGGGCGAAAAAAGATTAGCACCCAAAACAAACTCATTTTCAAATTTTTACATTTTGACCATAAAAAGAGTATTGTTATGAAGTTCAGTTTGGTTTGGTGATAGGCAAAGATGAAATTGAATACCTGAACCTACAAATGATCATTTAAAACAAACTTAAATTAAAAAATCTTATTGTGTTTTTCTGATAATCAAACAACTGTACAAACTGAAACTGAAACAAACAAAACACACATATTTTTGTGAGTAGCCTTTCAAGAAAATGACACATACACCAGATCATGTCAAATCAGCATTCAGGAATGTTTATACTTCTGACACATTTGAATTATGAAGCGATTACTGATATACTTGTCCACTTTAAACCTGACAGTACTTTATTTCTAAACCAATTAGTGATCACCCATGTTTTCTGACTGAGTTACCCATTATAGTCAACAAATCTTGGTCAAAACCAGTTTATAATTCATCTCTGCATAACTTAATACCTATTGTCATAAGTTCTGTAAGGTTCCAATTTATTTTCTTTTTGTATTTTTCTTTTTGATTTGTTTCTCAAGTTCAACACATTCTCATGGACGGCTTCAGCTAGGTCTTTACAAAGCAATATGCCACGTATACAGAACTGTGTTGACAAGATCAAGTTGTTCTATCCAAATGGATGGCTTCAACTAAGCTGCAACCCAGTAATATGGCACATGTATGGAATTAAACTTATTTTACTTTTGTATTTTTCTTAGCTTATCCTATCTGAATGGACAGCTTCAGCTAGGTTGCAACCCAGCAATATGGCACGTGTACAGAGTCAGATTCACTTTTATTTTCTTGTGATTCAATCATTCTCATCTGAATGGACGGCTTCAACTAGGTCTTTACAAAGCAATATGGCACGTGTACAGACTTGAATTCATAAATCATTGGAAACCTCATAAGATCGTATGATAACAGGTGTATGCCTGATGTGAGTTAAAAACTGCTTATCCCTTAACTAGTTTTCTAAACTGGATCCCACAAATTAGACTTTCTAAGCAATCACCAACAGTCTATTAACTTTGTAAAGTCGGCCTATCAGTACATCCAATCATAATTCCCATGAGCATTCAGTTTATGCATTTAATCTTGCATTTAAGACATGACAGGTTAATACATCACTTTCTTTAATAAGACTTTTTTCATATTTACAGCTTTTCAAATGTTTTTGGTTTTTCAATTGAAACTACTTTTTCTCCCCCTAAAAACCTAAAACTGAAAATCTTTTTGAGTTTTTGAATAATTGAAGGAAAAATAACAGAAGTACTAAAAAGTAAAAAATAAAAGAAAAGAAACTAACTAACAAAAACAATGATCATTTGTTTGATTCAAATGAAGGAATGACTTCATCTTTTTGAAAAATGCCATTAGCTGATAACAGATATAAAAATATGGGTTTGTTAAATGCTTTTGTACAAAGATCGGCTTTCTGGTTGTCTGTGTGAATCTTAACAACATCGATTAATTTCTTTTCAAAACAATCACATATGAAGTGATATTTAATGTCTCGGTGTTTTGTTTTAGAGTGCTGGAAATGATTTTTAGTGACAGCTATGGCAGCAGTGTTGTCAACAAATATAGGAGTGTTAGAAAACTATAACCCATAGTCCCTGAGTTGTTGCTGAATATAGATGATTTGTGAGCAACAACTAGCAGCTGCAATGTATTCTGCTTCACATGTTGAAGTAGACACCGGCGTCTGCTTCTTGCACTGCCAGGTAACTAGGCGTTTCCCAAAGAACTGACACCCTGCAGATGTTGACTCGTAGTCTCTTTTGCATCCGCCATAATCTGAATCACTGTAAGCAGTTAGATCAAAGTTATCATCATTAGGGTACCATAAGCCTAGATCCGAAGTACCCTTCACATAATGAAAAATCCTCTTCACAGCAATAAGATGAGAAACTCTTGGCATTGACTCATAACGAGCACATAGACAAGTAGCAAACATGATGTCTGGACGAGAAGCTGTGAGATACATAGGAGATCCGATCATTCCTCGGTACAGAGTGGCATCGATTAACTCCCCTTTTTTGTCTGGATTAATCCTGTGATTAACAGCCAGTGGGGTACCAGCAGGTTTTACATCCAACATACTGAACCGGCTCAGAATGTCACCAACATATATGGTTTGATGAATAAAGATCCCTGCCTCAGACTGATCCACCTGTAATCCCAAGAAAAATTTCATCTCTCCCATGGAACTCATCTCAAACTTTTCTTTCATAACCTTTTCAAATTCTTTGCATAGAACATCATTTATGGATCCAAAGATGATATGATCCATATAAACTTGCACCAAGAGCAATTCCCCATCCATCTCTCTAATGAACAAAGTGTTGTCAATGACACCTCTTCTGAACCCGTTGTTCATAAGGTGAGTAGACAGTGTTTCGTACCACACACGCGGAGCTTGGTGCAATCCATACAAGGCCTAATCTAGCTTGTATACTTGGTCACGATGCAATGGATCTTCAAACCCGGGAGGTTGATTGACACACTACTTCATTATGAGCAACCAGTGCAAATACTTCATACTCAATCCCTTCAATCTGCCTAAAACCTTTCACCACTAGACGTGCTTTGTTGCGTACCACAATGCCATGATCATCTCGTTTGCAGTGCAAAACCCATCTTGTGCCAATAAATTTTGCACCCTTGGGTCTATCAACAAGCTACCAAACACCAAGTTTCTTAAACTGCAGCAACTCCTCTTGCATGGCATCGACCGAAGATTCTTTTTTCAAAGCTTCAGTAATAATTTTGGGTTCAACTTGGGAGATACAGCATGCATGGGCACAAAAGCTTACATCTGCAAGATCAAGAATGTCAGCAAGACCACCTGAAGATAACTGATTTCTGGTCTTCACTCCATCAGTTGGATTTCCAATAATATTGTCTTGAGGATGAATTCTGTTAATTCTGCGAACAGGATGTGCAGGAACCTCAACCTGTGGATCAAGATTGTTTATATTGAGATCCTCAAGAGCAGGTACAATATTATCAACATCTGGTTCTCGAACATCTTGATGAGAGTGATTATCATTTGAGTCTGAACTGTCATCATTTGCCTGTATTGGAGCTTTGACTGAAGAAGGTTGCACTGGTTCATCAGGTGCATTTTGTGCATCATACATCATTTGAACAACAACATCTTCTTCAGAATACATGGGAGGCATGTTGAAAGAGTCAAATAAATCAGAATAGTTGAACATCCAGTCAGGACCCTTCCCAAGTGGTGGCATAGAATATTTCTGGACATCTACATGGTACCACTCCTCCACATTGTGAGTTGATCTGTTGTAGACGTGCTTATTTGGAGTGCTGTACCCAAGAAAGTAGCCTTCTTCCAACTTTTCATTAAACTTGCCTTGCTCATGTTACTTAAGCATCGTGCATGGAGCACCAAATGGTTCAAGATACTTAAGGTTTGGCTTTCTGTTATGGAGCAATTCAAAACAAGTCTTCCCATGTCTTTTCACAATCAATACCTGGTTCAAAGTATAGCAAGGATTAACAACAACTTTGTTCCAGAATTGAACCGGTAGGGAGGAATCTTCAAGCATAGTCCGAGCAGCCTCAATTAATGTCCTGTTCTTTCGCTCAGCAACACCATTCATCTGTGGGGCATATGGAGCACTGAACCGCTGAATAATACCACGTTCATTGCAGAAAGTATCCATATTGTGATTCTTGAATTCAGTCCCATTATCTGTTCTGAGCATGCGAACCTTAAGCTTATACAGTTATTCAAGCTTAGTGACCAGAACTTGAACACATTCAAACGTTTCAGATTTCTCCTTCATAAAGAACACCCAAGAGTATCTAGAGTACTCATTAGTAATTACTAAGCAGTATTGATCTCCAGCAATGCTCTTGCGATTGATAGGACCAAAAAGATCCATGTGGAGAAGCTCAAGTGGAACAGTAATTGAATGATATTTCTTAGGTTTGTGAGACTGCTTGGTTTGCTTTCCCTTCTTACATGAAACATAGACATCAGACAGCTTGAAGTTCTTCAAACTTACTCCCTCAACCAGATTGTTGTGAACCAGATGATTCATCTTCCTCAAACTCAAATGACCCATCTTCTTATGCGAAAGAATAGAATCTTTCTCTGTAGCCTTGGACACAAAACATGAAGCTGTAGAAGATGTAGTTGAAGCTATGGCCATGTTGAGAACATACAAATCTTGTTTTCTTGGAGCAGACATCAGAATCCAGTCTTTAGGAATTGTAATGCCTTGCTTGAGAATGTAACAGCTGGAGTCATCAAACAGAACTTTGTACTTCTTGTCACAAATCTGTGAGACTGAAAGTAGATTGTTCTCCAGCTGCTTCACATATCTGACCTTGTCAAATGAAACTTTGCCATTTGAAAGAATTCCTTCTCCAGTAAAAAACCCGCCTTTGTCACCAGCAAAAGCCACATATTGTCACACCCCGAGCCGACGGGACATATCGAGTTTCCAGGAACTCTAAGTTGATGCCTTTCGGATTGACGAATGCACCAGCGGTTTTCATGGATCTCATGAACCGAGTGTGCAAGCCGTATTTAGATCAGTTTGTCATTGTCTTCATAGACGACATACTGATTTATTCCAAGAGCAAAGCAGAACATGAACAACATCTCAGGAAAATCTTGGAACTGTTGAAGGAAAAGAAACTTTATGCCAAATTCTCAAAATGTGAATTTTGGTAAAAAGAAGTTCAGTTTCTTGGTCATGTAGTCAACAGTGAAGGAATACACGTAGATCCTGCCAAGATCGAAGCAATAAAGAACTGGGACACTCCGAGAACGCCAACGGAGATACGGTCTTTTCTGGGATTGGCAGGCTATTATAGGAGGTTCATCTCGAACTTTTCTAAGATAGCTTTGCCTCTCACTAAGTTAACCCAGAAGAGTGAATCGTTCGTCTGGGAACGGAAACAAGAAGATGCTTTCCAGACATTGAAACAGAAATTGTGTGATGCTCCAATCCTATCTCTCCCAGAAGGTTGTGATGATTTGGTTGTATACTGTGATGCTTCCCATCAGGGACTTGGTTGTGTTTTAATGCAACGGGACAAAGTCATAGCCTGTGCATCAAGACAGTTAAAGGTTCATGAGAAGAACTACACTACTCATGATCCTGAACTGGGAGCAGTAATCTTTGCATTGAAGATTTGGAGACATTACTTATATGGAACCAAGTGTACCATATTTACTGATCACAAGAGTCTGCAGCATATTTTTGATCAGAAGGAACTCAACATGCGACAACGCCGTTGGGTTGAACTTCTGAATGATTACGATTGTGTGATCAAGTACCATCCGGGAAAGGCAAACGTTGTAGCTGATGCCTTGAGCCGGAAAGAACGGGTCAAACCCCTACGCGTTAGGGCTATGGGGATGACTGTGCAGACAAGCTTACAAGACAAAATCATTCAAGCCCAACAGGAATCAGTTGAGTAAGGGGAACAAAACTTCCTTATAAGAGGGAGTGGAGCCTTCTCTATTGGACGCGTTTTGGGCTTAGTTGGCTGTGGAGCACATGAAAACTCCACAGTTAAGCGTGCTCAGGTGGCAGCAATCTTAGCTTATACCTGTGCATCACCTGAGAAAGCATGTAAGAAAACAAAGTCAACACAATGGTTGGTGAGCTCATGTAGTTTGTAAGTTTAAAATAGCTTTAACAACCTCCTTCGATAAAACCTTAACCTCATTAACATCACCTGTATCATCTAACTCGGTATGCTTATATATAGGGCATACCCCTGAGTCGAGCCTACGACCCGCCCAGACGCCGTCCCACCACATACTAAGTCACATAGGACATTGATGCTAATGATAATTAAGCATTTTATCTACCATCCAATCCCGTTCCCGTTATAGTTTGAGCAGTTTGTATGTAAGTTTACCCCGTGCACCAATAGTATCCGTGAGTTTAGCCCGATAGTTACCGGTATGGATAACCGAATGCCCGAAGGAATCCAGTAGCAATCCAGACCAGCCCCAGGTATAATTAGCAACTCAGGGAGAGATAGAGGATTTCCAGGTCGACACAAAGTCAACTAAGGATCACCAATATCGTCCTAGTTACTGATCACCCAGGTAAATAGTTGTGGGAAACACTGCATGGCAAGCACTGAGAGGCCATCAGTCCATTTCCTCGATTGGGACCATGAAGGACACCCTATGGCAAGCACTGAGAGACCATAGTCGATGCCTTCTAGTCCCGACTGTGAAGAACACATGAAGGCAAGCACTGAGAGACCAACTATTGTTCTTACAGTCCTGACTAGGAAGAACACATGAAGGCAAGCACTGAGAGATCAACTATTGTTCTTCCATAGCCAATAGTTTTAGCATACAAAGAGTCTAGCATTTACGTAACTTGTGCACAAGAACTAGCTTTACAACCGGTATGGCAAGCACTGAGAGGCCAAACCGTTGTTTGAGCATGGCAATCACATAGCATTCAAGAGTTTATAGTATCCATAGATTCAAGTATCCAATGTGTATGTATGCATGTTTGCATTTAGTATCCCCATAGTCTTATAGCATCATTAGCATTTAGAGTTTACATTAATCTTTAGTATAAAACTCATAGCATTATCAAGTAGAATAGTTTCATAGCATTAGTATTAAGCATAACCCGTAGTGTTAGTTTAAAGCAAAAACCCATAGCATTAGCATAACCTGTAACCTTAGAATTTAGCATGACTCATGGTATTAGTTTGTAGCATAACCTCATAGCATTAGCATCCACAATAGCATCATCAGATGGTAAATACCCTTAGCACTTGGTATTAACACATAGCTTTAGTATTAACAAGTAGCTTATGCCTTTAGCACTTGGCATAATCAAATAGCATTTTGTTTGAATAGTATCTTATGCCTTTAGCACTTGGCATAATCAAATAGCCTTTAGTTTTAATAGTCGCTTATGCCTTTAGCACTTGGCATAATCAAATAGCATTTAGTTTAAATAGTGTCTTATGCCTTTAGCACTTGGCATAATCATCAGTATAAAAGCATTTTGTTAAATTTAAAACATTTGTTTTAAAATGTATAACATGCTTCTCAGTCCCGAGTTAAAAACCAAAATAGTTTGAAAAGGGACAATGAACTCACCTTGTAGTTGTGGTAGTTGACTTAGTCTCACACAAGAATGCACGCACTCTTTGTTGTAATTGATATTGTTTTCACGATCCTGTATTGATTTCACGTTGTTTATAACTTGTAAGTATAAGTTGTATGTGTTTGAGCGTGTGTGTGTATGTGTTAGCCATGAAATTTGGCTAACACTCGTATGTCTCGGTCGTGGTTTTCATTGTTCGGCCCCGTGTGATGGTTATAGATTTTAATCAACTCGACCCTATTAGCCTAAGACTAATATGTTTAATTATTGATTTTAGGCTCAACTCAATTTATTGCACTGTTATTAAAGATCCTAAATGCAAAATTAGGTTTTTAGATGTAAGATTAGTACCATTCACCTCTTGTAATTTAAATATGAGTTATTATTATTCTCCTTGTGTTAACTTCTTGAAATCACTTGTTATTATAATTAAAATACTTTCCCTTAGTCTTTAAGAGTCTAACCCAATTTAATACCTTAGTAATAGTTTAGAAACTCTAAGTATAACATCAATGTCATTGATCTATGTCCTTGATTATGTTTTAGGTCAAATGACTTGTATAAATTACCACATGGGCCGAACTAATGATCATGGCCACCTTATACTGTTGGACCGATTTTGTACATAGGTTGTGTGAGTTAAATGGGCCAAATTAAAGAGTCCATGGGCTGATCTGTTAGGCTTTATTGGGCCAGGTAAGTGTGTGGGTGGGCCTTCTCACTGATGCTAGGCCCAAAAGAATCTGTTGGGCCAAATCAAGTTATTGAGTCCACGCATTCTATTGGGCTTCTGTATATCAAGGTTGGGCCTAAATCAAAATAGATTGTCGATATTGTGTAGGCTACAGTTGGGCCAATATGGTGCTGATGGGCTAACACATGCTGTTGGGCTTGCTTATTGTTACTGGGCCGTATGAAAGAAAAAGATTTTAGGCCAGCTAACTTTATTTATTCTAATGGACAAGTAGATGGGCTGAGCAGCATGACTTACGACCTACTGCATGGCTCAGGTCGAATGTAGAAGTGACGAATGGATGTGGTTGGCCGTATGAGGATGTAGTTCACATGGGTATGCCGAAAGGGCCAGATCGAATGAGTGTCGGCCAAGTGAGGTGGTCCAACCGAATGAGGGTGCCCGACTGAGCCTGTTTCGGCGAATAGGGTGCTGGTTCGGCCGAAACTGGTCGAATGAGTAGTTTAGCGAATGGGTGGAGTATGAGGGGTGGTCGAATGGGAGAAAAGTGACTGGCGAATGAAACCTGGGCGAAGGAGGTGTAGTCGAATGAAGAGGGCTGGCCGAATCACCTTGGTCGAATGAGTATCTCCGAATGAAAGGATGGACGAAAGAGGCCTTGCCATTCGGCGAATGAGGCTTCATACTCTACTAAAACCATTCGGCCGAATGTGGGCTAGGCTCATTCGACGAGCTGAAGGTGGTGGCCATTCGGCCGTTCGACCTCGTGGGTGCAGCTCTCACAGATCGGGTTTTAGGCTGGTTTGTGACATCTCCTTCGTTCTTACGGTGTTGGTGAGGGTTTTCCCTAAGGTTTAGTGGTTTGGAACCGGTCAAGAAGGTGGGCCGATCAAAAAGGGTTTCAAAAACCCTAAAATCGCTACTTTTAGGACTCAGATTACCTTCGATTCAGTGGTTTTCTCTCTAGATCTGCTGTACTTTCATGTAGAGGAGACTAGGAGCTTCACGTGGGTTCAAGAATGGCTCGATTTCGTTGAGAAACAAGAAAGTTATGGTGATTTGAAGCTTCAAAATGGTGAGTAGAAATGAAAACCGGGATTAGGGTTTAGATGTGAGAGAGATGAAGAGAAAATGAGGGAAAATACCCTCATTTAGGGTATTTATACCCCGATAGGTTTCGGGTTCGTTTTTCTTGCTCGGTTCGTGTTTTCGTTACATTTCCGGAACGTGACGCGTATTTTTCGTAACAAAATAAAAGAATTATTTTTGGATGACAAAATTATAAATATTATTAGAAATTATATTAAATATCGTTGCGTATAATTAAAATATCGAATTATAATATTTTACGCGTTTATTAATTCGTTCGCGATTTCTTAAAACAGTATTATTTGATTTATTAAATGATGAGTTTCAAAATTGTAAAATAGGAAACATTTTATTTCCTTGAATTTATGATCGTTCGTATTTTTTATCGTTTTCGTTTTCGTTTCGTCAGAACGCGTCACCATCGCGCGCATTCGTTCGAATCGTCATTCGAACGAACACGACGATGATTTTGCTTTCTGATTCTTGTTTTCTACTTTTCAGTTATTAATTCAGAACGTTAAACTATCAGAATTATTCGTACAGATCGTCACCTATACGAATAACTCATCGGTATAACATTCCGTAACAACAACTGTTATTGTTTTGTTTTGCTTAACCTCGCATACGTTTACACATAATAGCACATCAATAAGCATTAGTATCACTGTTCCATGTTGTCTGATGTGTTTCTGACTGTTAAACTGTTACGTTTAATCAGATTTCAGAAACAATAGCATAATAGTTTACAGTTTAGCATTACGTAGTTGACAGTACATCAATAGTTTGCATAGTTTGTACCTGAGTTACTGTGCCGTTACTGTTCCGTTCGCTGTTCCGGCGACGTTTCCGGCACAGTTGTTACAGTCTCCCCTTGTTAGAGAAATTTCGTCCCGAAATTTAAGCATTGCTATCGGGTACGGCTTCCTCTGCGAACAATTGGGGGTACTTGTTTTTCATGTGATCTTCGCGTTCCCAAGTAAACTCGGGTCCGCGCCTTGAGTTCCAACGCACTTTAACAATAGGAATACGGCTTCGCCTTAGTTGCTTAACCTTGCGATCCATGACCTCTAATGGTTCCTCAATAAATCGTAAGTGTTCATCCAATTGAATTTCTTCAATTGGTATGATAAGAGTTTCATCAGCAAGGCATTTCTTCAAGTTTGAGACATGAAACACGTCGTGTACACCACTAAGTTCCTCCGGTAAGCTCAATCGGTATGCTACAGGACCAATACGTTCGATGATTTCGAACGGTCCCACGTATCGTGGTGTTAGTTTGCCTTTCTTTGCGAATCGAACTACGCCCTTCCATGGGGAAACCTTCAACATGACCCGGTCTCCCACTTGGAATTCCAACGGCTTACGCCGTTTATCGGCATAGCTCTTTTGTCTACTTCGTGTTGCTTGTAACCTTTGTTGTATCTGAGCAATCTTGTCTGTAGTTTCTTGTATAAGTTTTGGCCCTGTAATTCGATTATCTCCCACTTCAGACCAACAGATCGGTGACCGACACTTGCGACCATAGAGAGCCTCGAACGGTGCACATCCGATGCTACTATGATAGCTGTTATTGTAGGAGAATTCAATTAGTGGCAAATGAGAATCCCAATTACCACCGAAGTCTAGAACACAAGCTCTCAGCATGTCTTCTAAGGTTTGTATAGTACGTTCGCTTTGACCATCCGTTTGTGGATGATAAGCGGTACTCAAGTTCAATTGCGTCCCTAAAGATTTCTGTAACGATTGCCAGAACCTTGATGTAAATCTGCTATCACGATCTGAGATGATAGACAATGGCACACCATGGCGTACCACTATCTCGTTGATGTAGAGCTTTGCTAGTTTATCCATCGTGTACGTTTCTCGCATTGGCAAGAAATGAGCAAACTTACTTAATCGATCAACGATAACCCAAATAGTGTCATGTCCACTGGAAGTGCGGGGTAGCTTTGTAACAAAGTCCATAGCTATTTGTTCCCACTTCCATAGTGGAATTTCAGGCTGTTCCAGTAAACCAGAAGGTTTCTGGTGTTCTGCCTTCACCTTAGCACACGTAAGGCATCGACCAACATACTCAGCTATGTCTTTCTTCATGCCCGGCCACCAATAAAATGCACGTAAGTCTTGATACATTTTATCAGCACCAGGATGCACAGAGTACTTGGTCTTGTGCGCTTCATCAAAAATAAGCTTCCTTAACTCGTATACTGCAGGAATCCATACACGATCCTTGAAGTAAACAAGTCCATCAGATTTCGTTTCCAAATGTTTCTCCGCTCCACAATCGAGTTCTTTCTTTAGGTTTTCACGTTCAACAACCTCCTGTTGTGCTTGCATAATTTTGTCGTGTAAGCTTGTTTGCACAGTCATTCCCATTGCTCTAACGCGCAAGGGTTTGACTCGTTCCTTCCGGCTCAAGGCATCAGCAACAACGTTTGCCTTGCCCGGATGGTACTTGATTACACAGTCATAGTCATTCAGAAGCTCAACCCAACGTCGCTGTCGCATGTTGAGTTCCTTCTGATCAAATATATGTTGCAGACTTTTGTGATCAGTAAATATGGTACACTTAGTGCCATATAGATAATGTCTCCAGATCTTTAAGGCGAATATCACAGCTCCCAGTTCCAGATCATGAGTAGTGTAGTTCTTCTCATGAACTTTCAGTTGTCTCGAAGCATAAGCAATAACTTTGTCTCTCTGCATAAGTACACAGCCAAGTCCCTGATGAGAGGCATCGCAGTATACTACAAAGTCATCACAACCATCTGGGAGAGATAAGATCGGAGCATCGCATAGCTTTTGCTTCAAAGTCTGAAAGGCTTCTTCCTGCTTTTGCTCCCAAATAAATGGCTCGCTCTTCTGTACTTTCATGTAGAGGACGTCGAGGGCTACTTAAAACCACTTTTGAATCCTACAGCCCATTCTAACTATAGGCCCAACAAATCTTTCCTGGGCCCACCTTTGGCCCAACAATTTCCCTTGTGGCCCAATAAAGGCCCATAAGGACACTTGAATTCTAGCCCTTGTAACATTTGGCCGGGCCTTTGTATTCCATTAGTCCAAATCAGTGTCCCACAATTTCAAATAAGCCTCACCATCCTCAATTGTTCAAGAACTATTCCAAGGCCCATGGATTTGGGCCCAAGGCCCAACTTGTTACACAAAGGCCCAACAAGTAACTTGGTCACATTGTTCGGTCCATATGCCATGATTAGGCCCACATGGGTTCACTACATTTCATAAGATCAAAATAAGATATGTCAAAAGAATGTTTGCTTAATTAATTCGTAATTATGCAATAAATGTTCAAAACGTACAAGATCAACAAAGACGAGTTGGAAACTAAGCACTAAGTCTTTCATCAAAGCAAATGGTTTATAACTAATGACAAGATGATAATTTATAATATCATTGACTTGAATCAAACATATGGGACCGAACAGGGATCATGACCAAGTCTTACGCGTGTTAGCCAACTTTAGGGCTAACACATATATCTACACACACAAAATCCTACAAATTTATATTTACAAGTCTTAACAACGAGAAATCAAGGGCGTAGTTCGCTTTGGAACAAAAGGCAAACTAGCACCACGATACGTAGGACCGTTCGAAATCATCGAACGTATTGGTCCTATGGCGTACAGATTGAGCTTACTTAACGAACTCAGTGGTGTGCATGACGTGTTTCACGTCTCGAACTTAAAGAAATGTCTTGCTGACGAATCACTCGTCATTCCACTTGAAGAGATTCAAGTTGATGAACAGATACACTTTATCGAAGAACCTTTAGAGATTATGGATCGCAATGATCCATGATGGTTCAGTTGTTGGTGAGTGTTATGACTGGGTTTCTAGGTTCAAGGGTCGAAGAAACTAGGTGTAGCACCGGCTAGAGTTGAAGTTCACACAAAAGGGTGAAAACCCTATTTTTTCGCTACTTTCACAGCTGTTTACCTTGGATTTCAATGGAGTTTGTCTTAGATCCACTGTACTTTCATGTAGAGGACGTCGAGGGCTACGCGTAAGACACTGACGGAGAAACGTACTTTTCTAGGCTTAGCAGAGTATGAAGCCTCATTCGCCGAATGGCAAGGCCTCTTTCGTCCATCCTTTCATTCGGAGATACTCATTCGACCAAGGTGATTCGGCCAGCCCTCTTCATTCGACTACACCTCCTTCGCCCAGGTTTCATTCGCCAGTCACTTTTCTCCCATTCGACCACCCCTCATACTC
Organism: Mikania micrantha; assembly: GCA_009363875.1. Lineage (NCBI taxonomy): Eukaryota > Viridiplantae > Streptophyta > Magnoliopsida > Asterales > Asteraceae > Mikania > Mikania micrantha. The sequence continues at coordinate 56,712,429 of CM018692.1, forward strand.
CACCCATTCGCTAAACTACTCATTCGACCAGTTTCGGCCGAACCAGCACCCTATTCGCCGAAACAGGCTCAGTCGGGCACCCTCATTCGGTTGGACCACCTCACTTGGCCGACACTCATTCGATCTGGCCCTTTCGGCATACCCATGTGAACTACATCCTCATACGGCCAACCACATCCATTCGTCACTTCTACATTCGACCTGAGCCATGCAGTAGGTCGTAAGTCATGCTGCTCAGCCCATCTACTTGTCCATTAGAATAAATAAAGTTAGCTGGCCCAAAATCTTTTTCTTTCATACGGCCCAGTAACAATAAGCAAGCCCAACAGCATGTGTTAGCCCATCAACACCATATTGGCCCAACTGTAGCCTACACAATATTGACAATCTATTTTGATTTAGGCCCAACCTTGATATACAGAAGCCCAATAGAATGCATGGACTCAATAACTTGATTTGGCCCAACAGATTCTTTTGGGCCTAGCATCAGTGAGCAGGCCCACCCACACACTTACCTGGCCCAATAAAGCCTAACAGATCAGCCCATGGACTCTTTAATTTGGCCCATTTAACTCACACAACCTATGTACAAAATCGGTCCAACAGTATAAGGTGGCCATGATCATTAGTTCGGCCCATGTGGTAATTTATACAAGTCATTTGACCTAAAACATAATCAAGGACATAGATCAATGACATTGATGTTATACTTAGAGTTTCTAAACTATTACTAAGGCATTAAATTGGCTTAGACTCTTAAAGACTAAGGGAAAGTATTTTAATTATAATAACAAGTGATTTCAAGAAGTTAACACAAGGAGAATAATAATAACTCATATTTAAATTACAAGAGGTGAATGGTACTAATCTTACATCTAAAAACCTAATTTTGCATTTAGGATCTTTAATAACAGTGCAATAAATTGAGTTGAGCCTAAAATCAATAATAAAACATATTAGTCTTAGGCTAATAGGGCCGAGTTGATTAAAATATATAACCATCACACGGGGCCGAACAATGAAAACCACGACCGAGACATACGAGTGTTAGCCAAATTTCATGGCTAACACATACACACACACACGCTCAAACACATACAACTTATACTTACAAATTATAAACAACGTGAAATCAATACAGGATCATGAAAACAATATCAATTACAACAAAGAGCGAGTGCATTCTTGTGTGAGACTAAGTCAACTACCACAACTACAAGGTGAGTTCATTGTCCCCTTTCAAACTATTTTGGTTTTTAACTCGGGACTGAGAAGCATGTAATACATTTTAAAACAAATGTTTTAAATTTAACAAAATGCTTTTATACTGATGATTATGCCAAGTGCTAAAGGCATAAGACACTATTTAAACTAAATGCTATTTGATTATGCCAAGTGCTAAAGGCATAAGCGACTATTAAAACTAAAGGCTATTTGATTATGCCAAGTGCTAAAGGCATAAGATACTATTCAAACGAAATGCTATTTGATTATGCCAAGTGCTAAAGGCATAAGCTACTTGTTAATACTAAAGCTATGTGTTAATACCAAGTGCTAAGGGTATTTACCATCTGATGATGCTATTGTGGATGCTAATGCTATGAGGTTATGCTACAAACTAATACCATGAGTCATGCTAAATTCTAAGGTTACAGGTTATGCTAATGCTATGGGTTTATGCTATAAACTAACACTACGGGTTATGCTTAATACTAATGCTATGAAACTATTCTACTTGATAATGCTATGAGTTTTATACTAAAGATTAATGTAAACTCTAGATGCTAATGATGCTATAGGACTATGGGACGATCTATTTTCAAAGAACTATTTCAAGAAGGTGTTGTCAAAGAACTAACGATCTATTTTCAAAGAACTATTTCATGAAGGTGTTGTCAAAGAACTAACGATCTATTTCAAAGAACTAAGTACAAAGAACTATTTTGAGGAACATCTGGGAAATGCTCAAAGATAACATGTGCCAAAGAACTAAATACTATGACTATGTTATGGACCCCCCCTATTTAGTGGATTATTTCAATGCAAGGGTTCATATTTGTTCTATTCTTCGCCTTTCATGGCCACATATCTTTCCGGCTAAGGAATGGGAAATCCTTCTCCTGTTCCATGAATCCAATTACTTCTATTCACCAATTAAGTAAATAACTATCAAGAACGAAGTAATCCTTTAACTTTGTTTAAGGTCCCGTTTTTTTGAGAAAGGAGAATAGGAACGAAAAAAAAAGAACGGCTGAATGGAATTGCACTATAAAAAATAGATTTTTTTCTATCTCTATATAGAGATAGAATTTTTGTCATGATTCGCGAACTAATGCAACGTCTAATTGGATTTCGGGCGGAAGGTTCTCGAGGCACGATATCGTGAGTGATAATCGTGATGATCAGATTGTTTACATAGCATCAACATTGAGAATAACTAAAGCACAATAAAGGATTAAACTAGGATTACAAAGTAAAATTACAATATCAATGGTTGATAATTTAACTAAGTAAACCTATCAAAAGAATCAAATGTTTACTATCTTGTGACTGTACAAGATATCAAAATAGATTCACAACTTTCATCAAAACAAGTGCTTTTCCAAAATCTACTAGGTCCTCTAACTGGGCATCCTAGTATGCATTCCTTAGCTTATTCATGTACGTCACCTAAGAAATAATGTAGGAAAACAAAGTCAATACAATGGTTGGTGAGTTCATATAGTTTAGTAGTTGAAAAATAGCTTTAGCAAACCTTTTCGGTAACATCCCTAACCTCATTAACATCACATGTAATATCCAAATCGGTATGCTTATATGTAGGGCATACAAAAGGGTCGAGCCTACAACCCGCCCGGATGCCATCCCACCACATACTAAACCACATATGACACTGTTGTTAATGATAATTAAGCATTTTACCTACCATCCAATACCATCATAGTTTCAAGCATCATGCTTAGAAGTTTAAGATATGCACCCAATAGCATTTACAAAAACCCTTTCGGTAACAACCTTAATCTCATTAACATCACATGTAATATCCAGATCGATATGATTATATATAGGGCATACGAAAGGGGTGGAGCCTACAACCCGCCCAGACGCCATCCCTCCACATACTAATCCACATATGACATTGTTGTTAATGATAATTAAGCATTTTACCTACAACCCCATCCAGTCTCCATCATAGCTTTAGCATACTATTTAAAATTTTATAAGTTTATAGCATTCACATAGCTTAGCCTTAAGTATATTGTACAAGGATAATAGTTTCACAACTCGTAGTTTAGCATTCACGAATCTCATGCATGGGTACAAGCTTTGCTCTAGCATAGTTTAGCATTTACGTAGTCCATGATTAGATACAAGCTTTGCTCTAGCATAGTTTAGCCATTACGTATCTCATGAATTGATTCTAGCTTTGCATCAGAATAGTTTAGCATTCACGTATCTCATATATGTAGATACAAGCCTTGCTCTAGCATAGTTTGGCATTCACGTATCTCATATATAGACACAAGCTTTGCATTCACATAGTTTAGCATTCACATATCTCATGCATAGATACCAGCTTGCAATAGCATAGTTTGGCATTCACGTATCTCATGCATAGATACAAGCTTAGTATTTACAAAGTTTAGCATTCACATATCTCATGCATAGATACCAGCTTGCAATAGCATAGTTTGGCATTCACGTATCTCATGCACAGATACAAGCTTAGCATTTACTAAGTTTAGCATTCATGTATCTCATGCATAGATACCAGCTTGCAATAGCATAGTTTGGCATTCACGTATCTCATGCATAGATACACGCTTAGCATTTAGCATATGATCGTAGCTTGTAGCATTTAGCATCTAGTATTAGCATATAGTTTGATCATATAGTTTATCACATTCACATTAGCATATAGTTTAGCATAGAGTTTGTAGAATTAGCTTTAGCATATAGTTTGAGCATAGAGTTTGTAACATTAGCCTTAGCACATAAGTTAAAGTTTTAGCTTCTAGCTTTCAGAATAAGAGTAACAAGCTTAAACATTAGTGTTAGCATCATGAATAAGTATAAAAGCATTTATAAAACATTTCAATACTTATTTAAAATGTATAACATGCTTCTCAGTCCCGAAGTAAAACAAATTAGTTTGAAAAGGGACAAATGAACTCACCTTGTTGTTGAAGTGGTTGACTTAGCTTAAACTAGAATGCACGCGCTCATTGTTGTATTTGTTGTTGTGTTCACGATCCTGTGTTGATTTCATGTTGTTGTAACGTATAAGTATAAGTCGTAATTAATTGTGTACGTGTATGTGTTAGCCCTAAAATTGACTAACACTTGTGAGTCTTGGTCCTCATTCGGCCCTATTTAAGTAGCGCTTAGCCCAATTAAGTTAATGTTAGCATTCTTGTTTATTTGCATGGTTATCATAACCAAAGATATTCTAAGTATAAACCTTAGGTTTTAAATGAAGGGTTAGTTACCCTTAACATCTTGTAATGTAGCTTTGTATTATAATTGCTCCTTTTGTCTCAACATTTAAAATCACTTGTCAATATATTCAAAGCACATTGTTTTAGGCTCTATAAAATCTATTGTGCTAAACCCACCACCTTTACAATATTGAAACCATCCTAATCATCCATATGTTCGTTAAATAAATATTAGAAATGTTTGTTAACCTTGTAATTATGTGGGCCGAATCCATAATCATTGGGCCGAATGACATGCGTTAAATGTTTGTTAATTGGGCCGAATATTGTTCTTGCCTAAATAAGTAGTGGGCCGATGTAATTGATTTTGGGCCCAAGCAGTCGTTTGGGCCAATGGTTTAGTCCTGGACCGGCAATTTTTTTTGTGGGCTAATTCAATTGGAATATGGGCTGTAGAGGTTTTGTGGGCCGAATAAGGTGTGATGACTCCCAACTCAGCGAACCCTTGGGTTGAATGGTCCAGGTTCGGCCAGGGTATATGTTCGGCTCAAGGATGGTTCGGCTAAAATAAAATTCTCTGGTTCGGCCCTGCATGAAGTTCATCTGGGTATAGGTTCGTGATGAAGAGCTTCGGCCAGAGGTTCGTGGGTCCTAGGTTCGTTCCAGGGTTCGCCATGTAGGTTCGGTGATAGTGGTTGGCGAACCAGAGGTTCGTTGATGATGCAAGGTTCGGCCATGGTACTGGTTCGTTGATCATTGAGGTTCGCAGCTCATGCATGGGACTCAACAGGGCGTAGGTTCGGTGAAGATGACTTGATGCAGAAGGTTCGATGGTCATAGCTAGGTTCGGCTGAGGCCCAAGGTTAGTTGGAGAACAGGTTCGCAGCTCCCATGGGTTCGGCTACCTGCTAGCCTCACGAACCCTGCACTTCACCATCATCATCGACCTCTTGATTTGTTGCACGGTTGTTTCTAGGGTGTTGTGGTGCGAATGTCGGCCCTCAAAGGTGTAGGGTGTGTTTGTATATGGGTTCTACACCGGTTGTGTGTTTTGGTCGAACAAAGGGGCGTAAAACCCTAGTTTTCGTGTGATTCCTAGTTCCATACCTCGAGTTTGGCTGGACAAATCCTCAGATCGGTTGTACTTTATGGTAGAGGAGATCGAGAGCTTCGTTTAGACACCAAGAATGCTTGATTTCATCACGATTTTAGCTTGAATCTTGATGTTTGAAGTTGAAAATCTTTGAGAGAGGGAAAAACGGTTTTGGGAGGTAGAGAGAGAGAGAGGAGATGTAATAAATGGAGAAAATGGCTTCATTCAAGCCTTGTATATCCCGTGCATGTTCGGGTTCGATTTCATAGCTCGGTTCTCGTTTTCGTCGCGTGTTCGGCAAGTTACGCGCGTCTTTTGTAAACTAGATAAAAAGAATTTATTTTTAAATGTTTGGAAGGTGGTTATTTCTAGTAAATCTTTTAAATTAACTTTTCGTGAATTATTTTAGCCAGATTGATTATTTTAAGCGTTCCGTCGATTCGCGTCACCATCGCGCGTATTCTATGTATTCTAAATAAAATGAATTTACTTTTAAGATTTTTAAAAGATTGTGATTCCTAATAAATGTTAAATATTAAATTTTCTTAAATTATTATCGTTCGTTTCGTTCTTCGTTTTCGTTTCGTCAGAATGCGTCACCGTCGTGCGTATTCGTTCGAATCGTCACCCAAACGAACACGACGTTGGTTTCACTTTCTGATTCTTATTTTCTACTTTTCAGTCATCGTTTCAGGACGTTAAACTCTCAGATTTATTCGTACAGATTGTCACCTTTACGAATAATTCATTGGTTTAGCATTCTGCAACGACATCTGTTATGGTTTTGTTATGTTTATCCTCACATACGTTCATACAAAATAGCATTAAAGTTTAACATCTGCGTGTCAGTTCAGTGTCGTCTGATATGTTTCTGACTGTTAAACCATGAGGTTTAAATTAGATTTCAGAACAATAGCATAATAGTTTAGTGTCAAGCATCAAATGTCAATAGCATACAATAGTTCACGTAGTTTGTACCTGAGTTACTTGGCAAGTTACTGTTGAGATCACTGTTCCGGTAACGCTTTCGGCACTGATGTTACAGTCTCCCCTTGTTAGAGAAATTTTGTCCCGAAATTTATGAATCATTATCCGGTACGACTCCCTCAGTACTTGAGCTTCAGGTGATCTTCGTGTTCCCAAGTAAACTCGGGTCCACGCTTTGAATTCCAACGAACCTTGACGATCGGGATACGGCTTCGCCTCAGTTTCTTAACCTTGCGATCCATAATCTCCAAAGGTTCTTCAACAAAGTGTAAATGTTCATCCAATTGAATTTCTTCAACTGGTATCATGAGTGATTCATCAGCAAGGCATTTCTGTAAGTTTGAGACGTTAAACACGTCATGTACACCACCAAGTTCATTGGGTAAGCTTAGTTTATACGCCACAGGACCAATGTGCTCGATGATCTCGAACGGTCCCACGTATGGTGGTGCTAGTTTGCCTTTCTTTGCAAAACGGACTACGCCTTTCCATGGGGATACCTTTAACATGACGCGGTCTCCCACTTGGAATTCCAACGGCTTGCGCCGTTTGTTGGCATAGCTCTTTTGTCTGCTTCGGGTTGCTTGTAGCCTTTGTTGTATCTGAGCAATTTTGTATGTAGTTTCTCGAATGAGTTCTGGCCCAGTTATTCGATTATCTCCCACTTCAGACCAACAGATCGGTGATCGAAATTTTCGACCATAGAGAGCCTCGAACGGTGCACATCCGATGCTGCTATGATAACTGTTGTTGTAGGAGAATTTGATTAGTGGCAAATGAGAGTCCCAACTCCCACCGAAATCTAGAACACAGGTTCTCAACATGTCCTCCAGGGTTTGTATAGTACGTTCGCTCTAACCATTCATTTGTGGATGGTAAGCTGTACTCATATTTAAGTGTGTCCCCAGATATTTCTGCAATGATTGCCAGAACCTTGATGTAAATCTGCTATCACGATCTGAGATGATAGATAATGGCACACCATGGCGTACCACTATGTCGTTGATGTAGAGTTTTGCCAGTTTATCCATCGTGTAAGTTTCTCGCATTGGCAAGAAATGAGCAGATTTGGTTAATCGATCAATGATAACCCAAATAGTGTCATGACCACTGGAAGTGCGAGGTAGCTTGGTGATAAAGTCCATAGCTATTTGCTCCTACTTTCAAAGTGGAATTTCAGGTTGTTCCAGTTAACCTGACTTTTTTGGTGTTCCGCCTTGACTTTGGCACACGTAAGGCATCGACCAACGTACCCGGCTATGTCTTTCTTCATACCCGGCCACCAATAAAACGCCCGTAAGTCTTAGTACATTTTATCAGCACTGGGATGTACGGAGTACTTGGTCTTGTGTGCTTCTCAAAGATAAGCTTCCTCAATTCATCCGCTGCAGGAATCCGTACACGATCCTTGTAGTAGATGATTCCATCAGGCTTTGTTTCAAATTGCTTTTCCGCACCACAATCTAGTTCTTTCTTCTGGTTTCCTCGTTCAACAGTCTCTTGTTGGGCTTGTATAATGTTGTCGTGTAAGCTAGTCTGCACAGTCATCCCCATAGCTCTGACGCACAAGGGTTTGACCCGTTCCTTCTGACTCAAGGCATCAGCTACGACGTTTGCCTTGCCGGGATGGTACTTGATTGCATAGTCGTAATCATTCAGAAGTTCCACCCAATGTCGCTGTCGCATGTTGAGTTCCTTCTGATCGAATATGTGCTGCAGACTCTTGTGATCAGTAAATATGGTACACTTATTGCCATATAAGTAATGTCTCCAAATCTTCAAGGCGAATACCACTGCTCCGAGTTCCAGATCATGAGTAGTGCAATTATTGTCATGAATCTTCAGTTGTCTCGAGGCATACGTGATAACTTTTTCTCGTTGCATCAATACACAGCCAAGTCCCTGATGGGATGCATCACAGTATATTACAAAGTCATACAACTGTCTGGGAGAGATAAGATTGCAGCATCACATAGCTTTTGGTTCAAGGTCTGAAAGGCATCTTCTTGCTTCTATTCCCAAATAAACGGCTCGCTTTTCTGTGTTAACTTGGTGAGTGGTAGGGCTATCTTAGAAAAGTTTGAGATAAACTTTCTATAATAGCCTGCTAAGCCTAGAAAGGAACGTATCTCCGTCGGTGTCTTCAGAGTATCCCAGTTCTTTATTGCTTCAATCTTGGCAGGGTCTACATGTATTCCCTCGCTGTTGACTACATGACCTAGAAATTGAACCTCTTTTAAGCAAAATTCACATTTAGAGAATTTGGCATAGAGTTTCTCTTCCTTCAACAGTTCCAAGATCATTCTAAGATGTTGCTCATGCTCTGCTTTGCTTTTGGAATAGATCAGTATGTCATCAATGAAAACAATGACAAATTGATCTAGATACGGCTTGCACACTCGGTTCATGAGATCCATGAAAACCGCGGGTGCATTCGTCAATCCAAAAGGCATCACCATAAACTCGTAATGCCCGTATCTGGTACGAAACGCCGTCTTTGGTATGTCTTCATCTTGGACTCTAAGCTGATGGTATCCGGACCGTAAGTCAATCTTCGAAAAGTACTGAGGTCCTTGCAGTTGGTCAAACAAATCATCAATCCTCGGTAATGGATACCGATTCTTGATTGTTAGTTTGTTCAGCTCCCTGTAGTCTATACACATACGAAAAGATCCATCCTTCTTCTTCACGAACAATACCGGAGCCCCCGAAGGCGAGTAGCTCGGTCGGATGAAACCTTTGTCGAGTAGCTCCTGTAGTTGATTCGACAATTCCTGCATCTCCGAAGGTGCTAACCTGTAAGGAGATTTAGCAACAGGTGTTGCTCCAGGAATTAAATCAATACGAAATCCTACCGGTCGCACAGGTGGCAAACCGGGTAGGTATTCAGGAAACACTTCGCTTTATTCCTTTACTATTGGCACGTCTTGAATCGTTTTCTTTTCTTTCTCCTTCTCCACGACGTGAGCCAAGAAAGCTATACATTTCTTCTATAGACACTTACGTGCTTTTATGCAGGATATGATTTTGACACTTCGCTTCTCTTGATCCCCACAAACTTCCAATACACGATCTTTCGCCAATGGAATCCGAAGTAGCTTTTCGGAACAGATAACTTCCACTCTATTGAGGGATAGCCAATCCATCCCAACAATGATGTCGAAACTACCCAACTCCATCGGTAGTAAGTCAATGGTAAATGTGTGATCAGTGAGTGTAAATGGGCAGTTCCTAAGTATAGTGCTAACTGTGATTTGTTTCCCATTTGCTACTTCGATAATATAAGGGAAGTCTAAAGTTTCCTCAGTAATGTTAATTTGGCGTGCAAAGTCAAATGAAATAAAAATCTGGTCTGCACCAATGTCAAACAGAATAGATGCATAAGAGTCATGTAAAAGAAATGTACCAGTGACCACATTAGGGTCTTGGCGTGCTGCATTGGCTCCGATAACAAAAGCCCTTCCACGAGGTGCTTGGGCTCCCTGTTGCACTCTCTTCGGGCAGTCTCTGGAGAAATGACCTACTTCTCCACAGTTATAGCATCCTTGGTTGTTGTTGTTGTGATTTCCTGGGTTTGGTGGTGGAGGTAATGCTCTAGCAGCATTGTTTGTAACTTGTGTTGCGGGAGTACGGCACTGCTGAACCCAGTGGCCAAATCGACCACAGCTGGTGCACTTCCTACACTGTACCGTAGCTGAATGGTGATATTTGCATTGAGTACACTGAGGATGCACTCCAACATAATTTTTAGGTGCAGCATTAACAGGTATTGCCGGGGCTTGTCTTAGAGGAGCGGCCATCACATGGTTATTGATGACCTTTTGCTTCTTCTTTTGGTGATGCTCGAGCTTCTTTGTTGATTCTTCCTTAGCTTTTCCTGAGTTGTTCTTTAACACTCCTGACTTAACCATAACGTCAGTGAGTTTAGCTGATATAGAGATGGCTGACTCTAGAGTAGCAGGCTTTGCAGCTAGTACAATGCTTTGAATGCATGATGGTAATCCTCCCACATATCTATCGATCAGCTTCTCCAAAGTTGGCACCATCTCTGGCACCAAAGCTACCAATTCATGATAGCGGGCGGTGAAAGTCATGTGATCTGCCCCTTTCATCACATGGTTTAAGAGCTCAACTTCCACCTTTTGTAGTTCGTGCTTCGGGCAGAATTCATTCCTCAGAAGAATTTTGAAATCTGCCCAAGGCATAGCCAGTGCTTCATCCCTGCCTCGAGCTCTGATCTGGGAGTTCCACCAAGTTAAGGCCCGTTTGCTGAAAGCCCAGCAACATATCGAACCTTGTGGTGTTCTGGACAACCGCTGATGTCCAGGGTGGTCTCCATCTTTTCTAGCCATTGGATCAGTTGGTGTGTGCAAAGTAGTTTAATTAAAAATAATAAAAATCAAAACTAACCTAGACACTAAGTAATACTCTAGACTCTCTAAACTAAACTACTAACAGGCAAGTGAACCTATCGAGAAGTAGTACAGAAAAGCAAGTCCGGATATCAAACCCACAGACTCCTATAGAAAGTGCAAAAACAAACTCAATGACTTATCTATACAAAAGACTTAAATTAAATTAGTTGTTTTAAAGGGGGGTTTTGTAAATAACTAATCAAACGGAAAATTATAAAATTCTGAAAACCGAATTAAGACTTGAATGGGAAAACGCAACTAAAACTCACTAATGATGATGAGACTACCTAGGGTTTACTTTATACATGTCTAATGTGTTTAGATTGATTATGGAACTTGGTTTGGAACCGGGATCTTTTAATATTAACTCATTAACAGATTAGAGATTCTTTAACCCTTTTTAATGATTTCAACTAAAATGCCTACAAGTATTTTAAACATCGGTTTATGTTAATTACTCTCACAAGTTAACCAACCCATTAATGGTATGTCCTAAAAACCATCTACCTCACGGAAATGATAATTTCGATACATCAAACGTAAAGGATAATAAGGAAATTCATCTTGGACTTAGCATACAAGATTATGTCTAATTATCATGATCTTGGTCTTCTCACAAAGACTTTAACTAGTTATTAAACATTCAAGATATACTAACAAACCCTCACCTCACGACTATTGAATTTGGTTAAACATTTAGTTCATTTGTGACCTAATCATCATTCCTATGAATCACTACGTCTAGTAATCCATCCACAAATCAAGAACACCAAGTAATTGACCTAGCACGCACCTATTATACGAAAGACATTCGCCAAAGCACATGAGGAATCGATAACCCGAATCACAAACAACATAAACATTTATACACGTCCAAGAATCAAAACCAAATCGTTATACCATTAAAAGATTCAAACTTGTTCCACAATCAATCGTTACCAACATTCAAACATGCATATTTGTAAAACCCTAGGTGGTCTAAAAGGTTTAGCCGCAAATCATCATGAATAAACAGGAAGAAATAGTGTAAAAAACCAATATCAAACGTCAGTCAAAAGAGAATAACAAGAAGGGAAGACGAACCGATCACGTTACACCCTTCGGATCACTCGTCTAGGGCTTCCCAATGATCCAAATCGACTCCAATCTTGTATCCTTGCTTCTAGTCGCCTCACAGGTCGTCTCTGATCGTCCAAAATCGAATCTCCTCGCCTCCAGCCATTTCCAAATCATAAAACTCGAAATTCTGAAAAATTAACCCTGTCGCGTTATGCGACAGGCCTCAAGAATACCTTCGCGCTACGCGACAACCTTCATAACCCGACAAATTAGTCGAGTCAAACCTGCAATCATTAAAAGGGCAAAATGGTCATTTTCCACCTGTCGCGCTACGCGACAGGGTTTTCTATGGCTGTCGCGATACGCGACAAGGACTTTTTCCCAGAATTGTTCTTCTTTTGATCATCGGTTCGTTCTCGTTCGTCCGGGAGCTCGTTTTCTTTATCTTTCGTGCCAAAATAGCATGTTTATTACCTGCAAGCAAACATTTTGCGGAAATGTGAAGAACCAGCATCAATCGACTCTAAAACTGAATAAAACTATACAAAAATCAATTAGAAACAAATAGAAAAGCATATGTGTTTTGCAACACATCACATCCCCACACTTATCTATTTTTCGTCCCTCGAAAAGACCTATTCAAAAATATGGGATCACAGTTGGAAAAAAATGGTTTCTACACAATTAAACTCATTAATTTAAAATTAAATGCCTTGGAAAAGATTGCAAGTATTGTTATCCTGCTAAACCCATACTAATTTTTCCAGTCCCTTAGTCATGGTCCATTATGTTCATGTTCTACATTTCATTTCATTAGACCCACACTTAGGAAATTAAAACCAAATCAATCCTGGATTCTAGCTTTCAAGTCATCCTTACATATAAACAAACAAGAAATTTCTCAAACCAGATTTTTATAATGGAAGCAGATGAAAGCGTGAGCATTTTTCTTTTATTTATTTTTTTTATTAAACTTAGCTTAGTGGTGTTTCAACCAGGCTGTAACCCGGCGTGTGACACATAAGTTTCTTGTCCAACTTCTTTTCTTTAATTTTTCTTTTTACTCAGCTTATTTGGTGAAATGGAGGCGCCATAAGACTCGGATTTATTCTCATAAAAAGAGTACTTATGTGCCAATCAAAAAATCAGATTTTCAAAACTCTAATCCGTTATTATGCAAAGATTTCATTCTGGCTAGAAAACAGTTTCATCAATTCCAAACTCCCAAGATGTTTCTCATGAAATTCATGCATTTAAGTAAAATTTAAACCAATCCTAAGGAAAAAATTAATCAGTTGAGCCTACCTACACATCCCATGACCAAAGCATAAAACCAAACCAACTAGCTAACCATGCATGAAACCACAAAACCCAACTTTTCTATCATTTCCCATCATGCTTTTTGCAACCAACTCTGAACAAGGACCAAAAAGAACTAAGCTAGAGATGTAAAGCAAAAATTTTGACTCAAAAACTACTAATAAAGCAAAATTAAACTAAAAACCAAATTAACTAAACTAAATTAACTAAACTAAGTTTCCCATCCTCACACTTAAACTATACATTGTCCCCAATGCAAAGAAAAAGGAAACCCAAAATAAAACTAAGAAAAGAAAGAAAATTAAAAAGGAAAATGACTTAGCTGCTTAAGAAGAAGACTGTCATGTGCCAGTCTTTCCACAAAAGCTCTTCACTCTACAAAATGCTCCACAATCCATAAACAACCATATAAAACAAGCACCACAAAGATCAAGATAAATAACCATGAGTTCCAAAAACAGTAATCAACCACAACCAAAATAAGTTCAAATTTCACCAACCCATACCCAACCAACAAATGTCAAAAGGTACAAATGTTCAATAATCATACACAAGCTGCAAGAAACCATCATGCTCAAACCTCCCCACACGTACTCGTCATCGTCTCCCCCATCATGCTCTTCAGGAGCCCTGTAAAATTCTGGTATGTTGATGTTAAGTGAAGTCATCAAATACCTCATAGCGTCCTCCTGTCTCCTCTGATCATGATCCCTCCACTCTCGGTACTGATCATGGTACCCATCCATCCTGTGACATAAAGATTCCAAAGTAAGTGGATCAGGGATGGGCTCCCGGAGTGGGTACTGCCTCCGGGGGTAATCTCTCCTAAAAACAGGCCTCTGCCTGTGAGTTGGGACTGAGCCCATTACTACATCTGCTGCAGGTGTTCCGTGTGGAGGTATCACCTGAGGCCCAACCATAAATCCAGCCCACCTTGGTGGGTTGTCTCCCTCCACAATCCCAGCTCTCTGCAAATCCCTCAAATCTATAGGGGTGGTCAACGGTCCTAAGATCATCAAGTCAGTGCGATATCTATCAAAAACTCCCAAATATTCCGCCATCCGGTATATATGTGGGCCCATATCCAATCTAGCTCGTCCTCCACCCCTCCTAGCTCTGGCTAAAGAAGTGGCCAACACACATGCCACATTCGCCTCTCTTCCAGTCACCATACAATACAAGCAGAAAAGGTCAATCCAGTTGACCTTTTCCTCCCCTGAACTCCTACCCACGACAGTACATGCTAAAACCCTATGAATATATCTCAACAAAGGATCTCAGATGTTCGATTCAAGCATACTGGTGGAAAACGGGGCATCAGCAATCGTGGCCCAGAACTCACTCAAATCCACCTTAGAAAGACAGAAATCTCTGTCCTTCTTGGTGGCTCCCCTCAAAGCCTGCACAAAATCCGGGGATAGTACCTCAGCCATAGAATAAAAACCACATACAACAGAAAACTGTGGAATGGACATCTCATAAACACGCCTCCCTAACGAAAAGGAAATAGCATCCAAGGACTCAAACTCCGAATCATCATACATAAAGGTTGAGTGAAACTCTATGGTCAATTCCTTATATTGAGGCCAATCACACGCCAACACCCGCCTCCACCTGGGTCCTAAAAGCCTTTCCAACCTATCTCTCTGGCCTAATTGGTCAACTAACTCCCAATTTATATTTCTATGGTGCAATAGTTCTAAAGATACAAACCTATCAAGCCTGTCACTCTCAAAAGTGCCCATTTCAAACATTAGGAGGGTGTGGTCTTTCAATCTTCTGGTTTTGATGACTGGTATCCGCTCAGCTTCAAGATATCGGATCGTCCTTTCATCCCTTTGTGGTTGAACTGGGGAACAGGGTTCTCCCCGGGGTCTTGGAACTGGCCCCCTTCTTCTTTCCCCCCTGCACCTGATGAGCTTGCTCCTAACATCCTGAAACAACATCAAAATCAAACACAAGCTGCCAAGTTAGTAAGGAAACCAAGAATTTGTAGCCGTATAGCATTTCATTCGCGGTTACACAATAATACCATTTAGTTTCCAAGGACAACCCCATAAACAAACCATCCCACAAACTGATTTTTCATTTTAAATGGACATTATCTTCTCAAATTTCATTTCCAAAATAAGTTTGTTTAACATGTCAAGACCAAAAGAACCATTTTCAAATTTTAAGCCTTTACCCCAAATTACAATATATGGTTCTTTGACATCCAAAAACAAATTCAACTACAATGGGAAACCTAGAAGCACTCAACAACACTAACCAAACTAAGACTAAACTAAAATCAACACAAAACATTCATAACTAAAAATCTAAACCTAGGCTAAAACTAAAATTAACAAAAATTTATCAAAATGCAAGGAAAATTGGACGTAGTTAGTCACATTACCTTATAATCGACTTACACAACGAGATTAAGAAGAAAAATTGAATCTTTGAAGCAAATCCCTCGTGTTCTTGCTTAGACCCGTCAATGGTGAATGGAGATGGTGAAATGGGTTGGAAGAAATGGGTGAAATTGAAGATAGGGATGATGGTTGATGCTTTTTGGTGGTGAAATTGGTAGAAAATGGTGATGGAAAGTGAAAATGGTGGTGAAAGGGAAGAGGGCGACAGTTTAAAAAATAAGAAATGGGGATAGGAATGAAATCTAAGGCTTGAAATCAGATAAAACCCGTCTGGGCATGCGTCGCGTATTGCGAAGGAACTCAAAAGGGTGTCGCGTAGCGCGACAACCCGTTGACCCGCGTGTTTGACCAGATCTGTAGTGTAGCGCGACAGGTTGGCTTGGGGGTGTCGTGTGACGCGACGGGGTCAAATTTCCAGAGAGTTTCTTGCATTTTCATGCCTTAGCCAAATTTTCACCTCTTTTTGTCTTCCTAAACACCAAAAATCAATTCTAAGGTAAGATATACATACCTGGTAGCTCAATTCCATCTTTCATGCTTCACATTGATTAAACACCTGCAAAACTCAAGAAAACACACAAAAACAAAAACGGAAAACGGAAAATAAATACGAAAATCACACCAAAAATGCATCAAAAACTCTAAAACTTAACATTTACACACTCTACACTTGGTTTTCATCCCAAGAACCTCTCAACATTTTCTTCATTCGGGCTTCTCTAGGAGGATCTCTTCCCCCTCCTCATTCTCATCAATCGGTCCTCCGATGTAATGTTTCAATGTATGACCGTTCACTTTCCAAGTGTTCCCATCAACTTAATTTTGTAACTCAACGGTTTCATATGGAAAAACCTCTTCAACCACATATGGACCCGTCCACTTGGACTTCAACTTCCCTCCAAACAATTTCAATCGGGAATTGTAAAGCAAAACCCGATCTCCCTTCTTAAACTCCTTCAAACCCTTCAATCTCCTATCATGCAATGATTTGGTTTTCTCTTTAATGCTCAATGAACGTGCATAAACCGCATCACGAAGGGCTTCTAACTCATGAATTTGGAAATACCTCTTCCTACCCGCCTCGGTAAGATCAAGGTTGACCGTCTTGAGAGCCCAAAGAGCTCTATGTTCCAATTCAACGGGAAGATGGCATGCTTTGCCATAGACGACCATGTATTGTGTGGTTCCTAAAGGTGTCTTGTAGGCCGTTCTAAACGCCCACAATGCATCGTCTATTTTTTCGGACCAATCCTTCCGACTCTTCCCTACGGTCTTCTCAAGTATCCTTTTCACCCCTCGATTTGCATTCTCCACTTGACCGCTTTTTTGAGGATGGTAAGCGGTCGCTAAACGATGAGTGACACCGTAGCGTTGTAGTGCCTTTTCTAACATGGTGTTACAAAAATGCGTGCCACGGTCACTTATTAAAGCTCTAGGAGTTCCAAACCTACTAAACAACTTCTTAAGGAACTTGAGAACTACTCGGGCATCATTTGTAGGCAAGGCTTGAGCCTCTACCCACTTTGAGACATAATCTATGGCCACGAGTATATACCTATTCCCTTTGGACAAAGGGAAAGGTCCAACAAAATCGATGCCCCAAACATCAAAAACCTCCAACACTTGAATCGGGTTTTGAGGCATCTCATCCTTAGAGGAGATGTTCCCGGTGCGTTGGCAAGGATCACAATTCTTCACAAACTCAAGTGCATCCTTCACAACCGAAGGCCAATAAAATCCACAATCGAAGACCTTTTGGGCGGTGGAATGATGTCCATGATGTCCACTCGTCAAGCCTTCATGGCAATGTCTTAGAATGTCTAGGCCCTCCTTTGTACTAACACACCTCCTAAGAATCCTATCACCTCCCACACGTTAGAGGTACGGGTCATCCCAAACATACTTACTCGCATCTCTAAAGAATTTCCTCTTTTGTTAAGAGGTCATCCCTTCAATCACTACTCCATGAGCAAGGAAATTTGCCAAGTCGGTGAACCATGGCATTCCTTGCTTCTCCGCCTCTATAAAATCGATCATCTCATGAGGGAACCTATCACCAATCTCCTCCTCATGAATTTCTTTCCTCTCCGGGTCCTCCAACCGGGAGAGACGATCAGCTGCCACATTTTCAGCCCCTTTCTTATCTTTAATCTCAATGTTAAATTCCGATAACAAAAGAATCCACCTAATGAGATGAGGTTTTGCATCTTTCTTTGCAAAAAGAAACCTCAAAGCCGAGTGATCGGTGAAAACAGTGGTCTTTGAAAGCACAAGGTAAGACCGGAATTTGTCAAAAGCAAACACCACCGCAAGAAGCTCCTTCTCGGTGGTAGTGTAGTTATCTTGAGCATCATTGAGAGTTTTGCTAGCATAGTATATCGGGTGAAAATGTTTCTCTCTTCTTTGCCCCAAGACCGCCCCGATGGCTTGGTCACTAGCATCACACATGAGCTCAAACGGCAAGCTCCAATCGGGGGCAACCAAAATAGGAGCACTCACAAGCCTCTCCTTCAAAAATTTGAATGCCTTCATGCATTCCTCATCAAACACGAATGGGGTATCTTTCTCTAGAAGATGGGTCATAGGCCTAGTGATTTTGGAAAAATCCTTAATAAATCGCCTATAAAAACCCGCGTGACCAAGAAAACTCCTAATGGCTTTAACACTTGAAGGTGGTGGGAGTTTACTTATAGTCTCTATCCTAGCTTGGTCTACCTCAATCCCCACTCGCGAAATCTTATGACCTAAAACTATCCCCTCGGTCACCATGAAGTGACACTTCTCCCAATTAAGCATCAACTTCGTCTCTACACACCTCTTCAACATCCTCTCAAGATTCACCAAGCACTGATCAAATGAGTCACCATAAACCGAGAAGTCATCCATAAACACCTCCATGGATGATTCAATCATGTCTTGAAAAAAGGCTACCATGCACCTTTGAAATGTGGCAGGAGCATTGCATAGCCCGAATGGCATGCAACGGTAAGCATAGGTGCCATAAGGGCACGTGAATGTGGTCTTTTCCTGATCCTCCGGTGCAATGGGGATCTGGAAATACCCGGAAAAACCATCTAAAAAGCAATAGAACTGTTGTCCCGCCAATCTCTCCAACATCTGGTCAATGAAAGGAAGGGGAAAGTGATCCTTCCGGGTGGCATCGTTAAGTTTCCTATAGTCGATGCAAACTCGCCACCCCGTGACCGTGCGAGAAGGAATGAGCTCATTTTTCTCATTCGTGATGACTGTCATCCCTCCCTTTTTAGGGACAACCTGAGTAGGGCTCACCCATGATGAACCCGAGATAGGATAGATCAAGCCCGCATTCATCAACTTCAACACCTCCTTCTTCACAACCTCTTGCATATTAGGATTTAAACGCCTCTGAGGTTGGACTACCGGCTTATACTCATCCTCCATAAGTATCCTGTGTGTGCAATAAGCAGGACTAATGCCTTGGATATCAGAGAGTCTCCAAGAAATAGCCCCCTTATACAACCTCAGCACATCTAGCAATCTCTTCTCCTCCTCCTCACTTAACCTAGATGAAATGACAACAGGTAAAGTGGAATCCTCTCCTAGAAATGCATACTCTAAGTGTGAGGGTAAAACCTTAAGCTCTAGGGCGGGTGGTGACTCAACAGAGGGTTTCTTACTCTCCTCCCTCAACTCATCGATTTCTAACACCTTAGAAATGACACCAACACCCTCATCAACAATCTCACACTCCTCCTCACTCCTCTCAACTACCAAATCAGCACCGCACACGTACTCAAGACACCTATCTACGTGTGACATGAAAGAATTTATGAAGTAAACAGAATGACATGAGTCACTAAAATCATCATGATCACCGGGATGCCTCATAGACTTCACAACCTCAAATGTGATTGTCTCATCACCCACTCTAAGAGTGAGCTTCCCATCAAACACATCAATGACAGCCTTAGCAATCCTCAAGAAAGGACGGCCTAGAATGATAGGCACACTCTCATCAGCCTCCATGTCAAGAATCACAAAGTCCATAGGGAACACAAATTTGTCCACCTTCACCAATAAGTTCTCAACAATACCCCGTGGACACTTGACCGTTCGGTCAGCAAGGGACAATGTCATGCGCGTAGGCATAAGTTCACCAAGTGCTAGCTTCTCATACAAAGAATAAGGCATCAAATTGATGCTAGCACCTGAATCTGCCAACGCGTGCCTCTGAGTGTCACTACCAAACAAACATGGGATTGTAAAGACCCCAGGATCCGTCAATTTCTCCGGTAGCTTGTCCAGAATCACCGCACAACATCCCCTGCTCAATGGAACATTAGAAAGTTCCCCTAGCCTCTCCTTTCTCTTCAACAAATCCTTAAGAAATTTGGCATACTTGGGCATATGCTGAAGAGCCTCAATAAACGGAAGATTTATCTTCAACTGTTTGAACATGTCAAGAAAATGACCATACTCCTTAGCATGCTTTTGGTGAGCTAAGCGAGCAGGGTAAGTGTAACATCAGTGCCGGAACCGTCACCGGAACAGTGATCTCTACAGTACATGAACAGTAAAACAGGTACGGATCATATACATTTCAGTACTTTTCATATTCATATCAATTATCATTATCATAGTGAGTTGTCATAGAACAGTTTCAGAAACATTTAACAGAAAACGCAGTTCAGAACAAGGGTTCTTGAGTCGGATAATTATCTGGCAACACAGAACCCTCATATGATTATTTGCTTAGGATTTATTATGTATAAACGTATGTGAGACTTTACAGAACAAAACACACGAATGTTGCTATGTGAATGCTAAATTTACGGGTTATTCGTATAGGTGACGATCTGTACGAATAAATCTGAAAGTTTAACGTTCTGAGTGATGTTCTTAAATTAGAAAACAAGATTGAAAAGTATAGTTATCGTCGTGTTCGTACGGGTGACGATTCGAACGAATACGTGCGACGACCGTACATTTCGATTTAAACAGTTAATTTTGTTTTAAAATTTTAATAAATAAGAAGATATTAGTTAATTTATTAGGAATTACAACCTTGAATAATTAAAAGATTTCTAATTTTATAACCGTGTCGTTTTATCGCGAAAACCTACGCGAACCGGCATTTTACGCGAAACCGAACGAGACCGACTAACCGGGTGAGATGGTATCCTTTATTATGGCATTAAATTGCCATAATAACCCTCACCAACCTCTCTCTCTCTCTTCATCACGTTTTCTCTCTCTCTCTCTAGTTCTTCACAAAGAAACTATCTTCTTTCTAAGATTTGGAGGTCCAAACCCCGGTGGATTCAAGCAAAGTTGGTGTCAAGACGTTCCCCTCATCGTGTAGATTCCAGAAGTACAAGAAAAACAAGTAATTAACCGTGGGATTTGAGGTAAACATCCACTTAAAATTCGTTTTTCTAGGGTTTTCACGAGTTCAATTGGTTTAGTTGTTTAAATCGGCACTAAAGCACTTAGAACACGTAGATTGGGTTATCACATGGGTTAGAACCTGTTAGAATGAGTTTGTAACAGGTTTAGCGAGTTAAAACGAGGCTGGAAACACCAAGATCTTTACAGGTTCGTGAGCTAAGGAGCTGGAAAAATGATGCAGCTTCGCCGGCCGAACCCCTACAAACATAGCCGAACCATTTTCTGAGTAACGAACCCTGCAACCAAGTGGGAGACTCCTGCAACGAACCTGTGCCCACCTGCCGCCGAACCCTGGACCACCTGCACCGAACCATCTCCTGCAACCGAACCCTCGACTACAACGAACCCTCAACATGCTGACGAGCCTAAATGTCACGAACTATTGGGACCGAACCCTGCATGGCCTAACCATGGCAATGCAACTCACGAACCCAAGGTCAACGAGCCTCCAATAGAATCTGGTTTAAGCCAGCCGAACCCCACATGTCCGGTCGAACCATTCATCACATGACGAACCCTGTGCTTGTGCGAACCTGTGTAATCATTGATATGGCCGAACTCTTTAAGTTGGCCGCACCCTCACCTAGTTAGAAGCGAACCTCCTTAGATGCGAGCCACGGGACGAACCCTAGGATTTGTGAGCTAGCCTGGCCGAACCATGAAGGTTCGTGGGAGGGGTTGAATTAGCCGAACCCTACCTAGAACCTCATAAGGTTCGCTGCCTTGGATTTCATGCAAAGCCTAGAAATCGATTAATGAAGTCGAGATGGGACTAGGATCAATGAAACAAATGTTATAACCTAGGGAATGACTAGTGGACCATTGAATCTAATATTTCATGAAAAGTTGATTACATAATAAACATGCATGAGTTATTAAACTTGTGTGTGTGCATGGGAATCCTAAGGAACATGAAAGTCGTACCTAGTCATGATACGCATGCCCAAATAACTTAGTTGTATAACTACCTACAAGGGATCATTCACGGGTTTGAATAACGATCAAGTTGGAGTCAAGGATATTCAATTGGGCCTAAGTGGGCCCAATGGGACTTGATTAAGTCCATCATAGGTTAAAGGTTTAAATTAAATACAAGTATTGATGTTTTAACTAAAAGGAAGATGTTTTTAAATGAAAAATTAATAAATTTCTAAAATCTTGTTTAATTTGAAATGTAAGATATAATTATTATTAGTTTCTTTCAAGCTATTAAGTTATAAAAGTTAGTTGTATTAAAAGATTGATTGGGATTTTTGTTAAAAAGTAGACAATATCGTTGTCTGGATTTAAACAAAATACAAAGGAAACTCTGCCGAAATTTTCTAAAACATAAAAGAGAGCTACTATAACTAACTATGGGAATTGGGATCATTAAAGAGGGTAATTAAGATAGAATAAATCTTAGATACACTTAGTATTAAGATACTTAGTTGCACACACAACAAGACTCAAGGTCTTAGGCACAACGACTATTACGCGTACTTATTACATTCGAATTCTTATAAAATAACTCAGGAACCGAAGAAACGTAGCTTACATACAAGAGCGCGCATTGTGTGTTAGATCAATTTACATAGCAACACAGGTGAGTTCATTGCCCCTTTTCTAACATTTTTGTTTTAAAACGCGGGGCTGAGAAGCATGCGTAAACTGTTTACTTAAATTGTTTACTTTAATGCTTTTAAATTTATATGTTTTACATATATATGAATGTTATCCTAGACCATGTCTAGGAAGATTTTATGCAGGTTTATTAACTGATTCACTTATATATTAAGTGAATAATCAAGTCAAACTAAACCTTTCAATAAGTCAAAACATTTCAAACAAGTCAAAACAAACATTTTGGGAAATCAAGTGGGTGAATTCAAGGAATCAAATCAAACATTTTGGGAAATCAAGTGGGTGAATTCAAGGAATCAAATCAAACATTTTGACAAAACAAGTGTGGGACTTCAAGACATCAAACAAAACAATCTTTGCAAAGACAACATTCAATGTTTTACAAACCAAGTGTTTGTTGAACAATGAATCAAGTGTACAACCGATCAATGAATCTTGTATTCTATGATCAACACATCAGGTACATCTTGTGACAGAATCAGACGATCATTAAATCATTTTAAGGGAAAGTCTGGGAAATATCAGAGATAGCATACGCCAAAAACATTGACGAAACATAAAATCCTGCATTTCAAGAAGTCCTGGCTAGACCGTTTGACTTGTAGGTCGTATGTTTGAGGATATTTACAGTTTCCCTAACTACTAAGTACCTAGATTGACAGACTAGTCTACTCGAGTATGACCATAGGCCCCAATCATAAGGACTTAGATTTTATTAAATGTTTATTTACTTGTTTAATTAAGCATTTATAACTGTTTATACAATTATGTGGTTGATCCCTATCGTGATGAACTTAAGGAATCAACATAGATTCCAAATTGTTGTATTTACAGGAACAAAGGACTGACGAATCATTGGGTTAAGGTAGGGGTAAAATGCTTAATTTTCATTAACACCAATGTCCCATGTGGATTAGTATGTGGTGGGACGGCGTCTGGGCGGGGTTGTAGCCTCGACTCAGGGGTATGCCCTATACATAAGCATACCGATCTGGATGATACATGTGATGTTAATGAGATTAAGGTTGTTACCCGTGGGTTAAACAAAGGTTTTATGAGAACATTTGAGTCATTGTGAACAAGAGTGTGTGATAGGTAAAGATGCTTAATTATCATTAACAACAATGTCCTATGCGGATTAGTATGTGGTGGGACGGCGTCTGGGCGGGGTTGTAGCCTCGACTCAGGGGTATGCCCTATACATAAGCATACCGATCTGGATGATACATGTGGTGTTAATGAGGTTAGGGTCTTTACCAAAGAAGGTTTTCAAATCATTTTCAAATCATTTTCAAATAATAAACTATATGAACTCACCAACCATGTGTTGACCTTTATTTTTGCATGACTTCTCAGGTGACGAACAGGTCAATTAGGAAGTCATTTCTTTTGGACTAGGACTTCAGATAGAAGACTAGTATTTTGGACCTGCATACTTTTGAAGACATCATGATATAAATTATTTTGTATATCTTGTGTAAATACAAGATAGTCATTTATTGATGTTTTACAATAGATTTACATTGTTAAAATATAAACGTTACTGCTGTAATTTAACTTTGTAATTCTATTTTAATTAGCATTTCTCATTTATATCATGTGCAATGTAATAATCTGATCACTCCTGATTATCACTCCCGATATCGCGCCCCGGGAACCTTCCGCCCGACGGGGACTCCGATCCTACCCCGCCGGCTCGGGGTGTGACAGATTGGTATCAGAGCCATGGTTATAGAGAAATATAGGTCACTTATTTAAATGGTTTGACCTAGACTATAACCTAGGGACCCTGCATATAGAGAACATAGGACTTAAGACTTATTTGCATATTGTCTTCGGTATTCGATCATTGTACTAACCGATGACTTTATTGGTTATGATCAGAATGCCTCCACGAAGACAACCTCCCTTGATACAGCTACCACCTCAAGACTTGGCTCCACACTCCTCCACACCGTCTCCGAATGACTCTCCACCACCACCTCCTCCACCTCCTCCTCCCCCTCCTCCATTGATTACTCAAGCATCTGGTTCAGGCACAACACCGACTATGGACCCTGCTACTATCGCTCTGGTGACGTTACTGAGTAGCCAGATGACGAATCAGATGAAAGAAGCTATACCGGAGATGTTCCTTCGTCTTCGTAATGAGATCCTCAATACTGTCAACACGTCAGGGGAAGCCAGCGGAAATACTGGAGATTCATCTCACTACTCCTACAAGTCCTTCGTAGGATGTAAGCCACCCAGTTTCAGTGGGTCTGAAGGCGCCGTTGGATTAATCCAATGGATTGAGAAGATTGAGGCAACGTTGGATCTCTGCAGCTGCCCCGAACACCACAAGGTCCGTTACTCAGCGGGAACATTCAACAAACGGGCTCTGACCTGGTGGAACGGTCAGATTAATGCCCGAGGAAGAGAAGAAGCCATGGCCATGCCATGGGAAGATTTCAAGACACTGCTGCGAACAGAGTTCTGTCCCAAGAACGAGCTGCAGAAATTGGAGGTTGAACTATCCAACCATGTGATGAAAGGAGCTGATCACATGGGGTATACCACTCGTTACCACGAGTTGGTTGCTTTGGTACCTGACATGGTACCAACTTTGGAGAAAAGGATAGACCGTTATGTAGGTGGACTTCCCACCTGCATTCAGGGCATGGTTGTTTCAGCCAACCCTACTACTGTTGAATCTGCAGTGAGACTGTCTGGGAAACTCACTGATCTTATGGTGGCCTCTGGAGTTTTAAAGAAAGAGGCTGAACCCAACAAGAACAAAGCTGAGCCATCAAAGAAACCCTCCCATCATCAGAAGAAGAAACAAAAGACCATCAAGAACTATGCAGTGGCCACACCTCTGCAACAAATAGCAGCAGCACCACAAAACCCCAACCGCAAACCCTACACTGGCACGTTTCCTTTGTGTGCCAAGTGTCAGTATCACCACACTGCTGACACTCCCTGCAAGCATTGCACGGGATGTGGAAGAAAGGGCCATTGGGTCCAACACTGTAGGATGACTCCTAATCAAGCAGTCAACAATGCTGCTTTGGCTCTTCCTCCACCAGCTAATCAGAACCATGGTGGATGCTATAACTGTGGCGAACAAGGCCACTTTGCGAAGAACTGCCCGAAGAAGGCACAACCAGCAGTTCAAGCACCCCGTGGACGAGCCTTTGCTATCGGAGCACCAGCTGCACGCCAGGACCCAAATGTGGTCACTGGTACGTTTCTCTTACATGACTTTTATGCATCTGTCTTATTTGATACTGGTGCGGATCAGAGTTTTATCTCTACCGACTTTGCATGCCAACTAGATTCCATAGAGGAACAGTTAGACTCCCCTTACATTATAGAAGTAGCTAACGGGAAACAGATCACAGTTAGTACAGTTTATAGGAACTGCCCATTGACACTAAATGATTTTACATTTACCATCGATTTGATACCGATGGAGCTGGGTAGTTTTGACATCATTGTTGGAATGGATTGGCTCTCATCTAACCGAGTGGAAGTCATCTGTTCTGAGAAGCTGCTTCGAATTCCATTGCCGAGTGATCGTGTATTGGAAGTTAAAGGGGATCAAGCAAAGCGAAGTGTCAAAATCATTTCTTGCATAAAGGCGCGTAAGTGTCTACAGAAGCGGTGCATAGCATTCCTGGCTCATGTGGTGGAAAAAGAGAAAGACAAGAAGAAGATTCAAGATGTACCAGTAGTGAAAGAATATCCTGAAGTATTCCCCGAAGACCTACCAGGTTTGCCACCTGCGCGACCGGTAGAATTTCGTATTGACTTAATTCCTGGAGCAACTCCTGTTGCTAAATCTCCTTACAGGTTAGCACCTTCAGAGATGCAGGAATTGTCTAATCAATTACAGGAGTTACTTGATAAGGGCTTCATCAGACCGAGCTACTCACCTTGGGGAGCTCCGGTCTTGTTCGTGAAGAAGAAAGACGGATCATTCAGAATGTGTATAGATTACCGTGAACTGAACAAACTAACCATCAAGAATCGGTATCCATTACCGAGGATTGATGATTTGTTTGACCAACTGCAAGGAGCTCAATACTTCTCTAAGATTGACTTGCGGTCTGGATATCATCAGTTGAGAGTTCAAGATGAAGACATACCGAAGACGGCTTTCCGAACCAGATACGGGCATTACGAATTTATGGTGATGCCCTTCGGATTGACAAATGCACCAGCGGTTTTCATGGATCTCATGAACCGAGTGTGCAAGCCGTACTTGGATCAGTTTGTCATTGTTTTCATTGATGACATACTGATTTATTCCAAGACCAAAACAGAACATGAGCAACACCTTAGAAAGAATCTTGGAGCTGTTGAAAGAAGAGAAACTCTATGCCAAATTCTCTAAATGTGAGTTTTGGCTAAGAGAAGTTCAATTTCTGGGTCATGTGGTCAACAGCGAGGGAATTCATGTAGACCCTGCCAAGATTGAAGCGATAAAGAATTGGGACACTCCAAAGACACCGACGGAGATACGGTCTTTTCTGGGATTGGCGGGTTATTACAGAAGGTTTATCTCAAACTTTTCTAAGATAGCTTTACCTCTCACTAAGCTAACCCAGAAAAGTGAACCGTTTGTCTGGGAGCAGAAACAAGAAGATGCTTTTCAGACCTTGAAACAGAAATTATGTGATGCTCCGATTCTATCTCTCCCAGAAGGCTGTGATGACTTTGTTGTATACTGTGATGCTTCCCATCAGGGACTCGGTTGTGTGTTAATGCAACGGGACAAAGTCATAGCCTATGCATCAAGACAGTTAAAGATTCATGAGAAGAATTACACTACTCATGATCTTGAACTGGGAGCGGTAATCTTCGCGTTGAAGATTTGGAGACATTACTTATATGGCACCAAGTGTACCATATTCACTGATCACAAAAGTCTGCAACACATCTTTGATCAGAAGGAGCTCAACATGCGACAGCGCCGTTGGGTTGAACTTCTGAATGATTATGATTGTGTGATCAAATACCATCCGGGAAAGGCGAACGTTGTAGCTGATGCCTTGAGCCGGAAGGAACGGGTCAAACCCCTACGTGTTAGAGCAATGGGGATAACCGTGCAGACCAGTTTAAGTGACAAGATCATTCAAGCACAACAAGAAGCACTTAACCGAGGTAATTTGAAGAGGGAACTTGATTGCGGAGCAGAGAAACAGTTTGACACGAAGCCTGATGGTATGATCTACTACAAGGAACGTATATGGATCCCTGCGGTAGATGAATTGAGAAAACTTATCTTCAATGAAGCACACAAGACTAAATACTCTGTTCATCCAGGCGCTGATAAGATGTACCAAGACTTGCGTGGATTTTATTGGTGGCCGGGAATGAAGAAAGACATAGCCGAATACGTCGGTCAATGTCTAACGTGTGCTAAGGTAAAGGCGGAACACCAGAGACCGTCTGGTTTACTGGAACAGCCTGAGATTCCTCTCTGGAAGTGGGAACAAATAGCTATGGATTTCATTACCAAGCTACCCCGCACTTCCAGTGGCCACGATACGATTTGGGTGATCATTGATCGTTTAACAAAATCTGCTCACTTCTTGCCTATGCGTGAGAACTTCACCATGGATAAATTAGCAAGATTATACATCAATGAGATAGTGGTACGCCACGGTGTGCCATTGTCTATTATTTCTGATCGAGACAGCAGATTCACATCAAGGTTCTGGCAATCCTTGCAGAAATCTCTAGGGACACAGTTAAATTTGAGTACAGCTTACCACCCACAAACGGATGGTCAAAGCGAACGTACTATCCAAACCCTAGAGGATATGTTAAGAACCTGTGTATTGGATTTCGGTGGGAATTGGGACTCCCATTTACCACTGATTGAGTTCTCCTACAATAACAGTTACCACAGCAGTATTGGATGTGCACCATTCGAGGCTCTTTATGGCCGAAAATGTCGATCACCGATCTGTTGGACTGAAGTTGGAGACAATCGAATAACTGGGCCTGAATTGATTCAGGAAACCACTGACAAGATAGCCCAGATTCAGAGAAGACTACAAGCAACAAGGAGCAGACAAAAGAGCTACGCCGACAAACGGCGCAAACCGTTGGAATTCCAAGTGGGAGACCGAGTCATGTTAAAGGTATCCCCATGGAAAGGCGTTGTACGCTTTGGAAAGAAAGGCAAGTTAGCACCAAGATACGTTGGACCGTTCGAGATCATCGAGCGTATTGGTCCTGTGGCGTATAGACTGAGATTACCAGATGAACTCAGTAGTGTGCATGATGTGTTTCACGTCTCAAACTTAAAGAAATGCCTTGCTGACGAGTCTCTCGTCATTCCAATCGAAGAAATTCAAGTCGATGAACAGTTACATTTCATTGAAGAACCTTTAGAGATTATGGATCGCAAGGTTAAACAACTGAGGCGAAGCCGTATTCCTATTGTAAAGGTTCGATGGAATTCAAGACGCGGGCCCGAGTTCACTTGGGAACGTGAAGATCACATGAAGTTAAAGTATCCCCAACTGTTTGAAGAGGAAGCTGTACCTGATAACAACACTTAAATTTCGGGACGAAATTTCTCTAACAAGGGGAGACTGTAACATCAGTGCCGGAACCGTCACCGGAACAGTGATCTCTACAGTACATGAACAGTAAAACAGGTACGGATCATATACATTTCAGTACTTTTCATATTCATATCAATTATCATTATCATAGTGAGTTGTCATAGAACAGTTTCAGAAACATTTAACAGAAAACGCAGTTCAGAACAAGGGTTCTTGAGTCGGATAATTATCTGGCAACACAGAACCCTCATATGATTATTTGCTTAGGATTTATTATGTATAAACGTATGTGAGACTTTACAGAACAAAACACACGAATGTTGCTATGTGAATGCTAAATTTACGGGTTATTCGTATAGGTGACGATCTGTACGAATAAATCTGAAAGTTTAACGTTCTGAGTGATGTTCTTAAATTAGAAAACAAGATTGAAAAGTATAGTTATCGTCGTGTTCGTACGGGTGACGATTCGAACGAATACGTGCGACGACCGTACATTTCGATTTAAACAGTTAATTTTGTTTTAAATTTTTAATAAATAAGAAGATATTAGTTAATTTATTAGGAATTACAACCTTGAATAATTAAAAGATTTCTAATTTTATAACCGTGTCGTTTTATCGCGAAAACCTACGCGAACCGGCATTTTACGCGAAACCGAACGAGACCGACTAACCGGGTGAGATGGTATCCTTTATTATGGCATTAAATTGCCATAATAACCCTCACCAACCTCTCTCTCTCTCTTCATCACGTTTTCTCTCTCTCTCTCTAGTTCTTCACAAAGAAACTATCTTCTTTCTAAGATTTGGAGGTCCAAACCCCGGTGGATTCAAGCAAAGTTGGTGTCAAGACGTTCCCCTCATCGTGTAGATTCCAGAAGTACAAGAAAAACAAGTAATTAACCGTGGGATTTGAGGTAAACATCCACTTAAAATTCGTTTTTCTAGGGTTTTCACGAGTTCAATTGGTTTTGTTGTTTAAATCGGCACTAAAGCACTTAGAACACGTAGATTGGGTTATCACATGGGTTAGAATCTGTTAGAATGAGTTTGTAACAGGTTTAGCGAGTTAAAACGAGGCTGGAAACACCAAGATCTTTACAGGTTCGTGAGCTAAGGAGCTGGAAAAATGATGCAGCTTCGCCGGCCGAACCCCTACAAACATAGCCGAACCATTTTCTGAGTAACGAACCCTGCAACCAAGTGGGAGACTCCTGCAACGAACCTGTGCCCACCTGCCGCCGAACCCTGGACCACCTGCACCGAACCATCTCCTGCAACCGAACCCTCGACTACAACGAACCCTCAACATGCTGACGAGCCTAAATGTCACGAACTATTGGGACCGAACCCTGCATGGCCTAACCATGGCCATGCAACTCACGAACCCAAGGTCAACGAGCCTCCAATAGAATCTGGTTTAAGCCAGCCGAACCCCACATGTCCGGTCGAACCATTCATCACATGACGAACCCTGTGCTTGTGCGAACCTGTGTAATCATTGATATGGCCGAACTCTTTAAGTTGGCCGCACCCTCACCTAGTTAGAAGCGAACCTCCTTAGATGCGAGCCACGGGACGAACCCTAGGATTTGTGAGCTAGCCTGGCCGAACCATGAAGGTTCGTGGGAGGGGTTGAATTAGCCGAACCCTACCTAGAACCTCATAAGGTTCGCTGCCTTGGATTTCATGCAAAGCCTAGAAATCGATTAATGAAGTCGAGATGGGACTAGGATCAATGAAACAAATGTTATAACCTAGGGAATGACTAGTGGACCATTGAATCTAATATTTCATGAAAAGTTGATTACATAATAAACATGCATGAGTTATTAAACTTGTGTGTGTGCATGGGAATCCTAAGGAACATGAAAGTCGTACCTAGTCATGATACGCATGCCCAAATAACTTAGTTGTATAACTACCTACAAGGGATCATTCACGGGTTTGAATAACGATCAAGTTGGAGTCAAGGATATTCAATTGGGCCTAAGTGGGCCCAATGGGACTTGATTAAGTCCATCATAGGTTAAAGGTTTAAATTAAATACAAGTATTGATGTTTTAACTAAAAGGAAGATGTTTTTAAATGAAAAATTAATAAATTTCTAAAATCTTGTTTAATTTGAAATGTAAGATATAATTATTATTAGTTTCTTTCAAGCTATTAAGTTATAAAAGTTAGTTGTATTAAAAGATTGATTGGGATTTTTGTTAAAAAGTAGACAATATCGTTGTCTGGATTTAAACAAAATACAAAGGAAACTCTGCCGAAATTTTCTAAAACAAAAGAGAGCTACTATAACTAACTATGGGAATTGGGATCATAAAAGAGGGTAATTAAGATAGAATAAATCTTAGATACACTTAGTATTAAGATACTTAGTTGCACACACAACAAGACTCAAGGTCTTAGGCACAACGACTATTACGCGTACTTATTACATTCGAATTCTTATAAAATAACTCAGGAACCGAAGAAACGTAGCTTACATACAAGAGCGCGCATTGTGTGTTAGATCAATTTACATAGCAACACAGGTGAGTTCATTGCCCCTTTTCTAACATTTTTGTTTTAAAACGCGGGGCTGAGAAGCATGCGTAAACTGTTTACTTAAATTGTTTACTTTAATGCTTTTAAATTTATATGTTTTACATATATATGAATGTTATCCTAGACCATGTCTAGGAAGATTTTATGCAGGTTTATTAACTGATTCACTTATATATTAAGTGAATAATCAAGTCAAACTAAACTTTCAATAAGTCAAAACATTTCAAACAAGTCAAAACAAACATTTTGGGAAATCAAGTGGGTGAATTCAAGGAATCAAATCAAACATTTTGGGAAATCAAGTGGGTGAATTCAAGGAATCAAATCAAACATTTTGACAAAACAAGTGTGGGACTTCAAGACATCAAACAAAACAATCTTTGCAAAGACAACATTCAATGTTTTACAAACCAAGTGTTTGTTGAACAATGAATCAAGTGTACAACCGATCAATGAATCTTGTATTCTATGATCAACACATCAGGTACATCTTGTGACAGAATCAGACGATCATTAAATCATTTTAAGGGAAAGTCTGGGAAATATCAGAGATAGCATACGCCAAAAACATTGACGAAACATAAAATCCTGCATTTCAAGAAGTCCTGGCTAGACCGTTTGACTTGTAGGTCGTATGTTTGAGGATATTTACAGTTTCCCTAACTACTAAGTACCTAGATTGACAGACTAGTCTACTCGAGTATGACCATAGGCCCCAATCATAAGGACTTAGATTTTATTAAATGTTTATTTACTTGTTTAATTAAGCATTTATAACTGTTTATACAATTATGTGGTTGATCACTATCGTGATGAACTTAAGGAATCAACATAGATTCCAAATTGTTGTATTTACAGGAACAAAGGACTGACGAATCATTGGGTTAAGGTAGGGGTAAAATGCTTAATTTTCATTAACACCAATGTCCCATGTGGATTAGTATGTGGTGGGACGGCGTCTGGGCGGGGTTGTAGCCTCGACTCAGGGGTATGCCCTATACATAAGCATACCGATCTGGATGATACATGTGATGTTAATGAGATTAAGGTTGTTACCCGTGGGTTAAACAAAGGTTTTATGAGAACATTTGAGTCATTGTGAACAAGAGTGTGTGATAGGTAAAGATGCTTAATTATCATTAACAACAATGTCCTATGCGGATTAGTATGTGGTGGGACGGCGTCTGGGCGGGGTTGTAGCCTCGACTCAGGGGTATGCCCTATACATAAGCATACCGATCTGGATGATACATGTGGTGTTAATGAGGTTAGGGTCTTTACCAAAGAAGGTTTTCAAATCATTTTCAAATCATTTTCAAATAATAAACTATATGAACTCACCAACCATGTGTTGACCTTTATTTTTGCATGACTTCTCAGGTGACGAACAGGTCAATTAGGAAGTCATTTCTTTTGGACTAGGACTTCAGATAGAAGACTAGTATTTTGGACCTGCATACTTTTGAAGACATCATGATATAAATTATTTTGTATATCTTGTGTAAATACAAGATAGTCATTTATTGATGTTTTACAATAGATTTACATTGTTAAATTATAAACGTTACTGCTGTAATTTAACTTTGTAATTCTATTTTAATTAGCATTTCTCATTTATATCATGTGCAATGTAATAATCTGATCACTCCTGATTATCACTCCCGATATCGCGCCCCGGGAACCTTCCGCCCGACGGGGACTCCGATCCTACCCCGCCGGCTCGGGTTGTGACAGTAAGGAAGTCGTGAATGATCAATCTTAGGACTCGGCCTAACCTCAACCGGTTTCTTCTCAACCGGGACCACTACGGGAGACTCACTGGTCGGTACTGTACTTGCTGGGACTGGCCTCATGTGTACCCCCCAAGGAGTCTCCATCTCAATCTCCTCATCCACTGGTTCCTCATCATCTACCTCAACCAGTGGCTCTACACTCACACCCCCTCGACCACTCCTAGTAGTCACTGCTTTCACATGAGCGTTTGGATTAGGCTGAGTGCTGCCCGAAAACTGGCCTTGGGGCCTCTCATCCAAACGCTTAGCAATATCACCAACAGATCTTTGAAGATCAAGAAAAGCAGATTGTTGGTTTTTCAAAAGAATGTCATGCTCAGCAAGGGTTTTCTGAGTATTGGCATCTTTAGCAACCAACGGGGTCAGTAACTCCTCAATCTTACTCATGCTACCTCCAGAACTACCACCACTACTACTGCTACCCGCCCCTTGTGTATGACTCGGATGGCTAACCGAAGAATGACCCTGCCCTAGTTATGAGATGACCCAGATTGGAAACCAGGGGGATGACCGGAAGAGCGCCAATTAAAATTTGGGTGGTTTCTCCAATTTTGATTGTAGGAATTATTGAAAGGGTTCGTGTTACCCCTACCTTGACCCCCAAGATAGTCAACCTGCTCCTGGTTGACCACCAAACACTCAGATGTGGCATGGCTACCCCTACAAATCTCACACCTATCCACCTTCATCTTCAACTCCTTCACATCCCTCGACAAAGCCTCGAGAGCAGCTGCCACACTAGTATCCACATTAACGTGTTGAACTCCTCTCGTGGAAGAGGAGGAACTAGAAATAGGATTTGAATTCCTATTAGCAGACCTCTGTTCATACTCAGCCTGAGCAAAACTCTCAAACATATCAGTACACTCAGCAACATCTCTCTTTCCCATAAGATGACCACCCGCAGAAGTGTCAAAACGAGCCCGGGTCTCATAAGTTAGACCATTGTAGAATTTCTCTACAAGGGCCCAATCAGAGAGACCATGCTAGGAGCAACTGCTAAGCAAATTCTGGAATCTCTCCCAAGCAAGGTAGTATGGCTCATCGGGTGCCATACGAAAAGAGTGGATCTCATCACGAAGGCGAGCTGCCTAGGCAGGTGGAAAGTATTTCTTAAGGAATGCATCCCTAAGACTGCCCCAAGTAGTGAAAGATCCGGGTGCATGTGAGTCGAGCCAAGTGGCTGCTCTCCCCGCAAGTGAAAAGGGAAATAGCTGTAGAAAAATAGCATCTTCAGTGGCACCTTGAAGATTGAATGCACCACAGATGCGAGTGAGGCGAGCTATGTGTGCTGGAGCATCCTCATCATCCCGGCCATTAAACTGAGAGTTATTAATGGCTGTCATGATATAAGAAGGAATCTGCCACGAATTTTCATTCGTGATATTTGGCATGGTAATGGGATTATTAAGTCCCGTGAAACCTGCAGTGGCATGCTGGTGAACCGTGCGACGCTCAGCCATGGGTGGAATAAAGTGCAAACGTGGACTAGAATGGGTGGAAGAACTAGAAGAAGATGGTGGTGTGTGCTCAGAAAAAACTACAGAAACGGGAGTAGAAGCACTTACCTCTCTCATAGAACCTTCAGAAAAGTCCCGCGAATCGCTCTTTGATGGCAATGAAAGCTCAGGTGGCGGTCCGTGTGAATGTAGGTGTGGCATACACTACCAAACCTGCAGATAAATAAAAATAAATCAAAAAGAAAAAAAATAAAGTAAAATAAAACTAAAACTAAAAATAAATATGCACAGATAAGACACAAGACTAAACTGCACAATCGACTAAGAAGTCCCCGGCAACGGCGCCAAAAACTTGATGTGTGCAAAGTAGTTTAATTAAAAGTAATAAAAATCAAAACTAACCTAGACACTATGTAATACTCTAGACTCTCTAAACTAAACTACTAACAGGCAAGTGAACCTATCGAGAAGTAGTACAGAAAAGCAAGTCCGGATATCGAACCCACAGACTCCTATAGAAAGTGCAAAAACAAACTCAATGACTTATCTATACAAAAGACTTAAATTAAATTAGTTGTTTTAAAGGGGGTTTTGTAAATAACTAATCAAACGGAAAATTATAAAATTCTGAAAACCGAATTAAGACTTGAATGGGAAAACGCAACTAAAACTCACTAATGATGATGAGACTACCTAGGGTTTACTTTATACATGTCTAATGTGTTTAGATTGATTATGGAACTTGGTTTGGAACCGGGATCTTTTAATATTAACTCATTAACAGATTAGAGATTCTTTAACCCTTTTTAAAGATTTCAACTAAAATGCCTACAAGTATTTTAAACACTGGTTTATGTTAATTACTCTCACAAGTTAACCAACCCATTAATGGTATGTCCTAAAAACCATCTACCTCACGGAAATGATAGTTTCAATACATCAAATGTAAAGGATAATAAGGAAATTCATCTTGGACTTAGCATACAAGATTATGTCTAATTATCCTAATCTTGGTCTTCTCACAAAGACTTTAACTTGTTATTAAACATTCAAGATATACTAACAAACCCTCAGCTCACGGCTATTTAATTTGGTTAAACATTTAGTTCATTTGTGACCTAATTATCATTCCTATGAATCACTACGTCTAGTAATCCATCCACAAATCAAGAACACCAAGTAATTGACCTAGCACGCACCTATTATACGAAATACATTCGCCAAAGCACATGAAGAATCGATAACCCCAATCACAAACAACATAAACATTTATACACATCCAAGAATCAATACCAAATCGTTATACCATTAAAAGATTCAAACTTTTTCCACAATCAATCGTTACCAACATTCAAACATGCATATTTGTAAAACCCTAGGTGGTCTAAAAGGTTTAGCCGCAAATCATCATGAATAAACAGGAAGAAATAGTGTAAAAACCAATATCAAACATCAGTCAAAAGAGAATAACAAGAAGGGAAGAAGAACCGATCACGTTACACCCTTCGGATCACTCGTCTAGGGCTTCCCGATGATCCAAATCGACTCCAATCTTGTATCCTTGCTTCTAGTCACCTCCCAAGTCGTCTCTGATCGTCCAAAATCGAATCTCCTCGCCTCCAGCCGTTTCCAAATCATAAAACTCGAAATTCTGAAAAATTAACGTTGTCGCACTACGCGACAGGCCTCAAGAATACCTTCGTGCTACGCGACAACCTTCACAACCCGACAAATTAGTCGGGTAAAACCCGCAATCATTAAAAGGGCAAAATGGTCATTTTCCACCTGTCGCGCTATGCGACAGGGTTTTCTATGGCTGTCGCGATATGCGACAAGGACTTTTTCCCAGAATTGTTCTTCTTTTGATCATCGGTTCGTTCTCGTCCGTCCGGGAGCTCGTTTTCTTTATCTTTCGTGCCAAAATAGCATGTTTATTACCTGCAAGCAAACATTTTTCGGAAATGTGAAGAACCAGCATCAATCGACTCTAAAACTGAATAAAACTATACAAAAATCAATTAGAAACAAATAGAAAAGCAGATGTGTTTTGCAACACATCATCAGTCCAGCAGCTCCTTCAACGCCGCTGAAACCTGGTGGCTTGCATCCTAAAAATGACTTGTAGGAGCAGTCTGAAGTAGTGCCAGTGTTTCCACTAACTTCCCCCGTCGTATGCCCAGAGTTGTTGCCATGACCTTGTATCCTGTTCATCATCTCTGGGATGACATCCTTCAGCTGATTTGTCAGTTGGCTACTCAGAATTGTTGCCAAAGCAACGGTAGCAGGGTCGAGAGCTGGAGTTGCATTCGGGGTCGGAGAAGGGTTTAGTGGAGGAGGAAGAGGTGGCGGTGGTGAATCAGGTGGGGTAGGGTTTGATGAGTGAGGTGCTGAGGCTTGCGGAGTCGGTTATCTTCTGGGCGGCATTCTGATCATAACCAAAAGGATATTGGTTAGTGCAGTGATCGAATGCAAAAGACACAATGCAAACTTAGATCCTATGTTCTCTACATGAGGGTCCCTAAGTTATAGTCTAGGTCAAACCGTTTTAAATAAATGACCTATTATTCTCTATAACCTTGAGCTTTGATACCAATCTGTCACACCCCGAGCCGGCGGGACGGATCGAGTTTCCCATCGGGCGGAAGGTTCTCGAGGTGCGATATCATGAGTGATAATCGTGATGATCAGATTGTTTACATAGTATCAACATTGAGAATAACTAAAGCACAATAAAGCATTAAACTAGGATTACAAAGTTAAATTACAACATCAATGGTTGATAATTTAACTAAGTAAACCTATCAAAAGAATCAAATGTTTACTATCTTGTGACTGTACAAGATATCAAAATAGATTCACAACTTTCATCAAAACAAGTGCTTTTCCAAAATCTACTAGGTCCTCTAACTGGGCATCCTAGTATGCATTCCTCAGCCTTAGCTTATTCATGTACATCACCTGAGAAACCTTGTAGGAAAACAAAGTCAACACAATGGTTAGTGAGTTCATATAGTTTAGTAGTTGAAAATAGCTTTAGCAAATCTTTTCGGTAACAACCCTAACCTCATTAACATCACATGTAATATCCATATCGGTATGCTTATATATAGGGCATATGAAAGGGTCGAGCC
Organism: Mikania micrantha; assembly: GCA_009363875.1. Lineage (NCBI taxonomy): Eukaryota > Viridiplantae > Streptophyta > Magnoliopsida > Asterales > Asteraceae > Mikania > Mikania micrantha. The sequence goes on from CM018692.1 coordinate 56,750,708, forward strand.
TACAACCCGTCCAGATGCCATCCCACCACATACTAAACCATATATGACACTATTGTTAATGATAATTAAGCTTTTTACCTACCATTCAATTCCATCATAGTTTCAAGCATCCTGTTTAGAAGTTTAAGATATGCACCCAATAACATTTACAAAACCCTTTTGGTAACAACCTTAACCTCATTAACATCACATGTAATATCCAGATCGGTATGCTTATATATAGGGCATACGAAACGGGTCGAGCCTACAACCCGCCCAGACGCCATCCCACCTCATACTAATCCACATATGACATTATTGTTAATGATAATTAAGCATTTTACCTACAACCCAATCCAGTCTCCATCATAGCTTTAGCATACTGTTTAAAATTTTATAAGTTTATAGCATTCACATAGCTTAGCCTTAAGTATATTGTACAAGGATAATAGTTTCACAACTCGTAGTTTAGCATTCACAAATCTCATGCATGGGTACAAGCTTTGCTCTAGCATAGTTTAGCATTTACGTAGCCCATGATTAGATACAAGCTTTGCTCTAGCATAGTTTAGCCATTACGTATCTCATGAATTGATTCTAACTTTGCATCAGAATAGTTTAGCATTCACGCATCTCATATATGTAGATACAAGCCTTGCTCTAGCATACTTTGGCATTCACGTATCTCATATATAGACACAAGCTTAGCATTCACATAGTTTAGCATTCACATATCTCATGCATAGATACCAGCTTGCAATAGCATAGTTTGGCATTCACGTATCTCATGCATAGATACAAGCTTAGTATTTACAAAGTTTAGCATTCACAAATCTCATGCATAGATACCAGCTTGCAATAGCATAGTTTGGCATTCACGTATCTGATGCATAGATACAAGCTTAGCATTTACAAATTTTAGCATTCATGTATCTCATGCATAGATACCATCTTGCAATAGCATAGTTTGGCATTCGCGTATCTCATGCATAGATACACGCTTAGCATTTAGCATATGATCGTAGCTTGTAACATTTAGCATCTAGTATTAGCATATAGTTTGAGCATATAGTTTATCACATTCACATTAGCATCTAGTTTAGTATAGAGTTTGTAGAATTAGCTTTAGCATATAGTTTGAGCATAGAGTTTGTAACATTAGCCTTAGGATATAAGTTAAAGTTTTAGCTTCTAGCTTTCAGAATAAGAGTAACAAGTTTAAACATTAGTGTTAGCATCATGAATAAGTATAAAAGCATTTATAAAACATTTCCATACTTGGTTAAAATGTATAACATGCTTCTCAGTCCCGAAGTAAAACAAATTAGTTTAAAAAGGGACAAATGAACTCACCTTGTTGAAGTGGTTGACTTAGCTTAAACTAGAATGCACACGCCCATTGTAGTATTTGTTGTTGTGTTCACGATCCTGTATTGATTTCATGTTGTTGTAACGTATAATTATAAGTCGTAATGAATTGTGTGCGCGTATGTGTTAGCCCTAAAATTGGCTAACACTTGTGAGTCTTGGTCCTCATTCGGCCCTATTTACTTGTTAGATATTTTAGTGGCACTTAGCCCAATTAAGTTAATGTTAGCATTCTTGTTTATTTGCATGGTTATCATCACCAAAGATATTCTAAGTATAAACCTTAGGTTTTAAATGAAGGGTTAGTTACCCTTGACATCTTGTAATGTAGCTTTGTATTATAATTGCTTCCTTTTTCTCAACATTTAAAATCACTTGTTAATATATTCAAAGCACATTGTTTTAGTCTCTATAAAATCTGTTGTGCTAAACCCACCACCTTTGCAATATTAAAACCATCCTAATCATCCATATGTTCATTAAATAAATATGAGAAATGTTTGTTAACCTTGTAATTATGTGGGCCGAATCCATAATCATTGGGCCGAATGACATGGGTTAAATGTTTATTAATTGGGCCGAATATTGTTCTTGCCCAAATAAATAGTGGGCCGATGTAATTGGTTTTGGGCCCAAGCAGTCGTTTGGGCCAATGGTTTAGTCCTGGGCCGGCAATTTTTTTTTTGTGGGCTAATTCAATTGGAAAATGGGCCGTAAAGGTTTTGTGGGCCGAATAAGGTGTGATGACTCCCAACTCAGGGAACCCTTGGGTTGAATGGTCCAGGTTCGGTCAAGGTATATGTTCGGCTCAAGGATGGTTCGGCTAAAATAAAAGTCTCAGGTTCGGCCCTGCATGAAGTTCATCTGGGTATAGGTTCGTGATGAAGAGCTTCTGCCAGAGGTTCGTGGGTCCTAAGTTCGTTCCAAGGTTCGCCATATAGGTTCGGTGATAGTGGTTGGCGAACCAGAGGTTTGTTGATGATGCAAGGTTCGACCATGGTAATGGTTCATTGATCATGGAGGTTCGCAGCTCATGCATGGGACTCAGCAGGGCGTAGGTTCGGTGAAGATGACTTGATGCAGAAGTTTTGGTGGTCATAGCTAGGTTCGGCTGAGGCCCAAGGTTCGTTGGAGAACTGGTTCGCAACTCCCATGGGTTCGGCCACCTGCTAGCCTCACGAACCCTGCACTTCACCATCATCATCGACCACTTGATCTGCTACACGGTTGTTTATAGGGTGTTGTGGTGCGAATGTCGACCCTCAAAGGTGTAGGGTGTGTTTGTATATGGGTTCTACACCGGTTGTGTGTTTTGGTCGAACAAAGGGGTGTAAAACCCTAGTTTTCGTGTGATTCCTAGTTCCATACCTCGAGTTTGGCTGGACAAATCCTCAGATCGGTTGTACTTTATGGTAGAGGAGATCGAGAGCTTCGTTTAGACACCAAGAATGCTTGATTTCATCACGATTTGAGCTTGAATCTTGATGTTTGAAGTTGAAAATCTAAGAGAGAGGGAAAAACGGTTTTGGGAGGTAGAGAGAGAGAGGAGATGTAATAAATGAAGAAAATGGCTTCATTCAGGCCTTATATATCCCGTGCACGTTCGGGTTTGATTTCGTAGCTCGGTTCTCGTTTTCGTCGCGTGTTCGGCAAGTTACGCGCGTGTTTTGTAAACTAGATAAAAAGAATTTATTTTTAAATGTTTGGAAGGTGGTTATTTCTATTAAATCTTTTAAATTAACTTTTCGTGAATTATTTTATCGAGATTGATTATTTTAAGCATTCCGTCGATTTGCGTCACCATCGCGCGTATTCTATGTATTCTAAATAAAATGAATTTACTTTTAAGATTTTTAAAAGATTGTGATTCCTAATAAATGTTAAATATTAAATTTTCTTAAATTATTATCGTTCATTTCGTTCTTCGTTTTCGTTTCGTCAGAACGCGTCACCGTCGCACGTATTCGTTCGAGTCGTCACCCGAACGAACACGACGTTGGTTTCACTTTCTGATTCTTATTTTCTACTTTTAGTCATCGTTTTAGGACATGAAACTCTCAGATTTATTCGTACAGATCGTCACCTATACGAATAATTCGTCGGTTTAGCATTTTCAACGACATCTGTTATGGTTTTGTTCTGTTTAACCTCACATACGTTCATACAAAATAGCATTAAATTTTAACATCTGTGTGTCAGTTTAGTGTCGTCTGATGTGTTTCTGACTGTTAAACCAAGAGGTTTAAATCAGATTTCAGAACAATAGGATAATAGTTTAATGTCAAGCATCAAATGTCAATAGCATATAATAGTTCACGTAGTTTGTACCTGAGTTACTATGCAAGTTACTGTTGAGATCACTGTTCCGTTAACGCTTTCGGCACTGATGTTACACATATCCTCCTTTAATTGAATGAACATCGGAAAGAAGAGATATGTCTCCAGTCATGTGCCTTGATGCCCCACTATCAACAATCCAAGTGCTGTTAAGAGCAGCATTTGGGGCAACCTGCACATACACAAATCATTAGTTGAATTTGGGAATCCAAGCCTTTACAGTCTTGGGTTGACCCATTGACTCAAGGATTTTCATTTCAATCCATTGTCCATCTGAGTTGAATTTATTAGGAGGATTAGAAACAGGAGTTTCAGAGGACTTGGCCATCCATATAGTGTTTTTACTGAAAGATTTCTTTAAATACACTGATGATGGCTTGGATTGTTTCTCAAAAACAATTTTGGGTGTATCATGATCAAATATAACCCGTTTACCCTTATCTTGAGGTTTGATGGGTGAAGGATGTTTGGGTTTGACCTGAGGTGAGAGACAAGCAGATTTAACTTCTTTAACAAAATTCTGATTTTGTTTTCGATGTGGTGCAACTTGTGGTCTAATCAAATGAGGACAAAATCTAGCAAAATGTCCAGGTGCACCACACTCAAAACAAGCTCATTTATCTTGATGATAAAACTGTTTGGGTTTAGAATAGGACTTTTTTTTTTGATGATAACCATTTGTTTTTGTCTTGTCCTGCTTAAAGCCCAAATCCTTTATCCCATTGAAAACAAGATTGTCAGTCTTGTTGAACTCACTTGCTTCATCATCCTGTGAAGACTTCACAAAGCATATGGCTTTGGATAACTTTGAAGATATGTTTGTCTTTGATGAGATTGGGTCAACCTTTTTGACACCAGATATCTGATTCTTAACACAAGACACTTGAGGAGAAATATCAGACTCATCCTCAGAATCAGAGACCCAAGCTTCAACCAATCCCTCCACAAAAGATTCCTCAGACAATGAGGAACCCTTATCAGAATTGATTCCAATAGGATCAATTACTAATGGAGTTTTAACTTGAAAGTCTTTAATTTCTTTATCATTTGGTGAGTTGACAAAGCAATTTAAGACTGGTGGGGGACAATGATTGTATTTTGTTTCTTTTCCCTTACCCTTCAGATCAGTCCCTTTACTGATCATGAGCTCAATGATGTATGAGGAGCTTTCATATCTCTTGAGCTTCTGATTCAATGTTTCATAGCCACATTCAACTATGGCTAATTTCTTCTTTATCTCATTGATGGTATTGAGATAAGAAGTGATAGCATCTTTCTTATTCAGCACAACGATCTCAGCCTCATGCAATTGCCTGTTTAATAACTCAATTTTAGCTTGCAAATCTTTTTCATTTGATTTTAAAATTTTGTTTTCCTCAATGCACTGGTTGAGATCGCTGATCAAGTCAGCATTATGTTGCTGATAAGCCAACACCTTACTTTCAATGTCAACACAATTAAAGCAACAAGAATGAGATGATGAACAGTCATCATATACCTAATCAGATTGAGATGAAGCAGAAATATTCACCATCAAAGAAAACTATGTAGCAGATTGTTCTTCAGACTCAGCATCTGACTCTCCTTGAGTTTCTGAATCTGATGTGCTTTCTGATTCCGATCCTGATGATTCATCCAGACTTGTCTTTGTGTCTTCTGAATTACCTTCATCACTGGATCCAGCAACTTCTTTGATCTCTGCAACACAAGTTTTATCTGCTCCTCCCTTTTCACACTAGAATCTGAAATCCCAGTTTTCTCCCTCATCATTCTGAACCATGAGTGCCTTGTTTGCATTTGATGAACTAGCTTGAACAGAAGTGTCAATTGGTACTAGCCTTTTCTCTGGATTAGCAGCTGATGATCTTTGTTTCTGAAAAGGATTGTGGTTACCCATCTTTTTAGGCCTCTTGCACTGTCTTGCAAAATGACCTTTGTCCCCACAGTTATAACAAGTAACAGATGGCATATCAAATCCAAACTTGGAGTCTTTGTTCAGATTGATGTCTTTCCCAGTTCTTTTGACAAAGTCTTTTGCTCTTCTAACTGCACATGCAAGAGCCCACATAATGTCAATCCTTTCCATATCATCAGGATCAATCTGAGAGTAGTCTTCATTTGTCAAATGTGGATTACCAATCTGCCCAGCTAACAACCCATCATAAGAACTCACAAGTGTAGACAACAGACCCATATGCTCTTTGGCAACCTCCATAGTTACCTTGTCAAAGTTGCATGTCTTCAAATTTGTAACAGAATGGCTTTCTTCTTTCTGAGACATGGAAGTTGTAGCTGACTGACTGAAGTGTGTCTGGCCTGAAACAGGAGCTTCTTTGGTCTGTGAGACAAAAGTTGTCTTCAATGGAGCATGAGAAGAAGCTCTTTCTATAGTAGGAGTAGAATAGTATAATGAAGGATCTCGAACTTGTGCAACTCTCTTTGCTTTCCACTTGTTCTCTATCTCTTGTTCCTTCATCTTCTGGATGAAATCATTAATGTCCATATTAGCAATCATCTCACTTTGTTTCAAAACCATCAGAAAAGATTCCCACTTGGGAGGTAAGGCATCAGCCAGACACTGGATCTTCTCTTGTGTAGTTGTCTTGACTTGATGATTGTAGAGCTCACTTGGAGATGATAAAATCTAACAATCAAGTCATCCAAAGACTCATTACCCACACACATGAAACTGTTGAACTCTTTCTACAAGGCCTTAGACTTGATGCTCTTCAAGTCATTCCCCTCATACCTTTGCTACAAAGCATCCCACAATGATTTGGAAGAAGTAAACTGTTTGAATTGATGAAAAATATCAGTAGCAATGGATTGGGATAATATTGCATAAGCCTTCTTCTCAAAATCATACAACTTCCTCTGAGGCTCAGTCATCCATGTGACAAGCATAGGTGATCCATCTTCACTAAGTGGTCTCAAATACCCACCCTCAATTATCATCCAAAGATTGGTATCCACTCCATTAATGTGAATCTCAAATCGATACTTCCAATGCGGATAATCATCTATGGAAAGTAACTTTGGAGCTTTGTTTGAATTCCTGGTCTCTGTCTCAGTAAGCAGCAGGTTCTGAATTCTGTTGTTCTGATTAGCCATCAATGCAAGTTCCCCCATCTAGTCAAGAATAATATAATCCAACACTTCGAAAATTTTGCAAAACTGTTGGCCGAATGGAACTATATCAGCCGAATAACGGAGGCCGAATGAGTCCGAATGAACTGAGTTGGCAGAATGAATGTCCTGATGCGAATAAAAAGTCAGCCGAAAGACTTCACAACCAAATGAATCTGAATCAACCGAATGAGGAGCTATTCGCACTAACTCTTGAACCGAATGAGACCTATTCGGCCAAATGACCTATTCGCACAATGGCTATTCGCCCAATCGACACATTCGCATAAACTAGGGTTTTCAGCAACAAAAATTCAATATCTCTGGATTTTGATCGAATCTGACCACCAAATTTGGTATGGAACCTCAAGACAATATCCCTAAGCTTTAGGAATGCTCGATTTACTAAAACAACCAGAAAAACACACTGATTGTTAATGAAACGGTAACTTGGAGTGCACGAAAATCAGGGTTTTCAAAATTCTCAAAATTCACGTGTCCAATCTAAGGAAGTGCTTAGCTGATCAGGATCTTTAGGTACCACTCGATGACATTCGCATCGATGATACCATGCATTTTATTGAAAAACCAGTGGAGATAATGGATCGCGAGGTTAAACAGCTCAAATGCAGTAGAATTCCAATTGTCAAAGTACGTTGGGAATCGAAGCGAGGTCCAGAATTCACATGGTAGCGGGAAGATCAGATGAAGCTTAAGTACCCACATTTATTTACTACGGTCACTCCAAGTTGAATTTCGGGACGAAATCCCTTTAACTAGGGGATACTGTAACATCACTGTACTTTCGGTCGTCCGTACATCCGTACATCCGTACGATTGTACTGTTACGACCAGTATTATTAATGATAATGAATTAATTGTTGATATTGTTTGATAATTATCACTGTTATGGGTATACATGTTCAGATCATATTGTACGTGTAAACCATGGGAAGTTCAGTTGTGACACAACTGAACAGAACCAGAGAGTTCATCGCAGTGTTATTACTGATGATGATGGATTATTGGTTTGAGAATGGAATTGGGATGAAACTGGGAGTTTTGTTATGGTCTGGTTACTAAACGTAGTCAAGGACACATGGTCATGGTTTATCGATATAGCGGTGGGACGGTGTATGGGAGGTTGCGATCTACCTCTGCATATGCCCTATATGTATGCATATTTCGGTCTATCATGGATGTGTCAGTGACTAGGGTTTAGTGGGTTTTGGTTTGGGAAATGATAATATTAAAGTTAATAAATAATGGGAATTAATTACGCGAAGTGAGATTACGAACATTACTTAAACGCGAATGTCGATTCAGAAATATTAACTTAATAATGTATTCGCGTGAGTGACGATTCACACGAATATAATTATTAAGAATAATATACTGAAGCGATATTCCATAAAATATAAATCAAATCGAAATACGATACGAGCGTCGGATTCGCAAAGGTGACGATCTTTACGAATACGTACGTAAGTAACGCGTTTCGACGAGATAATTAAATAATATTTAACGATATTAAATTAATAAATGAAAACTAAAAACGTTTATTAGAAATCACAACCTAAAACGAATTCGAATAAATTAATTTATTTAATAATTGATTTAACGAAAATAAACAAGAGACTTGTATTTAAACGATCTCATTAAAATTCATTTTATTTAAGATGAAATTTATTTATTTAGAATCATCGTAGTTAACACGAAAACTATTAGTTAAAATGAAAAATAATATAATATGGAATGTATTATGTTTAAAAATATTTCACGACGAAACCCGAACATTTTATAAGTTATATCGCGATAAAAACGAGACCGGACACGTGGGGAGTCTACGCGATATAAGGAAGACTTGTTCTTCCTTCTCCTCATTTCTAACCTACAACTTTCTCTCTCTAAACACCCATTCACGCCACTTTCTCTCTCTAGATCTTCTCTCTACGATATCTCCTTCGTTTCTTGACGGATTCGTGAGATCTTTGCGGCTACGCGTTCGTGAGATCAAGAGGAACAAGAATATATCAAGAAATCCTGCTTTTAACCACCAATTCGAGGTAAATCTAGAGTTTTATATTCGGTTTTTGTGTAAACCACGAATCTCTAATCTTTTGTTGTTGAAACCGATTTAAAACAATTGTAAAACCATTAAACAAGTTAATATAAAGAGGTAGGATCATGGGGATAGTCCTACAACTGTTGAAATGCGATCGAGATGATGGTGGGCAGCCATGGGTTGACAGGTTCGCGAAAAGGAAGAAGGAGGTACAAGTCAACGAACCTGTGTGAGCTGGATGGGGTGCTGGCCGAACCTTCTCTAGGCTAGCCGAACCTTGAGCAGCAAGGCTCGTGGCTGGCGAACCTTCTCCTTTCTTCTATTGCCGAACTCTAGTTGCGAACCTCATCTAGTTAGACTACCGAACCTAAGGGTTCGTGGGGCTGAAAGATGGCGAACCCTAAATGGGCCGAACCATCATGATGAGCAGCGAACCTTCCTTGCTTGAAGCTGCATGGGAGCAGCCGAACCCTAGCATCCTAGCCGAACCATGGATAACGAACCTAGTATAATAAGAAACGAACCCTAGGCCATAACCCTAAAGGTTCGCTGGTCCTTGGGGTTGTTAATCGGAATCTCTTGACAACTAAGGGGTTAGGGATAAAACCACGGTGTATAGGCATTCATATTGTATGTATATACGTATAGAAGCACGTAAGGATGTATCCATGCATGCATGAGAGACCTAGACCACCACCTTCCTTTTGCAACTTGGGTTTTGAGAAAACTAAGAAGTAAACATATATAAACCTTAAATTTTGGAATTTTACATAGTTTAAACGTTTTATGTAAATATCTTGAGTATAAATTACTTAAACTTAAACTAGACTTTTCTAGCTTAAATAAAGGTGGGCACTTGATTTAATCATGCATGTATGAAATTATGTACAACATATACATAAGTTATAAGGATAACATCATTTCAACCTAGATCACTTGAATATATTATTAAGGATCATCATATATCGGATAGTTAACATTGATAAATGTGAAGTATCCTAGAAAGATGATAAATTAATAAGATCGTAAGTGTAACATATTAACTTAAATGGATTTAACTAAGTTAAAAAGACATTGTGATTCAAAGTAAACACTTACGGTTAATTAATTTGAAATACTACACATATACTTATGAACACGAAAACACACTCTAATTACAGATCTTTGAGTTGATTAAGTTACATACGTGAGCGCGCAAAATACGAGGACCCGAATTCTAAGGACTTCAGGTGAGTTCTCATAACCTCCCTTTCTTTAAACTATTTTGTTTTAAAACTCGGAGGTGAAGCATGTATACCAAATTCAAATATTATTTTGATAACTCAAGGTTAATACATGTTTATCAATATGATATTCACAATATAAAATTATCATTTATTATGGATTGTCTCTTATTATTTTATATCCATGTAAACATTGTTATTGACTCCGGTCAATAACAAAGATTTCAAGTATTGTCACAAACCCCGAGAATCATCGCTCTTAACTTCGGTTAATTGCTTTGACATCGTGTATTGTCACGTGGATGATTTCCACATCTGTGAATTATTGCCTTTGATTTCGGTCAAATGCTTTGAATTTATGTATTGTCACGTGGTTAGCGACCACTCCATGAATCATGTATTTAACTTATGTTAATTACATAATGATCATGTATAGTCTCGAACATTATTTGAGAATAGCATTGATGAGATTGGTTGATTAGTTTGTGGATTGATCATCTATGTTTAATTATGATTATTTGTGATTGACTATAACTGATTGGTTATGTGATTATGTGATTGTGTATGTGTTTGGTTGTTGAATGGATGGATGTGTGTTGGATTATCTCATACAGGTATTCATATGGATTTTCTCAGGAAGATCATAAGTCTTATACTCGTTTTAAACAAAGCATCTTATAAAACTATTTTAAAGCATAAACTTTTAAACTCATTTTACTAAAACATTTTTAAATATAAAAACTTATGATTACTCACCAACTACTTTTGTAGTTGACACTTGATTTCTTACATGTTTCAGGTGATGGAGACAAGTAGGACGAAGAGGATGATCTCTTCTATTTTGGACATCATCATATAGGATCTTGGACTTAGCTAATCAACTAAAATTCTGGCGATTAGAGTTTAGTTAGTTTAGCTAATTCTTTTGTGTAATTGATGTACTTAATTTATGATGAACATGATTTTTGTGTAATTATTTTGGTTGATTGAATGATATATGATGATTTAATTTAGATGCCCACAAGCTTTTGAACAATCTACACATCCCTCGTGGCATCCCGACGATTCCGCCGCCGGCCGGGGTGTTACAGATTGGTATCAGAGCCTGGGTTATAGGGAATTAGGTTACTAGAAATGGTTGACCTAGTCTATAACCGTAGGATACCCTAGTATGAACTCTTTCATACACTAGTTAGTATATACAGGATTTCATGCTTATGTGTTTTATTACATGTTATATGAACTCGTGTTATACATCTGATATGCATATATTGCTTATTAATTTCTTGCTTACGTGTGCCCTAATGATTTGATAAGGACATGCACGTGGTGTATCGTAAAGGTGGTGGGACGTTGGCTAGGGCAGTTGCGACTGACCCTTACATATGCCCTATATATACCATTTACGGTACATTAGGTGGATGTCAGTTTTGAAAAATGTGGGAACTACCCGTTTGGGAAATTATTTTCCTAGGAAATTAATTGCTTAGGAAATTATCTGCTTTAGGAATTATCTGCTAGAATTATTGATCTCCAGACAAGGACACACTCGTAGTATACTGCAAAGGTGGTGGGATGTTGGCTAGGGCAGTTGCGACTGACCCTTACATATGCCTTATATATATACCATTTGAAGTATATTAGGAATCTGTCAGTGTCAGGAACTTAGGATAGTACTAGGAGGTACTAGGACGTATTGTGAAGTTGATAATGATGGGGTATGGACTATTTGATGGACTGTTTGTGGATTGATTGAGATTGACTTATGGATGGTCACACTTGATGAACACTTATAAATTCACTTATAAAACGCACTGATTGGACACGTAGGGTGCATAGGATCAACGAACAATACGAATACTTAATGATAAATTGAGGACTTGGATGATGATACTAACACTTAGTGATGGTATGAACACTTGATTAGAAAAAAAATTACAGGGAAGATATGAACACTTAGTGACAATAGGAGCACTTCGTGATGATATGAAACCTTAATGATGATTATCGACATTGGGATTGACATGGATTTTAGTGAACTTAGACAATTGGGGGAAACTTAATGTCAGGTGAACTTAGACATTAGGTGAACTTAGAAATAGGCAAGCCTACGTGTCAGGTGAACTTAGACGTTAGGCAAACCTAATTGTCCAAGGGACTAGAGACCACTTCACTCAAAATTATCCTACCTAGGATAAGGTTTGTGAAGTGAGATTATGGTAAGATACATGACACACCCTAAATGCTAGCAAGAGCATAATCGTGGTGCAATGGAACGGTGGTGGGACGGTGTAGGGGAGATTGCGATCTACCTCTGCATATGCCCTATATATAAGCTTGTTGCATTGCATTGGGAGGTTGTCAGTGTTAGTATAGAGTGAGGAATGTATAGGACCTAGGAATAGTTAGCTAACACTAGTTATGACCAACTAGGACACTTAGAATAATAATAGGAAATTATAAACATGTTGAGTTTAATAACAGATAGGAGATAAATATAGTTCCTATATGAAATCCTAACTGCTTAAATGAACTCATTTGACCATTGTTTGTATGGCTTACGTTGTAAACGGTAGTAACATGTTTCTAATTTCCTCAGAAACATGCCGCCTCGCCGTCACAACGAAGATGACTCGAACAATGGGGATGCTAACAACGGTAATGCCAACTCCGGCATACAAGAGTTAGCCACACTTATCTCTGGATTGGTGAGCCAATTGACTCAGGCTAACCAGAATATCAACCAGAACAGAGGTGGTGCAAACCAGACAACTTGCACATTCAAACACTTCAATTCCTGCAACCCCCTGAAATTCACGGGCGCTGAATCGGCCACTGGTCTGCTGCAATGGTTCGAGAGTATGGAGAACACCTTCATCAACAGCGAATGTCCCGAGAATCTGAAAGTCCGCTATGCCACCAGTGTTTTCCAAAAAAAGAGCACTGACTTGGTTGAATGGGGAAAAACGAACTAGGGGAGTGGATGCCGCTATTGCACTGACGTGGACTGAGGTCAAGAATCTGATGACCACTGAATTTTGTCCTCGTAGTGAGATGAGGAAGCTTGAGACTGAATTCTGGGAGCTCAAGCAGGATAGCGGAGAGAATGTCATCTATAATACTCAATTCCATGAGTATAGCTTACTGGTATCCCACATGGTGACACCCTTGGAGAGGGCGATTGAGAAGTATATCGGCGGACTGCCGGTACAGATTCAGGACACAGTCTACGGGAGCAATCCCAAAACACTGGAGGCTGTGATCCGTCTATCTGCAACTCTTACTGATAATCACGTGAAGAATGGAACTCTTACCCGGAAGGGATACAAGAAGACTGACACCAAGGCTGCTACAAAAGAAGTCAAAACTGAAGTCAAGTCTGAAGCTGCTAGTTCATCCAAAAGCAGCAACAAGAAGAGAAAGACCAGAAACTTCATGGTCACTGCTCCTGCTGCTAAGTCTGCGCAGCAATCATCCAATAACACTACTGCAAGAAATTACACTGGGAACACTCCCCAATGTAATACTTGTAGATATCATCATGCACCTAACTTGCCATGTCGCGTCTGCAACAATTGTGGCAAGTTTGGGCACTATGCTAATGTTTGTCGGAGTGCACCGCAAGCACAAAGGATGCAACACGCACCGCTTGCACTGCCAGCTCCTCATGCACAACCTATTCCGGCTGTACCCATTCGCAAGGTACCTCAAGCACAGGCAAGAGCCTGTTATGAATGTGGTGAAGTGGGTCATTTCAGAAGTCAGTGCCCAAAGTTGACTGGAAATAACCAGAGGGTGGCAAGAGGCCGGGCCTTTCAACTGAATGCTCCAGCTGCTCAAGCCAACCAGGATGTCGTCAACGGTACATTTCTGATCAACAACTCTTATGCATCTGTCTTATTTGATTCTGGTGCCGATAGGAGTTTCGTTTCATATGATTTTGAATGCTTGCTTGGTAGAACACGTACTTATTTAGATAAACCGTTCAACGTGGAAGTGGCTGACGGAAACACTATTGATATTGACACTATTATCGTTGGATGTACGGTGAACTTAAATGATCACGTTTTCCCAATTGATCTTATACCTATGCATCTTGGTAGCTTTGATGTTATCATAGGCATGGATTGCTTAGCCACCCACAAGGCGGAGATTGTATGCCATGAAAAGTATATTCGTATTCCCTTACCTTCGGGTGAAACTTTGAGAATATTTGGAGAAACTGCTAGTAAAGGTCTTAAGCTAATGTCTTGCACTAAAGCACACAAGTACCTTACGAAGAAATGTATAGCATTTTTAGCTCATATTCTGGAGAAGAAAGAGAAAGGAAAGAAGATTGAAGATGTTCCAGTTATACGAGATTTCCCAGAAGTATTCCCAGATGATTTGCTGGGTCTTCCACCAGAACGTCAAGTTGAGTTCCGAATCGACTTAGTACCTTGTGCGAACCCAGTCGCCAAAGCTCCCTACAGACTTACGCCTTCGGAGTTGCAAGAATTGGCGAGTCAGCTGCAATAACTTACCAATAAAGGATTCATTCACCCGAGCCATTCACCATGGGGTGCACCGGTCTTGTTTGTCAAGAAAAAGGACGGGTCATTCCGAATGTGCATCGATTACCGCGAATTGAACAAACTCACAATTAAGAATCGATATCCACTGCCGCGCATCGATGATCTCTTCGATCAGCTTCAAGGCTCGGCATGGTTTTCAAAGATCGATCTTAGGTATGGGTATCATCAGCTCCGCGTACATGATGATGATATTCCCAAGACAGCTTTTAGAACAAGATATGGCCACTATGAATTTCTGGTAATGCCTTTCGGTCTTACCAATGCACCTGCGGTTTTCATGGACCTCATGAATCGTGTTTGTAGGCCATACTTGGATAAATTTGTGATTTTATTCATTGATGATATCTTGATCTACTCAAAGACCAAGGAAGAACACGAGAAACACCTTAAGTTGGTTTTGGAGATCCTAAGAGAGGAGCGGCTGTATGCCAAATTCTCTAAATGTGAATTTTGGCTTAAGGAAGTTCAATTCTTGGGGCACATAGTCAACGAATACGGTGTTCACGTGGATCCTGCAAAGATTGATGCTGTGAAGAATTGGAGTACACCGAAGACACCGACGGAGATTCGATCGTTTCTTGGACTTGCCGGTTATTATCGACGGTTCATATCGAATTTCTCCAGGATTGTTGTCCCTCTCACTGCTTTGACTCAGAAGAATTGGCCATACGAGTGGGGACCAAAGCAACAAGAGGCATTCCAGACTTTGAAGCAGAAACTTTGTGATGTTCCTATCCTGACATTGCCTGACGGAAATGATGATTTTGTAGTCTATTGTGATGCATCTAACCTCGGTCTCGGTTGTGTTCTCATGCAACGGGGAAAGGTTGTGGCTTACGCATCAAGGCAACTGAAGATTCACGAGAAGAACTACACTACACATGACTTGGAACTTGGTGCAGTCGTGTTTGCTTTGAAGATATGGAGACATTATCTTTATGGCACGAAGTGTGTAGTCTTTACTGATCATAAAAGTTTGCAACATATTCTGAATCAGAAAGAGCTCAATATGAGACAACGGAGATGGGTTGAACTGTTGAATGATTATGACTGTGAAATCCGCTACCATCCTGGTAAAGCGAATGTAGTAGCAGATGCACTTAGTCGCAAAAGTCAAGTTCAGATCCATAGTGTCCGGGTGCACACTAATCTCCGTAATGATATTCTCACAGCACAAAAACACTCATTAGCTCAAGATAATTTGAAGAATGAGATGTCTTGCGGGGCTGAAATCTTATTGGAAACTAAGGATGACGGTTTGATGTATTATTTGAATCGGTTGTGGATACCGAACAGGGGTGATCTTAGGATGGTAATTATGGATGAAGCTCATAAATCTCGTTACTCAATCCATCCGGGCTCTGATAAGATGTATCAAGACCTTAGGGGCTTGTACTGGTGGCCTGGAATGAAGAAGGATATTGCTGAGTATGTGTCTAAGTGCCTTAACTGTGCCAAAGTCAAGGCAGAACATCAGCGACCTTCAGGATTGTTATTACAACCAGAAATACCGATGTGGAAGTGGGAGAATATCTCCATGGATTTCATTACTAAACTCCCACGGACCGCGAACGGTAAAGATAGTATCTGGGTAATTGTTGATAGATTGACCAAGTCGGCTCATTTCTTACCGATACGCGAAACTTACCCTGTGCGGAAGTTAGCTCGTATCTACCTTGATGAGATCATTAGCCGACATGGTATTCCCTTAAGTATAATATCGGATCGTGATGCTCGCTTCACGGCACGATTTTGGGAATCACTTCATGAAGCCTTTGGAACAAGATTGGATCTTAGCACTGCTTATCATCCTCAAACGGATGGTCAGACGGAGCGAACAATTCAAACATTGGAAGACATGTTGAGAGCTTGTGTCATCGATTTCGGTGGCAATTGGGATAGTCATTTACCATTGGTTGAGTTCTCGTATAACAACAGTTATCACGCGAGCATTGGTATCTGGGTAATTGTTGATAGATTGACCAAGTCGGCTCATTTCTTACCGATACGCGAAACTTACCCTGTGCGGAAGTTAGCTCGTATCTACCTTGATGAGATCATTAGCCGACATGGTATTCCCTTAAGTATAATATCGGATCGTGATGCTCGCTTCACGTCACGATTTTGGGAATCACTTCATGAAGCCTTTGGAACAAGATTGGATCTTAGCACTGCTTATCATCCTCAAACGGATGGTCAGACGGAGCGAACAATTCAAACATTGGAAGACATGTTGAGAGCTTGTGTCATCGATTTCGGTGGCAATTGGGATAGTCATTTACCATTGGTTGAGTTCTCGTATAACAACAGTTATCACGCGAGCATTGGTATGGCACCGTTTGATGCTCTGTATGGCAGGAAATGTCGGTCACCTATTTGTTGGACCGAAGTCGGCGATTCGCAGATTACAGGTCCCGAGATTATACAGGAAACGACTGACAAAATCCGCCAGATCCGCGACAATCTGTTAGCTGCACGCAGTCGACACAAGAGTTATGCGGATAAAAGACGAAAACCTTTAGAGTTTGAAGTTGATGATTTGGTATTGCTTAAGGTATCGCCTTGGAAAGGCGTTGTGCGATTTGGGAAGAAAGGAAAGCTTGCTCCACGTTATGTTGGCCCTTTTAAGATTCTTGAAAGAATCGGGAAGGTTGCCTACAAATTGGAACTTCCTTCTGAACTTAGTAATGTACACCCGACGTTTCACGTGTCCAATCTAAGGAAGTGCTTAGCTGATCAGGATCTTCAGGTACCACTCGATGACATTCGCATCGATGATACCATGCACTTTATTGAAAAACCAGTGGAGATAATGGATCGCGAGGTTAAACAGCTCAAACGCAGTATGAGTCCGAATGAACTGAGTTGGCAGAATGAATGTCCTGATGCGAATAAAAAGTCAGCCGAAAGACTTCACAACCAAATGAATCTGAATCAACCGAATGAGGAGCTATTCGCACTAACTCTTGAACCGAATGAGACCTATTCGGCCAAATGACCTATTCGCACAATGGCTATTCGCCCAATCGACACATTCGCAAAAACTAGGGTTTTCAGCAACAAAAATTCAATATCTCTGGATTTTGATCGAATCTGACCACCAAATTTGGTATGGAACCTCAAGACAATATCCCTAAGCTTTAGGAATGCTCGATTTACTAAAACAACCAGAAAAACACACTGATTGTTAATGAAACGGTAACTTGGAGTGCACGAAAATCAGGGTTTTCAAAATTCTCAAAATTCACGTGTCCAATCTAAGGAAGTGCTTAGCTGATCAGGATCTTTAGGTACCATTCGATGACATTCGCATCGATGATACCATGCATTTTATTGAAAAACCAGTGGAGATAATGGATCGCGAGGTTAAACAGCTCAAACGCAGTAGAATTCCAATTGTCAAAGTACGTTGGGAATCGAAGCGAGGTCCAGAATTCACATGGTAGCGGGAAGATCAGATGAAGCTTAAGTACCCACATTTATTTACTACGGTCACTCCAAGTTGAATTTCGGGACGAAATTCCTTTAACTAGGGGATACTGTAACATCACTGTACTTTCGGTCGTCCGTACATCCGTACATCCGTACGATTGTACTGTTACGACCAGGGATTTATTATTATTAATGATAATGAATTAATTGTTGATATTGTTTGATAATTATCACTGTTATGGGTATACATGTTCAGATCATATTGTACGCGTAAACCATGGGAAGTTCAGTTGTGACACAACTGAACAGAACCAGAGAGTTCATCGCAGTGTTATTACTGATGATGATGGATTATTGGTTTGAGAATGGAATTGGGATGAAACTGGGAGTTTTGTTATAGTCTGGTTACTAAACGTAGTCAAGGACACATGGTCATGGTTTATCGAAATAGCGGTGAGACGGTGTAGGGGAGGTTGCGATCTACCTCTGCATATGCCCTATATGTATGCATATTTCGGTCTATCATGGATGTGTCAGTGACTAGGGTTTAGTGGGTTTTGGTTTGGGAAATGATAATATTAAAGTTAATAAATAATGGGAATTAATTACGCGAAGTGAGATTACGAACATTACTTAAACGCGAATGTCGATTCAGAAATATTAACTTAATAATGTATTCGCGTGAGTGACGATTCACACGAATATAATTATTAAGAATAATATACTGAAGCGATATTCCATAAAATATAAATCAAATCGAAATACGATACAAGCGTCGGATTCGCAAAGGTGACGATCTTTACGAATACGTACGTAAGTAACGCGTTTCGACGAGATAATTAAATAATATTTAACGATATTAAATTAATAAATGAAAACTAAAAACGTTTATTAGAAATCACAACCTAAAACGAATTCGAATAAATTAATTTATTTAATAATTGATTTAACGAAAATAAACAAGAGACTTGTATTTAAACGATCTCATTAAAATTCATTTTATTTAAGATGAAATTTATTTATTTAGAATCATCGTAGTTAACACGAAAACTATTAGTTAAAATGAAAAATAATATAATATGGAATGTATTATGTTTAAAATATTTCACGACGAAACCCGAACATTTTATAAGTTATATCGCGATAAAAACGAGACCGGACACGTGGGGAGTCTACGCGATATAAGGAAGACTTGTTCTTCCTTCTCCTCATTTCTAACCTACAACTTTCTCTCTCTAAACACCCATTCACGCCACTTTCTCTCTCTAGATCTTCTCTCTACGATATCTCCTTCGTTTCTTGACGGATTCGTGAGATCTTTGCGGCTACGCGTTCGTGAGATCAAGAGGAACAAGAATATATCAAGAAATCCTGCTTTAACCACCAATTCGAGGTAAATCTAGAGTTTTATATTCGGTTTTTGTGTAAACCACGAATCTCTAATCTTTTGTTGTTGAAACCGATTTAAAACAATTGTAAAACCTTTAAACAAGTTAATATAAAGAGGTAGGATCATGGGGATAGTCCTACAACTGTTGAAATGCGATCGAGATGATGGTGGGTAGCCATGGGTTGACAGGTTCGCGAAAAGGAAGAAGGAGGTACAGGTCAACGAACCTGTGTGAGCTGGATGGGGTGCTGGCCGAACCTTAAGCAGCAAGGCTCGTGGCTGGCGAACCTTCTCCTTTCTTCTATTGCCGAACTCTAGTTGCGAACCTCATCTAGTTAGACTGCCGAACCTAAGGGTTCGTGGGGCTGAAAGATGGCGAACCCTAAATGGGCCGAACCATCATGATGAGCAGCGAACCTTCCTTGCTTGAAGCTGCATGGGAGCAGCCGAACCCTAGCATCCTAGCCGAACCATGGATAACGAACCTAGTATAATAAGAAACAAACCCTAGGCCATAACCCTAAAGGTTCGCTGGTCCTTGGGGTTGTTAATCGGAATCTCTTGACAACTAAGGGGTTAGGGATAAAACCACGGTGTATAGGCATTCATATTGTATGTATATACGTATAGAAGCACGTAAGGATGTATCCATGCATGCATGAGAGACCTAGACCACCGCCTTCCTTTTGCAACTTGGGTTTTGAGAAAACTAAGAAGTAAACATATATAAACCTTAAATTTTGGAATTTTACATAGTTTAAACGTTTTATGTAAATATCTTGAGTATAAATTACTTAAACTTAAACTAGACTTTTCTAGCTTAAATAAAGGTGGGCACTTGATTTAATCATGCATGTATGAAATTATGTACAACATATACATAAGTTATAAGGATAACATCATTTCAACCTAGATCACTTGAATATATTATTAAGGATCATCATATATCGGATAGTTAACATTGATAAATGTGAAGTATCCTAGAAAGATGATAAATTAATAAGATCGTAAGTGTAACATATTAACTTAAATGGATTTAACTAAGTTAAAAAGACATTGTGATTCAAAGTAAACACTTACGGTTAATTAATTTGAAATACTACACATATACTTATGAACACGAAAACACACTCTAATTACAGATCTTTGAGTTGATTAAGTTACATACGTGAGCGCGCAAAATACGAGGACCCGAATTCTAAGGACTTCAGGTGAGTTCTCATAACCTCCCTTTCTTTAAACTATTTTGTTTTAAAACTCGGAGGTGAAGCATGTATACCAAATTCAAATATTATTTTGATAACTCAAGGTTAATACCTGTTTATCAATATGATATTCACAATATAAAATTATCATTTATTATGGATTGTCTCTTATTATTTTATATCCATGTAAACATTGTTATTCACTCCGGTCAATAACAAAGATTTCAAGTATTGTCACAAACCCCGAGAATCATCGCTCTTAACTTCGGTTAATTGCCTTGACATCGTGTATTGTCACGTGGATGATTTCCACATCTGTGAATTATTGCCTTTGATTTCGGTCAAATGCTTTGAATTCATGTATTGTCACGTGGTTAGCGACCACTCCATGAATCATGTATTTAACTTATGTTAATTACATAATGATCATGTATAGTCTCGAACATTATTTGAGAATAGCATTGATGAGATTGGTTGATTAGTTTGTGGATTGATCATCTATGTTTAATTATGATTATTTGTGATTGACTATAACTGATTGGTTATGTGATTATGTGATTGTGTATGTGTTTGGTTGTTGAATGGATGGATGTGTGTTGGATTATCTCATACAGGTATTCATATCGATTTTCTCAGGAAGATCATAAGTCTTATACTCGTTTTAAACAAAGCATCTTATAAAACTATTTTAAAGCATAAACTTTTAAACTCATTTTACTAAAACATTTTTAAATATAAAAACTTATGATTACTCACCAACTACTTTTGTAGTTGACACTTGATTTCTTACATGTTTCAGGTGATGGAGACAAGTAGGACGAAGAGGATGATCTCTTCTATTTTGGACATCATCATATAGGATCTTGGACTTAGCTAATCAACTAAAATTCTGGCGATTAGAGTTTAGTTAGTTTAGCTAATTCTTTTGTGTAATTGATGTACTTAATTTATGATAAACATGATTTTTGTGTAATTATTTTGGTTGATTGAATGATATATGATGATTTAATTTAGATGCCCACGAGCTTTTGAACAATCTACACATCCCTCGTGGCATCCCGACGATTCCGCCGCCGGTCGGGGTGTTACAGATTGGTATCAGAGCCTGGGTTATAGGGAATTAGGTTACTAGAAATGGTTGACCTAGTCTATAACCGTAGGATACCCTAGTATGAACTCTTTCATACACTAGTTAGTATATACAGGATTTCATGCTTATGTGTTTATTACATGTTATATGAACTCGTGTTATACATCTGATATGCATATATTGCTTATTAATTTCTTGCTTACGTGTGCCCTAATGATTTGATAAGGACATGCACGTGGTGTATCGTAAAGGTGGTGGGACGTTGGCTAGGGCAGTTGCGACTGACCCTTACATATGCCCTATATATACCATTTACGGTACATTAGGTGGAATTCAGTTTTGAAGAATGTGGGAACTACCCGTTTGGGAAATTATTTTCCTAGGAAATTAATTGCTTAGGAAATTATCTGCTTTAGGAATTATCTGCTAGAATTATTGATCTCCAGACAAGGACACACTCGTAGTATACTGCAAAGGTGGTGGGATGTTGGCTAGGGCAGTTGCGACTGACCCTTACATATGCCCTATATATATACCATTTGAAGTATATTAGGAGTCTGTCAGTGTCAGGAACTTAGGATAGTACTAGGAGGTACTAGGACGTATTGTGAAGTTGATAATGATGGGGTATGGACTGTTTGATGGACTGTTTGTGGATTGATTGAGATTGACTTATGGATGGTCACACTTGATGAACACTTATAAATTCACTTATAAAACGCACTGATTGGACACGTAGGGTGCATAGGATCAACGAACAATACGAATACTTAATGATAAATTGAGGACTTGGATGATGATACTAACACTTAGTGATGGTATGAACACTTGATGAGAAAAAAAATTACAGGGAAGATATGAACACTTAGTGACAATAGGAGCACTTCGTGATGATATGAAACCTTAATGATGATTATCGACATTGGGATTGACATGGATTTTAGTGAACTTAGACAATTGGGGGAAACTTAATGTCAGGTGAACTTAGACATTAGGTGAACTTAGAAATAGGCAAGCCTACGTGTCAGGTGAACTTAGACGTTAGGCAAACCTAATTGTCCAAGGTCTAGAGACCACTTCACTCAAAATTATCCTACCTAGGATAAGGTTTGTGAAGTGAGATTATGGTAAGATACATGACACACCCTAAATGCTAGCAAGGGCATAATCGTGGTGCAATGGAACGGTGGTGGGACGGTGTAGGGGAGATTGCAATCTACCTCTGCATATGCCCTATATATAAGCTTGTTGCATTGCATTGGGAGGTTGTCAGTGTTAGTATAGAGTGAGGAATGTATAGGACCTAGGAATAGTTAGCTAACACTAGTTATGACCAACTAGGACACTTAGAATAATAATAGGAAATTATAAACATGTTGAGTTTAATAACAGATAGGAGATAAATATAGTTCCTATATGAAATCCTAACTGCTTAAATGAACTCATTTGACCATTGTTTGTATGGCTTACGTTGTAAACGGTAGTAACATGTTTCTAATTTCCTCAGAAACATGCCGCCTCGCCGTCACAACGAAGATGACTCGAACAATGGGGATGCTAACAACGGTAATGCCAACTCCGGCATACAAGAGTTAGCCACACTTATCTCTGGATTGGTGAGCCAATTGACTCAGGCTAACCAGAATATCAACCAGAACAGAGGTGGTGCAAACCAGACAACTTGCACATTCAAACACTTCAATTCCTGCAACCCCCTGAAATTCACGGGCGCTGAATCGGCCACTGGTCTGCTGCAATGGTTCGAGAGTATGGAGAACACCTTCATCAACAGCGAATGTCCCGAGAATCTGAAAGTCCGCTATGCCACCAGTGTTTTCCAAAAAAGAGCACTGACTTGGTTGAATGGGGAAAAACGAACTAGGGGAGTGGATGCCGCTATTGCACTGACGTGGACTGAGGTCAAGAATCTGATGACCACTGAATTCTGTCCTCGTAGTGAGATGAGGAAGCTTGAGACTGAATTCTGGGAGCTCAAGCAGGATAGCGGAGAGAATGTCATCTATAATACTCAATTCCATGAGTATAGCTTACTGGTACCCACATGGTGACACCCTTGGAGAGGGCGATTGAGAAGTATATCGGCGGACTGCCGGTACAGATTCAGGACACAGTCTACGGGAGCAATCCCAAAACACTGGAGGCTGCGATCCGTCTATCTGCAACTCTTACTGATAATCACGTGAATAATGGAACTCTTACCCGGAAGGGATACAAGAAGACTGACACCAAGGCTGCTACAAAAGAAGTCAAAATTGAAGTCAAGTCTGAAGCTGCTAGTTCATCCAAGAGCAGCAACAAGAAGAGAAAGACCAGAAACTTCATGGTCACTGCTCCTGCTGCTAAGTCTGCGCAGCAATCATCCAATAACACTACTGCAAGAAATTACACTGGGAACACTCCCCAATGTAATACTTGTAGATATCATCATGCACCTAACTTGCCATGTCGCGTCTGCAACAATTGTGGCAAGTTTGGGCACTATGCTAATGTTTGTCGGAGTGCACCGCAAGCACAAAGGATGCAACACGCACCGCTTGCACTGCCAGCTCCTCATGCACAACCTATTCCGGCTGTACCCATTCGCAAGGTACCTTAAGCACAGGCAAGAGCCTGTTATGAATGTGGTGAAGTGGGTCATTTCAGAAGTCAGTGCCCAAAGTTGACTGGAAATAACCAGAGGGTGGCAAGAGGCCGGGCCTTTCAACTGAATGCTCCAGCTGCTCAAGCCAACCAGGATGTCGTCAACGGTACATTTCTGATCAACAACTCTTATGCATCTGTCTTATTTGATTCTGGTGCCGATAGGAGTTTCGTTTCATATGATTTTGAATGCTTGCTTGGTAGAACACGTACTTATTTAGATAAACCGTTCAACGTGGAAGTGGCTGACGGAAACACTATTGATATTGACACTATTATCGTTGGATGTACGGTGAACTTAAATGATCACGTTTTCCCAATTGATCTTATACCTATGCATCTTGGTAGCTTTGATGTTATCATAGGCATGGATTGGTTAGCCACCCACAAGGCGGAGATTGTATGCCATGAAAAGTATATGCGTATTCCCTTACCTTCGGGTGAAACTTTGAGAATATTTGGAGAAACTGCTAGTAAAGGTCTTAAGCTAATGTCTTGCACTAAAGCACACAAGTACCTTACGAAGAAATGTATAGCATTTTTAGCTCATATTCTGGAGAAGAAAGAGAAAGGAAAGAAGATTGAAGATGTTCCAGTTATACGAGATTTCCCAGAAGTATTCCCAGATGATTTGCCGGGTCTTCCACCAGAACGTCAAGTTGAGTTCCGAATCGACTTAGTACCTTGTGCGAACCCAGTCACCAAAGCTCCCTACAGACTTGCGCCTTCGGAGTTGCAAGAATTGGCGAGTCAGCTGCAAGAACTTACCGATCAAGGATTCATTCGCCCGAGCCATTCACCATGGGGTGCACTGGTCTTGTTTGTCAAGAAAAAGGACGGGTCATTCCGAATGTGCATCGATTACCGCGAATTGAACAAACTCACAATTAAGAATCGATATCCACTGCCGCGCATCGATGATCTCTTCGATCAGCTTCAAGGCTCGGCATGGTTTTCAAAGATCGATCTTAGGTCTGGGTATCATCAGCTCCGCGTACATGATGATGATATTCCCAAGACAGCTTTTAGAACAAGATATGGCCACTTTGAATTTCTGGTAATGCGTTTCGGTCTTACCAATGCACCTGCGGTTTTCATGGACCTCATGAATCGTGTTTGTAGGCCATACTTGGATAAATTTGTGATTGTATTCATTGATGATATCTTGATCTACTCAAAGACCAAGGAAGAACACGAGAAACACCTTAAGTTGGTTTTGGAGATCCTAAGAGAGGAGCGGCTGTATGCCAAATTCTCTAAATGTGAATTTTGGCTTAAGGAAGTTCAATTCTTGGGGCACATAGTCAACGAATACGGTGTTCACGTGGATCCTGCAAAGATTGATGCTGTGAAGAATTGGAGTACACCGAAGACACCGACGGAGATTCGATCGTTTGTTGGACTTGCCGGTTATTATCGACGGTTCATATCGAATTTCTCCAGGATTGTTGTCCCTCTCACTGCTTTGACTCAGAAGAATAGGCCATACGAGTGGGGACCAAAGCAAGAAGAGGCATTCCAGACTTTGAAGCAGAAACTTTGTGATGCTCCTGTCCTGACATTGCCTGACGGAAATGATGATTTTGTAGTCTATTGTGATGCATCTAACCTCGGTCTCGGTTGTGTTCTCATGCAACGGGGAAAGGTTGTGGCTTACGCATCAAGGCAACTGAAGATTCACGAGAAGAACTACACTACACATGACTTGGAACTTGGTGCAGTCGTGTTTGCTTTGAAGATATGGAGACATTATCTTTATGGCACGAAGTGTGTAGTCTTTACTGATCATAAAAGTTTGCAACATATTCTGAATCAGAAAGAGCTCAATATGAGACAACGGAGATGGGTTGAACTGTTGAATGATTATGACTGTGAAATCCGCTACCATCCTGGTAAAGCGAATGTAGTAGCAGATGCACTTAGTCGCAAAAGTCAAGTTCAGATCCATAGTGTCCGGGTGCACACTAATCTCCGTAATGATATTCTCACAGCACAAAAACACTCATTAGCTCAAGATAATTTGAAGAATGAGATGTCTTGCGGGGCTGAAATCTTATTGGAAACTAAGGATGACGGTTTGATGTATT
This sequence comes from Mikania micrantha, assembly GCA_009363875.1. Lineage (NCBI taxonomy): Eukaryota > Viridiplantae > Streptophyta > Magnoliopsida > Asterales > Asteraceae > Mikania > Mikania micrantha. Next base: position 56,777,245 of record CM018692.1, read on the forward strand.
ATTTGAATCGGTTGTGGATACCGAACAGGGGTGATCTTAGGATGGTAATTATGGATGAAGCTCATAAATCTCGTTACTCAATCCATCCGGGCTCTGATAAGATGTATCAAGACCTTAGGGGCTTGTACTGGTGGCCTGGAATGAAGAAGGATATTGCTGAGTATGTGTCTAAGTGCCTTAACTGTGCCAAAGTCAAGGCAGAACATCAGCGACCTTCAGGATTGTTATTACAACCAGAAATACCGATGTGGAAGTGGGAGAATATCTCCATGGATTTCATTACTAAACTCCCACGGACCGCGAACGGTAAAGATAGTATCTGGGTAATTGTTGATAGATTGACCAAGTCGGCTCATTTCTTACCGATACGCGAAACTTACCCTGTGCGGAAGTTAGCTCGTATCTACCTTGATGAGATCATTAGCCAACATGGTATTCCCTTAAGTATAATATCGGATCGTGATGCTCGCTTCACGGCACGATTTTGGGAATCACTTCATGAAGCCTTTGGAACAAGATTGGATCTTAGCACTGCTTATCATCCTCAAACGGATGGTCAGACGGAGCGAACAATTCAAACATTGGAAGACATGTTGAGAGCTTGTGTCATCAATTTCGGTGGCAATTGGGATAGTCATTTACCATTGGTTGAGTTCTCTTATTATTTTATATCGTGTATTGTCACGTGGATGATTTCCACATCTGTGAATTATTGCCTTTGATTTCGGTCAAATGCTTTGAATTCATGTATTGTCACGTGGTTAGTGACCACTCCATGAATCATGTATTTAACTTATGTTAATTACATAATGATCATGTATAGTCTCGAACATTATTTGAGAATAGCATTGATGAGATTGGTTGATTAGTTTGTGGATTGATCATCTATGTTTAATATGATTATTTGTGATTGACTATAACTGATTGGTTATGTGATTATGTGATTGTGTATGTGTTTGGTTGTTGAATGGATGGATGTGTGTTGGATTATCTCATACAGGTATTCATATGGATTTTCTCAGGAAGATCATAAGTCTTATACTTGTTTTAAACAAAGCATCTTATAAAACTATTTTAAAGCATAAACTTTTAAACTCATTTTACTAAAACATTTTTAAATATAAAAACTTATGATTACTCACCAACTACTTTTGTAGTTGACACTTGATTTCTTACATGTTTCAGGTGATGGAGACAAGTAGGACGAAGAGGATGATCTCTTCTATTTTGGACATCATCATATAGGATCTTGGACTTAGCTAATCAACTAAAATTCTGGCGATTAGAGTTTAGTTAGTTTAGCTAATTCTTTTGTGTAATTGATGTACTTAATTTATGATGAACATGATTTTTGTGTAATTATTTTGGTTGATTGAATGATATATGATGATTTAATTTAGATGCCCACGAGCTTTTGAACAATCTACACATCCCTCGTGGCATCCCGACGATTCCGCCGCCGGTCGGTGTGTTACACCAAAGCTCTGATACCACTTTGTAGGACCTGAGAAACCCTCGGAAACAACACGGTTCCTTGAGGAATCTGCTTGACATGCCCTTGAATAGCGTGGAATCCTATTCAAGGGTTTTCCAATCGAAATCACCAAGCCCCGTGGCAATCTGATGATGAAGAATCAACGTTTTGATCAAAATCGAAGCACCACGTGGTGAGAATTGAACTTGGACAGGAAGAGGCAGCTCAAAACCCTAGGGGAATGACTTGGGGAGCTCAGGGGTCAGAGAGATGACTGAAAAAGTTACTGAAACATTCTGTTTGCAGTCCTATATATAAGTTGTACTAATTCGGCCGAATGGGTAGTGCGAAACACTGATTTGGCGAATGGCTCAGCCGAATGAGCTTAATCAATCGAATGAGTAATGCAGATGACTCATTCGTTAACCTTAGTAATTTGCTAGGTGTTCATTCGTCCGAATGAACTCATTCTTAGGTATCATTCGCACGAATGGGTCTGTATGATAGGAATAGTCAAATTCAAACATATATAAATCTTGAATAAACATTAATAAACATTATAGAATAGCTGATTTCAATACTAATACCAATTTTATACATACAAATCATACAAAATAAAGAACTAGGGACTTTATATGCACCAACATCACCCTTGATCCGAGCCAACAAGATCCACACGACCGGTTTCCTACTCTAGCTCAAAATCAGGTGTTAACAACTCAATAAAATTAATTTTTGGCAAGTTTACTAAATGCGCAAATCATACCAATCATCAATTAAGGCTTATAATCATTTAGGGATTCGAAATCGTCAACCAAAAATACAAGTTTCAACTAAAAATTCAATACCAATTATAAGAAGTACAAAAATCAAATCAAACTAATGCAAAATGCCCTCTTGATCAAAACAAAGCTATATGGGTTTAAAACAACGACTTACAAACTTCCCAAGGGACGCGATCGAGCCAAGAATAGCTGATACATATATACGATGTACTCAAACGCTTTCAAATCGGAAGCATCATTAGGTAATACACATGCCATTCCGATCGGTTTTCAGAGAGGAATCAAAGCCCTATAATTAATCCCTCAACCGAATCCATTATCAGTTGAATTTAATGATGATTAAGTTAGTGTTTCGAGTTCTTGAAAAGGAATTGGGATAAACTGCGCACCTTATGTTGTATTAAAATAGGGCGAGGAATAGTCAATTGGAAGCTCTAGATCAACCGGTCCTAACCATAGGTGAAGGAGCTCGGCAACTCAGGGACTCGAGTTTCCAATCCATTTTTTTTATAAAAATGGCATCAAATAATTAAAAATGAAATGTGTATTCTTACAATCAGATAAAGTTTAAACACGTTTTGGGAATAATTTAAACCTAACCTATATAAAGCTAATTTAAATACATTAAACAATACATAATATGTGATTTAAAAATCATGTATTGAGTTTAAAAATATTTTAAAAGTTTACAAAACATACTTCTAACATTAATGTATTATCAGTTATTTAAAAACTAAAGTTTTATAAAATAATTATCTCTTTATTTAATTCTTTAAACATAAAAATTATTTTAAAGACAACTATTTCAATACAATATCAGTTTTATACATATATTAAAATCCAAATCCATCTTTTAAACTTTTGAATAAATATTTTTATTAGCTTGTTAAAAGATAATTTAAATGATTTCAAAATAAAAAGGATTATTTAAAACAAATAGTTCTTAAAAAGCTAAAATAAAATTATAAAACAAAAAGTTGTTTTAAAATAAATTGTTAATCCAAATAAATCATGTCACACCCTCAATTTTCCACTAACTAAATCATACCGTTTTGTAACATTCTCAAACTTTTTAATAGTACTTTTTTAATTAAAATGAAATTCGAAATACTTGTCATTTATTTATTTATTTCTATAGAAGTCTAAATGGTAATATTTTTTTTAAATTAATATCAATAATAAACATTTAAGATAAATATATATAAATATAAATATATTTTAACACATACATATTTTAGGAAATACGTTCATAAAATGTTTAAGCATGATAATAATGAAATTTTTATAGTTTAAATAAAACATTATAGCATCTAAGAAATGATATAAATTTTAATCAATTGTTATTACAACTTTAAAACATGGATTCAATAGATTATATACTACATGTGACATTTGGGGTTTTTATTATATAACAAAATATAAATAGTAATAGTAATAGTAATAGTAATAGTAATAGTAATAGTAATAGTATAGTAATAGTAATAGTATAGTAATAGTAATAATAATAATAATAATAAAATAATAATAATAATTAAAAATATCTAACAATACAGTATATACATAAATTATATAAACTTTAATTGAAAGTGGTTTATAAAGCTTTTAAAAAGATTATACATACTTTAAAGGTTTTACAAAAGTTTAAGAAAAACCATTTAGAACTTGGAAGGGTTAGAATTGCAAAAAGTTAAAACTGAAATTGTAAGCACAATTGTGAGGGACTGTTATTGCCATAAACCCAAAGTCTTCCTTCTTCCCCACCCAAGCCCCAACCGGTTCACCCATGGATACCCATTTAACACCTCACGACCCAAATTGATCCTTAGCTCAACTTAAGCAGATATACTCATAAAATTCAAACGTTTATCAATAACTGAGAATCAAGGAATCAACATGCATCCCCAATTCATTATTTAAAACTCAAATTAACACGAAAATTGTTCCTAAACTCCCGTAGTTGATCTTATAATCGAATTCTATATAAACGAGCATAATAATCAAATTAACTCAACCAAATAGCTCCTCCAACCTCTGCGAATCTATCTGGGCACACAAGACCAACCGAAAATCAACAAATATCGTGAATCAGATCCAAAACGTGTGTGTTCTTCGTCCTCTCGTTCTCATACTCGAAACCATCTAATCAAAAACGAAGGTTCGTGTTCTATACCTCAGTTTGGTCAGTTTTTAGTGGGGAATAAAAGCCCTATGTTTAATCTCGCTATTGAATTCGAAATCGAGGCCAATTTGATAAGGAAGATTCTAGAGTTTTCGGATTCTATAAGGGAATTAAAGAAACCTGATGAGCAGATGTTAAGTTTAATACAAACGGAGATTTAACGCGAGCTAGTCTCCAGTCTAACCGGTAAAGCCATATGTTAAACTAGCAATGGTCGAGGGTTTGAATCTCCTATGTGTGGCGTTTGAACCAATTTTTTTTTGTTTTTAGACTATAACTTTTAATAAAAGATTTATTTTTAAATATTAATTTCACTGAAAATTTTTATAAATAAAAAGCCATAGTTTTGATAAATAAAATATAAAAATGTTGTGAAACATATATATATATATATATATAGATATATAGAAAAATACAATTATGTATATACATAAGTTTTATTTTTGGAAGACTATAAATCTATAAAACTATGAAATTAAACTAGATTTTTAAATATTTATTCTATGTATTTATGTATTTATCTACTGTATTTAATTAAAAAAATGTATATATATCAAATATATTTAAATCCTATATTAAATATCTTATTTAAAACATTGGAATTTTATTAAAATTGTCCATATTCAATTATAAATATTGAGTTATGAACTTATATACATATAAACTTATAAATGTTAATTATTTAACTTTAATTTTTGGTAACTTTTCGAAAATTTTAATATTTGTTTAAGGAATTGTGTTATCAAATTTATTTGTAATAAAATAACTATATGTATACTGTAACACCCCAACCTGATCAGGGCTGATGTGTCACTTATACGAATATCAGAATTAATTCAACAATCCAAAATAGGATAAAATGTAATAAAATTCTTACATGAGTCACCCCAAAAACATAAATCAAAGTCTTATGATAAAGTTTATTACATTATTTGTAAAATAATTCCTTGATAATCTTTTGTCTCTCGTTCCTCAATTCCCAGCCTGATTTCCTGAATTATCTATTCAATACATATAAACAAAACCACCAAAAACAAATACGGCTGAGCCAAAGAATGCTCAGTAACGGATAAACAACAGTAATCAACAGAAATCCAGAAAGTGGTGAGGGTAATGATAATAATATTCAAAAACAGATACCAAAAACATGGTAGTAACAGAAACAGAACAGTAAACAATGGTCTAACTTGAATAAAATATAACCTTTCAGAAACAATAATATAGGTTATAATGTAACTCAGAAATGGTGGAAAATCTCAGAATATACCACGAGCCGACTGTACATAAATAGTGTAAGGTTCACGGGTAGCTACTCCCGCTTGCCAGACGCATGAGATAGTTAGTGTTGGCATACACGTCACTATCCCCAGAAATCTGAAAGTACAGTTTGTAATTATCCTAGGACCAGTCCATACGCCTCTCCAGAATTCAGTAGGTGCACAAGTGTACTATCAGAGTACTAAATAGAGACGTCGTGAACTCAACTAATCGCCAAGGGTGGTTCCACATTATGGTTGCCGCCATGAAGGGCCTGTAGTCATCCTTGCAGGTAGGGGCATGCTCGGATAACAGATCATAAGTTCAGTAGGTTCAATAGGGTAGTTAAACTACCAAGTAATATCATATTCGGATCATGCAATAATGAGTACAACATAATCTAAATCTATCGCATGACAAACGAAGCAGGGAAACATGATTTCATATCGTGGCAATAACAAATCAGAATATAATATAGAAACGGAAATAAACGATTACAGAAACAGAAATACTATGATTTAATTAAACATAATCCGTACCTTAGCCTAATCGAGCAAATCAATGTAGAACAATTTCCAACACACCCTCAACATATATAATCACCTACATTTTTAATTATGATCTAAATTAAATTTTACGAAATTAAACTGGTTTACTGATTCGATTGTCACTCGAGTTTTGGCGATAGAGGCCTTAGGATTCTTTGTTTAATGATAAAGGATTACTTGTAGTTTTGGTTATTTATTATTCAAAAGCCCATATTAATTTTGGTAGCTAACCTATTCCTTTCCATGACAATATTAAAAATATATATAAGTCCTAAAAATTGTTGCTGGTACATAATGAACTTCGTATTTACCTTTGAATTAGTTGATAAAATACATTAAAATTCCTAAAACACCAACAGGGTATTACACGTAAAATACTTTGTTTCACTCACATCATTTATGTTGGTGTTGCTTCCAAATCATTCATGTTGGTTTAAGCATGATTGATTCTTACAAGAACATCATACCTTGAATTCATTTATACACTTAGTGTTTGGGGGTTCCAAGTTGTTATTTCCAGCCATTGTTACATATTGCTTTGACCTCAACCCATCATGAGCATGTATATACATACTGACATAATTTGGCATAACTTAATTAAATAATTCCATAGATACTAATCTTGCTATTTTGTATATTGATGAGATGTAATTGCAACATCAGAGAAGTAAAAATGATGTTGGATGGATCTAGCCCAAGCGTTGGTTTTAGTTCCATTTTTGTAATAGTCACTATGCATTTTTGTATTACAATTTTGTCATATATGTTCCTGTTATAATATTTTGAGCTTCAACAGTATGTGTTTTAGTGAGAAACAAAGCCCTCATCGCCTCTCTTCGAATCAACCAAGCAATAATGTCTATAAAACATATTTGCAAATAAAATGTTAAGCCAAAAAAATAGTTGATGGTTGCCTGATGGGTAAATCACGACAACCAGACCATTAACAAGAGATATTGGTCAAAATTTGATTTATGAAAGAGAATCTATCAGTTTCGGACTCAATCGGAAATGAATCGATGAAGGGCTGCTACTGAAAATCATCAACAGTTGGAAGAACCAGTTTCTTTTTAGCACAAAACCAAATAGCAGGTGAAAAGCATTTCTAATGTGGGTTTCTAGGTAAATTGAAGGTTTGGGCATTTCTGCTGAAATTGTATGTATTTAGAGCTTCCAAATTGATTAGTTCTCCTGACTCTTTAGTTGACCTCCTGGAATTTGAAGATGTAGAGTCGATCAATCAAAGAGGGATTAGGTCAAAATAAATGGTGGGTTAAGTATATGAGTTGGGTTTCATAGCGATCAAAACTGGCTCTCAGTTTGGGTTAAATGCTTCACGTGAGTTTTCCCCAAGCTGGATGTTCAACTTTTGAACTCCTTTGATTTTCTTTTCTTTGTTTTTTATTAATTAATTACGAATTAATTCACTTGATATATATATAAACACACACATAGACTCCGATTGAACTAACATAAATTAAAGAATTTACTAACGGTTTGGTTTCTCAATTGGTCTCTAATATTAGTTGAGCGTTATTTAGCTCAAATTTATAACAGTGATAAAAAATGATTCGATTCGTTTCCTTCAGTTGTTAATAATATTTGAATAAACGGGTATCAATTAGATCGGTTATGTAACTAACTTGAATGCTCGATAACCGGCTCGCTTAATTTGTCGAAATTTGTAATTAATAAAATTCGATGTTGTTATATATTTGTTTAATATTTGAAAATGTTATTTATTATGAACCCCTTTATTTGCGTTTTAAATTTTTAAATTTACATTTTACTTATGTATTTACTTACGGTTATTATAATTCTTCCTCTCTAAAAAAAAATTTCATCCTCGAAATTTCAGAATTACAGAACGGTTTGTTTGTTTTTTTTTACAAGCTTATTTATTTTTATTAATTATTTGTGTTTTAAAAAAAACTTAATGCTGATTATATTACAGAACATCAGATGACTTTAAAGTGCACATGATTGTTCAGTCAAACAGATACAAATAAGAAAATCCAACACTTACGACTCAAACAGATTCGGATATTGGGAACGAATCGTTTCTTCTAATTCACAAGTCGCTTCACGTTCAGAATGGTTCTTCCTTCACATAACACATTCTTGATGATCGAGAATCACTTCCGGTATCTCCTCATACGTTAAATCCTCATGAATTTCTTGAATCGGAGAGTTCACTACGTGAAGCGGATGATAATTATAACCTCGTAGTAATGACACATGAAATACATTGTGTACATGTGAAAGTTGGGGTGATAATGCTAAACGATAAGAAACTTCACCAATTCATTCCTGAATTTCAAACGGTCCGATAAATCTCGGACTGAGTTTCCCTTTCAAACCAAATCGACGTACACCTCTACATGGAGACACTTTAAGAAACACTTTATCACCCACGTTAAACTCTAAATTTCGGCGATGTTTATCTGCATAACTCTTTTGACAACTTTGGGCTTCTTTTAAACGTTCACGAGCAATAGCAACTTTTTCATTAGTAATTTGGACCAGCTCGGGTCCCTCAATCGTTCTCCCCCCGACTTCATCCCAACATATAGGCGCTCGGCATTTACGGCCATATAATAGTTCAAAGGGTGCCATACCGATACTAGCTTGCCAACTGTTATTGTAGGCAAATTTGACTAAACATAAGTGTAACAACAGTGCCGGAACCGGCACCGGAACAGTGATCGCTATAGTAAAACGAACAGTAATCAGGTACGAACTAAAGGTGTTTTCATTGTTATCATATTTATAGCATGTCTCTTTGTAACTTCATGTTTCATTTCATGTCATCAACGAACAAATTCAGAATCAGTTCTGAAAACAAAGTTCAGAACAGTGGTTCGTAAGTCAGATAATTATCTGACGACACAGAATCATCGTGTGATTATGTGTTAGGATTTTATTATGTATAAACGTATGCGAGACTTTACAGAACAAAATAACAACGGATGTCATTACGTGAATGCTAAACTGACAGATTATTCTTATAGGTGACGATCTGTACGAATAAATCTAAAATTTTAACGTTCTGAACGATGTCCAATAATTAGAAAACCATATTGAAAAGTGTAGTTGTCGTCGTATTTGATCGGGTGACGATTCGAACCAATACGCGTGATGACCGCGCGATTCGATTTAAACGTTAATTAAATATTTTGAAAATTTATTAAATAAAAGATATTTAGTTAATTTATTAGGAATTACAACCTAAAATAATTTTATAACTTCTATTTTAAAACCGAGTCGTTTCGTCACGAAAACGGCGAGAAACCGACGTTTTTACGCGAAATCACGTGAAATTGAGCAAACCCGAACGGACCCGGGTATTTCCCTATCCTTTAATGTGGCATTAAAGCCACATTAAACCCCCACCAACCAGCCACCAACCCCAAATTCGTTCACCTCCATCTCAAGCTTTCTCTCTCTAAAACACCCACCATCTCTCTAAGATTTCTAGCTCAAGACTCAACCATTTCGTGTGATTTTGGAGTCTAAACGACCACCACAACACGTAGATCAGAGAAGTACAATAGATCTAAGAGTTTATCCAGCCGACCCGAGGTAGAATCCATGTTTCTTTTCTGTTTTAGGGTTTTGAAAACCCTATTTTCGACCAACCCTTGTAACCGGCTTAAACTCCTTCTTCACCCTTAGGAATTTCACCTTAGGTTCTGAAGATCTTGTAGAAACAAGTAGCAACTAGATCTTGGTCGTTTGGTGAAGTTGTGGTCCACAATAGTGTTGAGGTTCGACGCCCGAAAGGGGGGGGCTGCCCAGTGTGTCGAATGAACACAGGCCGAATGGCCTCATTTGAAGCCCATTTGCCGAATAGCTTTAGTCACACCTAACCTCATTCGTCGAATGGCCCTAGTCGACCTAGCCCTTCATTCGCCGAAAGACCAATGGCCGAATAGAACCCATCTCATTCGATCGGCGGTTGACATTCGCTTGGTCTCCCTCATTCGGCCAGGTCACTCATTCGACCGAACCCTCTGTCGGTCGCCCAAGTCTCAGTCGGCCAAACTCAGTCAGACCAGGCCATTCGGTCGGCCATGTTGGTTTGATCAGGTCCCCTCATTCGGCAGCCACATTCGGATCAATGGGTGCACGGCCAAGTGGATTGGATGGGACTACGTGGGTGCATGCTAGGGTGAGGGTGTATGGGTATGCATGCATGGATTGAAATTCCATTGCGTGTGCATGGAATCGTATAATAGGGTTTCATCCCATGCAACCAACCATAATTGGATCAAGGACCAAACTTAGAATTTTCAAGAAAGGAATTATCTATGACTCGAAGGAATAAGGGTTTTAATAATAAAGGCCTTACATAAAATCGCAGGGATTAAACAAAGATCTAGGGTTCGGGTGTGGGTCAAATTATTGACACCTAAAGCCTAGAAAAATCCGTAAGGATTAGCTCATCAAAGAACTAACAAAGAAATCATTTGAAGATCCAAGTCAAACAATGGGCCCGAGGGTGGCCCAATGGGCTTAACCTAGGACCATCACTTTTAATTGTTATGTTTTTATTAACTAAATGTTGTTTTTAATAAAAGAAATAATTATAAACTTATTTTGTTACAATAAGTGATGTTTTCTAAACCTGTAATCCAAAATGGATTAAATTAATAACACTTTAATTAAAGACTTGCGACGAACAATCTAGGGGTAAGGGTTATTAACAGGTAATAGGTTAGATGAAGTCTTAGAAACACATTAGTAATCTAGGACACGTAGTTGCACACCGAGACCAAACCCTAGATAAGACAGCTACCATATTTACTTATCGTATTCGAATCTCTTAAATCAACCCAGGTGCTAAAGATACATAAGCAACAATCAAAGAGCGCGCATTATCTGTTGTGATTCATTTGCATAGCAACACAGGTGAGTTCATTGCCCCTTTTCTAAACATTTTGTTTTAAAACGCGGGGCTGAGAAGCATGCGTAAACTGTTTAATTATATTGTTTACTTAAATGCTTTTAAACTGTATATGTTTATCATGTATAACTGTTTATTTTAGACTTTGTCTAGGTAAACTGCTTATTAAATTTTAAAACAAGTTATCTATTCATCATAAGTAAATAACTTGGTGAATCAAAGAACTATTTTCAAAGAACTAAAGATCTAAAACAAAGTACTATTCCAAGGATCTATTTCAAAGAATTAACGATCTATTTTCAACGAACTATTTTCAACGAACTATTTCAAGAGGGTGTTGTCAACGAACTATCGGTTTAACGAACTATTTACAAAGAACTATTTTAAGGAAAATCTGGGAAATATTCAAAGATAGCATGTGAACGGTCATTAACGGTCAAGAACGGTCAAGAAAATCCTATTACTCAAAAGATGTCCTAGCTAGACTGATTGAGTATAGGTCGCATGCTTGATGATATTTACAGATCTCCTTTACTACTAAGTACCTGATTGTTACACTAGTCTACTCGAGTATGACCAAGGCCCAATCATTAGGACTTAGATTTTGTTAAATGTTTATTCATTTATTTAATTAAGCATTTATTTCACTGTTATACAAATGTTGTGGTTGATCATACTTGTGTGATGAACTTAAGGAATCAATAGAGATTCAAAGTGTTGTATTTACAGGAGCAAAGAACTGAAGAACAATGGGTTATTGGTAGGGGTAAAATGCTTAATTATCATTAACAACAATGTCCTATGTGGATTAGTATGTGGTGGGACGGCGTCTGGGCGGGTTGTAGGCTCGACTCAGGGGTATGCCCTATATATAAGCATACCGATCTAGATGATACATGTGATGTTAATGAGATTAAGGTTGTTACCCGAGGGTTTAACAAATGTTTTGTGAGTACATTAGAACTATAGTGGAAAGGAAGTGTATGGTAGGTAAAAATGCTTAATTATCATTAACAACAGTGTCATATGCGCATTAGTATGTGGTGGGACGGCGTCTGGGCGGGTTGTAGGCTCGACTCAGGGGTATGCCCTATATATAAGCATACCGATGTGGATATTTCATGTGGCGTTAATGAGATTAGGGTCTATACCGGAGAAGGTTTTCAAATCATTTTCAATTACTAAACTATATGAACTCACCAACAATGTGTTGACTTGGTCTTTTGCATGACTTCTCAGGTGACGAACAGGTCAATTAAGAAGCTTATGCTTTTGGACTAGGACTAGGACTTCAGATAGAAGGCTTAGCATTTTTGGACCTGCATATTTTTGGAACATCATTATACAATTATTTTGTATATCTTGTATAGCTACAAGATAGAAAACCTTATGATGTTTATGGTAGATTTACATTGTTAAATTATAAACGACACTGATGTAATTTAACTTTGTAATTCTATTCAATTTAGTATTTTCTCATTTATATCATGTGCAATGTAAACAAACTGATCATTTCGATTATCATTCATGATATCGCGCCCTGGGAACCTTCCGCCCGATGGGGACTTCGATCCAACCCCGCCGGCTCGGGGTGTGACAGTTCTTCTTCCGGGATACTTGGGCTAATCCCACATCGGTCAGTGGACTGGGGAGATCTTGGTTCATATGTAATAACCCGCCTCTTATACCAACAACGCGTTTTGGGGCTTAATGGTAGTGGATGAGAGGAGAACTCCACAGTTAAGCGTGCTCAGGTGACAGCAATCCAGGATGGGTGACCCCCTGGGAAGTTTTCACCCGGGCAACCAAAAGCAAATGCCGTGAGCTATAATTTGGCAAAGCGGACAATATTGCTGGTAAAAACAAGGTGGGGTGTTACAGAATGGTATCAGAGCCACCCTGGTCGCACTCGATCCGAGTGTGCTCAGTGGGGACGCTGAGGCCCTAAGGGGGGTGGAATTCCTCTTCCGGGATACTAGGGCTAATCCCACATCGGTCAGTGGACTGGGGAGATCTTGGTTCATATGTAATAACCCGCCTCTTATACCAACAACGCATTTTGGGGCTTAATGGTAGTGGATGAGAGGAGAACTCCACAGTTAAGCATGCTCAGGTGACAGCAATCCAGGATGGGTGACCCCCTGGGAAGTTTTCACCCGGGCAACCAAAAGCAAAGCCGTGAGCTATAATTTGGCAAAGCGGACAATATTGCTGGTAAAAACAAGGTGGGGTGTTACAATAAGTACTCGTCCCAATTCCCCGTCCACTCTAAAGCACATGCCTGCAACATGTCCTCGAGTGTCTTTATAGTACGTTCCAACTGACCATCGGTCTGTGGATGAAAAGCAGTACTAAATCTCAATCTACCCCATGCAGACTGTAATCCCTTCCAGAAGTGTGAAGTAAATCTTGGATCTCGATCAGATACGATAGAAGCTGGAGTGCCGTGTAATCTTATGATTTCCTGTGTAAATATTTATGATAACTTGCTAACTGAATGTTCTTGTTGAATAGGAAGAAAATGAGCTGATTTTGACAATCTGTCCACAATAACCCAGATAGCATCATTTTTCTTGAACGTCTTCGGTAATCCAGTAACAAAATCCATAGAAATGTCATCCCATTTCCACAGTGGAATATCAAGTGGTTGAAGTAGCCCACTCACTCGCTGGTTTTCAATCTTTACTTGTTGACAAGTAAGACAACGACTAACGTACTTTGCTACATCTTCTTTCATTCCATTCCACCAGAAATGTTGACGAAGATCCCGGTACATCTTTGTAGATCCTGGATGAATAGAGAATGGTGAGCTATGTGCCTTAGATAATAATGATTCGCGAAGTGATGTATCATTCGGAACACATAATCGTTTGCCACACCATACAACTCCATGTTCATCAATTCGAAATTCAGACTGCTTGCCAACTTCTAAATTTTCGGTCACTGCCCATAATTCTCCATCTTCTTTCTGAGCTTCTTTGTTTAGTGAAATCAAATCAGGTTTAATTTGAAACATGGCAAGGTACCCATCTGAGCTACCAACTTGAAACCCAATATTCAATCTTTCAAAGTCATTAACGATTTCTTGTTGCAATTGCAAAAATGATAATATTCCTGAGTTTTTCCTACTAAGAGCATCAGCTACAACATTAGCTTTTCCTGGATGATACTGAATGTTTGCATCATAATCTTTCAACAGTTCCAGCCAACGTCTCTGACGCATATTCAACTCTTTCTGCATGAAGATATATTTCAGGCTCTTGTGATCAGTAAAAATGTCACAAGTCTCCCCACAAAGATAATGCCTCCGGATTTTCAATGCAAAAACAACGGCAGCAAGCTCAAGATTATGTGTCGGATAATTAATTTCATAAGGTTTCAATTGCCGCGAAGCATAAGCAATAACCTTACCATGTTGCATCAATACACAACCAAGTCCCTTTTTTGAAGCATCACTATAAATTTGATAACCGCCCGTGCCCGAAAGTAAACTCAGAATGGGAGCAGAAACCAATCGCTTTTTCAATTCCTGAAAACTCTTTTCCCGTTCGTCATTCCAAGAATAATTTACTCCTTTCCTTAACAATTGTGTAAGAGGTAGAGCAATCTTAGAGAATCCCTCCACAAATCTTCTGTAATAACCGGCCAGACCAAGAAAACTACGAACTTCTGTTGCAGAATTAGGTATAGGCCATTTTGTGATAGCTTCAATCTTAGCGGGATCCATCATAACACCATCTGCAGAAACTACATGTCCCAAAAATGCAACTTTCTTAAGCCAAAAGTCACACTTTGAAAACTTTGCATAAAGTTTCTTTTGTCGTAATATTCCAAATACTGTTCGAAGGTGTTCTTCATGTTCTTCCTAACTTCTGGAGTATACAAGAATATCGTCAATAAATACGATAACAAACTTGTCAAGACAATCATGGAACACTCGGTTCATTAGATCCATGAACACTGCCGGAGCATTAGTTAATCCAAATGGCATCGCCACAAACTCGTAGTGACTGTAGCGAGTGTGAAAAGAAGATTTTGAGATGTCTGAGTCCTTGATCTTCAACTGATGATAACCTGAACTCAGATCAATTTTTGAGAAACATTTTGCACCATGAAGTTGATCAAATAGATCATCGATGCGTGGTAACGGATAACGATTTCGAATAGTGATTTTGTTGAGTTCCCGGTAGTCGATGCATAACCTCATTGTTCCGTCTTTCTTCTTAACAAACAGTACCGGTGCGCCCCAAGGTGAAACACTAGGTCTGATAAAGCCTAGTTCCAATAACTCTTGCAATTGTTCTGTCAGCTCCTTAAGTTCCAGTGGTGCCATACGATAAGGTGCCTTAGAAATCGGTTCAGCACCAGGAGTAAGATTAATTGTTAATTCTACTTCACGATCAGGTGGAATGCCATGTAATTTTTCAAGAAACACATCAGGAAATTGATGAACAACTGGATGATCTAAAAGACTTAGTTCATTTTCAGATGCAACTTTCACCGACACTAGGAATCTGGCACAACCATGTGATAGGAATTTTTGAGCTTTAAGAGATGAGATTATCTTTAGAGGCTTGCGAGGTTTAATCCCCTGATAAATAAGTAAAGGACTTGTTAGATCACCAAAGAGAACACGACGTTTTTGACATTAGATGGTGACACAGTGTTTCGATAACCAATCCATACCGAGAATCATATCAAAATCATTCATCTGCATCGGAAATAAGTCAGCGTTCCTGATGATGGATTCAATCTGAATCGGACAGTCACGATACATTCGCGAAATCGACTCCCCAACAGGGGTAGTGATGACCAGTGCAGGTTTTAGAATAGTTGGTGGAATCATGAGATACTTGGTAAACAAGTGAGACACTATCGAGTGTGTTGCTCCCGTGTTGAATAAAACAGATATATCACGGACACCATAATGAAGCATACCAGAAATGATTCCTAATTCAATACTTACTAGATTAGACACAATCAATTTCAGATAATTAAAATTAACTAACACACATATATTACAGAAATTTATCTTTACAGAAACTTCTATTTACAGAAATACACACTTGGTGTTTGAGCAGCATCCTGAGCAGTCAATGCAAAAACTCTTCCACCTACAATAGTTTTTGCTTGATTTCCTGCTATAATCATCCGTGGGTCTGGTTCAGGACAATCTTTGACCAAGTGACCAGTTTGACCGCATCTAAAGCATAAACCTTTAGTAAAACGACATACCCCTCGGTGCGGTTTACCACAAGTGGTACATAGTGGAGGTGGGTTTGGATTTGGGTATTGGTTCAATGGTTGGGTACGAGTGTTGACATGAGGCACCAATGTCCGATTCTGGTTTGGTTTGTTTTGAGTCGGCTTAGCAGTTCCTGCACGGAATGGTTGAGAGTTGTTTTGTTGAAACTGGTTACGGTTATTCCCGGAATACTGGTTATGATTGAATTTTGGTTTATTGTTTCTCATATATGAATTTTGTGATGATGATTGCCCCGAGTATGGAATACGATCGTTCTCACGATCTCTTTTCTTACTTTCACTAGATGTTTTAACATTTTCAGCCAACTCTAAAGTTTGAACTGCATCAGCAACTTCAGTGATGTTACTAAACTTCATCATTACTATCATTTTCTTAAACCTGTCACAAACAGCCCACTTCAATTTATTTGCTTGCACTTGTTGACTTCCAGCAGCTTCACCCAGAAACTAGCTAATCGTGTAAATTGATCCATGAACTCTCTCTTCGGCTCATCATCCCTCTGAGAAATGGTGGCATACTCTCGATAATACTTATCCTGGTGTGAAGTGGAAAAATATTACTGATAGAAGACTTCCTTGAACTCGTTCCATGTCACTGTAGCAGCATACATATCTCCACCTTGAGCATGTTTAATTCCCCTCCACCAAGACTGTGCCTCATCCTCAAGTTTATATGCAGCTAACCTCAATTTATACTGATCTTCAACTCCCAAAACCTCAAAGATCTTTTCAATATGCATAACCCAGTTACACGCATCCATAGGATCAGGTGCCGAAGTGAAAGACCGCGGCTTCTGTTTATGAAATCTATCCAACCACACATGAATGCCTGATGCAGTCCTATTTGTGTGAGTCTCATAAGCATAAGGTGGAGGAACAGAAATAGGAGGAGGTGGATAATTTGGAGGAGGAGGTGGTGGCGGAACGTTCCTCGTAGGATTCAACATATCCACAATAGTTTCCATTATATCTGGAAGTCGCTCATTAAGAGCTCGATTGATCGCGTCTGTGATAGCAGGGTCTGTTTGCGTGTGCTCAAATGACATCTGAAACATAATACACGATTTAGGAAATAGTGTTGACTAATCAGAACTTTTGAATCCTAACCCGATGTCTACCCATTAATCTCACGTGTTTTAGTTCGTTTAAGTTTTCTACAAGAAAGAGCCTTAGCTCTGATACCATAATTGTAACACCCCAACCTGATCAGGGCTGACGTGTCACTTATACGGAGATCAGAATTAATGCAACAATCCAAAATAGGATAAAATGTAATAAAAGTCTTACATGAGTCACCCCAAAAACATAAATCAAAGTCTTATGATAAAGTTTATTACATTATTTGTAAAATAATTCCTTGATAATCTTTTGTCTCTCGTTCCTCAATTTCCAGCCTGATTTCCTGAATTACCTATTCAATACATATAAACAAAACCACCAAAAACAAATATGGCTGAGCCAAAGAATGCTCAGTAACGGATAAACAACAGTAATCAACAGAAATCCAGAAAGTGGTGAGGGTTATGAGAATAATTTTCAAAAACTGATACCAAAAACAAGATAGTAACATAAATAGAACAGTAAACAGTGGTTTGACTTGAATAAAATATAACCTTTGAGAAACAATAATATAGGTTATAATGTAAGTCAGAAATGGTGGGAAATCCCATAATATACCACGAGCCGACTATACATAAAATAGTTTAAGGTTCACGGGTAGCTACTCCCGCTTGCCAAACACATGAGATAGTTAGTGTTGGCATACACGTCACTATCCCCCAGAAATCAGAAAGTACAGTTACTAATTATCCTAGGACCAGTCTATACGCCTCTCCAGAATTCAGTAGGTGCACAAGTGTACTATCAGAGTACTAAATAGAGACGCCGTGAACTCAACTAACCGCCACGGTTGGTTCCACATCATGGTTGCCGCCACGAAGGGCCTATATTCATTCTTACAAGTAGGGGCATGCTCGGGTAATAGATCATAAGTTCAGTAGGTTCAGTAGGGTAGTTAAACTACCAAGTAATATCATATTCGGATCATGCAATAATGAGTACAACATAATCTAAATCTATCGCATGATAAATGAAGCAGGGAAACACGATTTCATATCGTGGCAATAACAAATCAGAATATATTACAGAAACGGAAATAAACGATTACAGAAACAGAAATACTATGATTTAATTAAACATAATCCGTACCTTAGCCTAATCGAGCAAAACAATGTAGAACAATTTCCAACACACCCTCAACATGTATAATCACCTACATTTTTAATTATGATCTAAATTAAATTTTACGAAATTAAACTGGTTTACTGATTCGATTGTCACTCGAGTTTTGGCGATAGAGGCCTTAGGATTCTTTGTTTAATGATAAAGGATTACTCGTAGTTTTGGTTATTTATTATTCAAAAGCCCATATTAATTTTGGTAGCTAACCTATTCCTTTCCATGACAATATTAAAAATATATATAAATCCTAAAAATTGTTGCTGGTACATAATGAACTTCGTATTTACCTTTGAATTAGTTGATAAAATACATAAAAATTCCCAAAACACCAACAGCGTATTACAAGTAAAATACTTTGTTTCACTCACATCATTTATGTTGGTGTTGCTTCCAAATCATTCATGTTGGTCTAAGCATGATTGGATCTTACAAGAACATCATACCTTGAATTAATTTATACACTTAGTGTTTGGGGGTTCAAAGTTGTTATTTCCAGCCATTATTACATATTGCTTTGACCTGAACCCATCATGAGCATGTATATACATACTGACATAATTTGGCATAACTTAATTAAATAATTCCATAGGTATTAATCTTGCTATTTTGTATATTGATGAGATGTAATTGCAACATCAGAGAAGTAAAAATGATGTTGGATGGATCTAGCCCAAGCGTTGGTTTAAGTTCCATTTTTGTAATACTCACTATGCATTTTTGTATTACAATATTGTCATATATGTTCTTGTTATAATATTTATTTTGAGTTTCAACAGTATGTGTTTTAGTGAGAAACAAAGCCCTCATCGCTTCTCTTCGAATCAACCAAGCAAGAATGTCTAAAACATATATGCAAAAAAATTGTTAAGCCAAAAAAATAGTTGATGGTTACCTGATGGGTAAATCACGACAACCAGACCATCAACAAGAGATATTGGTCAAAATTTGATTTTTGAGAGAGAATCTATCAGTTTCGGACTCAATCGGAAATGAATCGATGAAGGGCTGCTACTGAAAATCATCAACAGTTGGATGAACCAGTTTCTTTTTAGCACAAAACCAAATAGCAGGTGAAAAGCATTTCTAATGTGGGTTTCTAGGTAAATTGAAAGTTTGGGCATTTCTGCAGAAATTGTATGTAATTAGAGCTTCCAAATTGATTAGTTCTCCTGACTCTTTAGTTGACCTCCTCGAATTTGAAGATGTAGAGTCGATCAATCAAAGAGGGATTTGGTCAAAATAAATGGCGGGTTAAGTATATGAGTTGGGTTTCATAGCGATCAAAACTGGCTCTCAGTTTGGGTTAAACGCTACACGTGAGTTTTCCCCAGGATGTTCAACTTTTGAACTCCTTTGATTTTCTTTTCTTTGTTTTTTTTATTAATTAATTACGAATTAATTGTAACATTTAGGGTTTTTTTTAAAAAATGTATTACGGTTAAAATTTGAATAAAACAAAAGCTTGATTTAATGTTAATGTATTTGTTATATTTATACATATAATTATACAAAGCAAATAAAATAATAATAATAATAATAAAATAAAGATCAATAGATATACGTATATATGTATATATGTATATATATATATATAATTATAGCATTGATAAATAAAAGTTGTTACATATATTTTAATAAAATACTTTGGTTATAATTAATTAGGTTATTTAAGATTCTAAATAATAAAACTTATATGTATACATTTAGATTTATAAATATTGGAGGATGATTTGTTTTTAAATAAAAAAAATCAATTTTGATGAATTGATGGCAAAACCTAAACAAGAGGGTAGAAATTGTAACAGTTGGAAACTCATCAGCACCCTCCCCCCTGAACAGCCCGTTTTTCCGCCAGCCATATCGCCGGAATCCGGCCGAGCTCCGGCAACCCATTCAACACATGTAATCGACCTTTTTAATACACCAAACGATCGGGTTTTGAATGCACCATGACTGGAATTCAATTTCTAACGCATTTGCCTCATAAACATGCGTTAATAACTATGTTTAATTCATCATTTGAATGCCTCAAACGTAACGTTAAGATTTAAAGTGGGGCTCGGACGTTTCGTATAAATTAACCTACAAAAACATAAAGTTTTTACTCATTTCGACATTACGAAGCGAACTACACTCATAACTCTCTCTCTAATCCAATGGAATTCACGGAATCGGCTCAAGAACACTCACGTCTGAGGTTTACTGTAAATCGATCAAAACTCAACCATTCCAGGTAATGTTTTTTGCATTAGAACCGCTTTATGACGAAGAACAAAAGCCCTAAACTTTCTAAGTCTCACAAACTCTTGAAAACTCGAATTGGATTCGGTTGATTTTCTAGGGTTTATACAAATTGGGACTTTCAGAAATATGGGTTATTTAAAGTTCAAACGGTTTCAAACTAGAAATCTATGGTAGCTCAACGGTTAGGTCTTTGGGCTTGGACGAATGGATCCGGGTTCTAAACCCAGCTATAGCAAGTTTTTATTATTTTTTTATTGTAATTATTTATACCTTTATTTTTAATCCGAAAAATTCTAAAAAAATTCTCAAAAATCTAAAATGGTATCTTAAACTTTCGGTAAATATTTTATAAATTTTCAGATTTTAATTTATTTATTTTACTATTTAATTGTATTTAAATAGTAATAAATAGATTAAAAATATCAAATTCATTTTAAAAATTTTATTAAAATTCCAGAAATTATAGAATATATTTTTAAACATTCTGGAAGATTTTTTTTAAATTTTAAAACATAATGTTTATAAAATCTATTATATAAATGTTTCAAATCATTTTTAGAAATGTAAAGAAAGTTAATAAAACTTATAAAAATATTATATAATGCCATGAAATTATTTTATACAATCTAGAACTACTTTATAAAAACAGAATTTGTTTTATGCTAATAATATTATATTATTTAAGATAAAACTCAATTAACTCTTGATATATATATATATATATATATATATATATATATATATATATATATATATATATATATATATATAAATTTAAGAATATTTTTAATATTCAGAAATTATGTATAAATTTCAAAATAATATTTATTTTATTTTAAAAATATATTATCACATTAATCTTCGAAAGTGTTAAAAAAGAAGATTTATTTAATTTAAGAAATTGAATTATAAATCTTAGATTAATAGTTTATTTAACAAACAATTATTAAATCCATATTTCAAATCAAACATACAAATATCTTTTCTTTATAATTCCAAATTAGGGTTTGAGAATCATTATGCCTATTAGGAGATCTATTAAGAAAAACATAGACTTTTAAGAACTTTTTAGATTAATTCAAATATTTATACAATTTATACCATAACATAGGGTGAATTGTACATCTAAACATTCACACATCAAATCAAGAGCATTCTTGGAATAGCTAAGACATGTGAGTTTTCTTATACTCCCTTTTTACATTTTTGTAATCTTTGGGATGTTGCACATGTCATATCAAAAAATGTTATTCTAGAGTCATAAGCAAATACTATGATGCAATTCTATAGTTTAAGTTATAATTAGTTTTGAATGTTATGTGTTACCTAATTGTTTGTATATCTATGTGTTATTATTATTGGATTATCATATACAATACATTAGTACTAGTAGCCTTTAATTACCATGACTTTTATTCATGTTTAATATTAAAGGTGAAATTGCCAAAAACTATTTAGTATTACTAGTAGCCTTTCTTTAGTGACTTTGTGTCATTATGTTAGAAAGGTGAAATTGCCAAAATCATATTATCAAACATTATGGAACGTATATATATTTAGATCAATTCTTATTAGACTATTATTGCATCTTATTTCTTTATATATATCTATATATCAAATTGTATGAGATCTCACCAACTATGCAAATAGTTGATCAAAACTCTATTTTACATGTGTAACAGGTTAGTGACTTGGATGAAGACACACTTAAGCTATTTGGACCTAGTTAATAAAATAAACAATGATATTTACTTTGGTTTTGAATTGTAATGTTGGATTATGGTTTGTTTTGTTTTGAACAATGTGGATGTTGAATGATTTTATGTTATGAATAAAATTGGATTATTAACTATTGAAACTTGTAATGTAGCACCATGAGTTATGAACAATCACAATCGTGCCCCGACATATTCCGCCGTCGGTCGGGGTGTGACATTAATTCACTTGATATATATACACACACACATAGACTCCGATTGAACTAACATAAATTAAAGAATTTACTAACGGGTTGGTTTCTCAATTGGTCTCTAGTATTAGTTGAGCGTTATTTAGCTCAAATTTATAACAGTGATAATAAACGATTCGATTCGTTTCCTTCAGTTGTTAATAATATGTGAATAAATGGTTATCAATTAGATCTGTTATGTAAATAACTTGAATGCTCGATAACCGGCTCGCTTAATTTGTCGAAATTTGTAATTAATAAAATTCGATGTTGTTAAATATTTGTTTAATATTTGAAAATGTTATTTATTATGATCCCCTTTATTTGTGTTTTAAATTTTTAAATTTACATTTTACTTATGTAATTACTTACGGTTATTATATATACGAACTTTTATTGACAAATAATTAAGATTATTATTTAAGTAGAATCTATTTAAACTAAAAGCAATCTTTATAACTTGATTGTTATTAATAATGTTACTATTATTTTAATCTATTTATTTTTAAACAATTATTATTTAATTATTTACTTCTAAATATGAATTAAACTTTAAATGACTTGGTTTTACTTATGAAGCCTTTTTGAACAAATTAATATGAAGACATTCGAACATGAAGTACAATTACATTATTGTAATTGTGTTAGGAATTCTATAGGAAGTTAGAGTTACATTAGCTTATACTTGTTTAAACTATATAGGATAACTTGTATTGTGTTGCTCAAACTACACACTTGGCATCATTTATAAAGGCTACATCATCAATCAAAGTGAGTCTTCATAGCCCCTCTTTTTACTTGTTTTATAGTTTTAGGGGTGAAACATGTCAACTTATGAACTTTGTTTTAAACTTATTCCATGTTAACTTAGCTTTATGACATAAATTGTAATGAACTTATCTTGATCTTCATTGATCATAACTTTAGTAAACTATGATAGATCTATTGGATTGACCATCCAACAATTATAAATGGTGGTATTACCACAGTTATTAGGGGTGGCATACTCTTTGACTTACTATTACTCACATCTCATTAGGAAGTGAGAGCAGGTATGGCACGTAGTCATATCCCAATAGATCTATGGAATTGAATTGACCACATTGTAGCCACCACAAAGGCAAACCTTAATGTGCTCAATTCATTTCCATCAATTAGTTTTCCCAAGGCCTCACAACTATCTGCCACCAGCCTGTCTGTCACACCCCCAAATTCCCACGTGTGGTGTCAGTCCACATGGGTGTGACGTGGCCAGAATCACAGCTCATGGTCATATAGAACAACTCTATATGCTTTTCAAATACAATGCTTGTCATAAAAGTTAACAAAACAGTAGCAGTGGAAATACATATATCATTGCAGCGGAAAATATTAGGTTTAAAACATGCAGCGGAAAATAGATTGTCAGACACAACATTGTTTAAAAATACATAGCAAATAAACTAGATTGTTTGTTCAAAATATCATGTAATGAAATGCACGTGATCTTATGCTCGTTCCTTATGTGCATCCTGATTTCCAACGCAGCTAGTTACCTGAGAATACATGTTTAAAACGAAAGTGTCAACACAAGGTTGGTGAGTTTATAGGTTTTGATATACATAGATAATAATCAGAAATCATGTGTCATGTTTTTTATTAAAATGTCAGTCACGAGCCCTAGGCTCCAAGTGTCAGTGCGTCACTACCGAACTAGACTTGTTAGTCCTTGCCTCCGCTATGTCTCGTAATAACATAGCAAGATAGGTCGAGATTTCATGTGTCCCGACCTCCAATCAGTATTGTGCCACGTGGGGTTCGTCACACCCAAACAGATCTATTCAAACTCACCTCATTGTTAGTACATTAACAATAAGACTTTGTGAGGGCTTGTTACGATTACAACACTTATGTTTGTCTAATAAACCAGCGTACACCAAATGTTTGTACAACTATAATGTTTGACTCTATTCAACAAGTATTCTCCCCCTATTTGAAAAGTTTGTAAAAGAGTAAAGAGGGGTCGTAAACTTACCTTAGTGATAATCAGACAAAGATAGCGTCAGCTCCTGCGTCGTAGAGATGCCGGTCACCGACTACCTATATCGTATACCATACGTGAGTTCGTGTAAGTGATCGTGTTTGTGTTCGTGCTCGTGTTTGTGCTCAACAACCCTCGGTTGTTATGTTTGCTCTTGTCGTTCCACATTGACCGTGTTTGTTCGTGTTTGACCGTGTTTGACCATGTCAAGTTAACGATCCGTTGGTGAACCGTGTGTGGGTTGTGTAACCTTCGTGATTGTGCTCGTTCTATGCAAAGTGCGCAATTTGTGCTCATGGACAACTTACTATTTATAGTAACTTTCCATTTATAGCAAGTTCCATAAGACATATAGTTTCTAAGGTTCTAGTATGCTTGTTAGTCCGTTTTTAATCATTAAAGTTTCCTAATAAGGAAAGTTTCTAAATCTAGCATGATTATCATCGGAATTCATCTAATTTAACATACATTAATCATATCATATCACGTTAAGCCATTTACCATGCTCGTAACATACTTAGCATCCTTAGATCGATATTTCACAAAATAAAGTTACTAAAAATAGTAACTAGGACATTTATTCATCAAATGATTATTCCAAGCGTTCCTAATCCATTTTTATACCAAATAACATCATATAATATCATGAATCATCATCTATACATACCTATTTAGTCAAAATCATCATCTATCAAAAATCGAGTCACAAAAGTTACTATAAATAGTAACTTGGTCTAAAATGACCACAAATCAATCCCAAATCTATTTCCTAGCATCATAACATCATATTATCATCCAAATAACAAATCCATACACTTGCATGCTCATATTTCTAAACATATCATCATGTTACATCTTAAAAGTTACTAATAATAGCAAGTTCATCAAATATTCCATTTTTGACCATTTTAAAGATAACAAATCTTGTAATAACACTTTCTATATCATCAATAAACATATTTGAATATCCAACATCATCCAACAAGCCATAGATTATGCATGCATGTCGTTATTTTCATCATCTAAGAACAATCTAGCATCATACATACTTACATCATTATAGATCGTCAAAATACATCATCAAATCCTCATAGATCCTCAAAATCAGTAGTGAAACCATCAAACCCAGATTCAAAGGGCCAAATTTCGTGCATTCAAGGTTAGAGGGCTTGCATGTGGGTTTTAAGTGTAGCATGTGGGTCTAGGAGTGTTATGGTGTTTGGCCATGGGATTACCTTCAAGAAGCTCTAGAAGATAAGAATGGTGATGATATCAGCCTCCCAAGCTCCTGGACAGATGAGTGGAGCCGAATCAAGATGATGGTGATAGCTTCAAGTCCCACAATCCTTCCTTCTTGCTCCAAGAACTTCCAAATAGCTTCAAGGTGTGCAAAAATGGCTTCCAATGGTGTTTGCAAGTGGTATGGGAGAGACAAACCAGAGGGGTGGCGTGTAGGATCAAGAAATGATAAAAAGTGATAGTGTAGGCATGATTGTCTTGGTTTTATAAAGATTTGGCATCTGGGTGTCGCGTACCGCCATGGCCTTCAAAAAGGTGCTTCGCGTACCGTGATTAATTTCGAGAATTCAAAATCCCCGCCCCCTCGTCCCGTACCACTATGGGCCTCTCCGGGGTCCTTAGCGTACCGCGACGAGTCCCGGAAGAGCCTAATATGCCCAATTTCAATGGTTTCGCCGTTTTCTCGCATATGGACCATTGTTCGACATCGTTTGAACTTACAAATTCAATGTTGGAGCGTTTCGTGAGGTTTCTAGTGTTTGGTTACACGATGTGCTAAACGTTCACCAACGTTCGTATCCTCTTAGACAAGTGTGTGTGTGTTGAGATAATTCACCGAATTATCATGTTTGGGCCAGTGTTCGTACTGTCATGCCACGTGTCACACTAAATTAAACTAACTCTAGTGCCACGTATACAGCTATCAACTAAATAAACATTTAATTAAAAGAATTGCTGACCTGTATTTACAGGGTGTCACACTGTGACTTGAGAGAGGTCAATCACTCAATCTACTAGTCCACAGAGTAGAAGGGGTGAGATAATTAGCAGACACTATCATACTCTTATCACCCATTTCATAAATGATAGAGTTGGAATGGGCTGACTAAAAATCAAAAGAGTTCTTATAGTTCTCAACCCATAACCATCAACTCATAGAAATCCAATAGATATAGCACACATGTTCTCATAGGTATAACTGATCTATTCGCTTAGAATTAACTGCAATTATTCCCAAAGATTTAACAGTTATAATTTTCCTTAGAATTAATAAAATAATTCAATAGGAATAGCAAGTATTCCTCATGAGATTTACAGTTGTAATCACAGATGAATAACAGTTTTATCACTTAGAAATCGTAGATATTGTCTAACAAAAATAACAGTTATACACTCACAGTCATTAACATTAACATAATGAGGTCTACAATTATAATAACAAAGTAAAACCTCATTTTCATACAGTATACTAAAACATTTAAGAAAAAGTTTTAGCATGTTCTCAGCCCCGCTGTTAAAGCAAAAGTTTAGTAAAAAGGGGCATATGAACTCACCTGGTGTCGTAGTGGTTGACTAAGTAATCACAGTATGTACGCGCTCACTTGTTGTTCTTGAGGTTGTATTCACGATCTTGTGTTGTATTCAAAGTTGTTTGCAACTTATCAGTATAAGTTATTAATGTGTATGTTAACCTTGAAGTTGGTTAACACTTATAACCCTTTCTTATCGCTTGGTCTTAGTTCTCTTGTGGTGTCATATACAAATACTTATCCCATTTTAGGTAAAATATTAATATAATAAAGTGTTTATTGTTAACATGTTTTAAACTTGAGTTATAACCTTGGCACATTGTCTTATTTTGAAAACCATATCATTTCTTAGAGTTTGAGTTAAATTTCGTAACTTAACATTATGTTAACTTAAAATGATTGCCGTCATTTTAAGGTATTAACATAAGTAAGCTGTTATAATACCTAGTTATTTTGTATGTTACTTACATAATTAACAAGTGTTTTCATAAACTAAGTTTTAAATTGGGTTGACACTTTTTAGTGAAACCCTAGTATTTCTTGTTATAAAATATAGTTTACTTGATCTTTTCTTGTTATGTTGCAACACTTATTTCTTTAGTAAATCATATAATTTATGAGTTACAAGTGTTCTAAGACAATTATACATATTGTTGATGATAACACAACAGGATCGATGGACATAACCCCCAACTGGTTGACCCTAATCAATCCATCAACATTGTCATATTCTCATTGCTTTTGTGACTTTGTTTGTTAACCAAATTGCTTAGTTTCTGTTTTTTTTTTTACTTAGATAATAATAGGTTAGTAGCATCGATAGTGGTCCAGCTCTGCATAGTCTCCGAGTTTACTACTATCGACCAAGACCCACAACAGCCCTTCATAAACACTAGCGCCTCGATTTGCAGCTCGTGTTCCAGCCCTCAAATCCCATTAACAAACATGTCCCAAGACTTTTCAAGCATTCTTGAAGTCTGGTTACTGAGTTAAAAGGGCTGAACATAGTAGAATCTTTGAAGAAGATGATGAATAGTGAAAAAAAACCTATAGTACCGTACCTTATCACAAAGATTCCGGCCAAAATACTACGAACCAACCCCGATCCCTTGTAATACAAGCTTCCTCTCGTC
The DNA here is from genome assembly GCA_009363875.1 of Mikania micrantha. Classification (NCBI taxonomy): domain Eukaryota; kingdom Viridiplantae; phylum Streptophyta; class Magnoliopsida; order Asterales; family Asteraceae; genus Mikania; species Mikania micrantha. The sequence continues at coordinate 56,805,794 of CM018692.1, forward strand.
GAGACGATCGTTTCGATATATTATTTGGGCAATTTGGCTAAGAAATGACAAAGTTATGGATGTTTTTGTGTGGGATTTCTAGTGAAAACTTAAAACCGGAAATAATGAAACTCACCTCTTTCAGCCGGACTTCTCTCTCGTTTCACGTCCGATTGAGCTTGTTTTTGACTAGATCCCTTCTACTTCCTTTTTCTACTCGTTGAGAGGGTCGTTTGGACATCAAGAACACGAAATTTGGTGGTCGTTTGATATGGTTGAGTGTGTGAGAAACTTAGAAAGAGAGTAGAGAGAGAAAACGAATTCTTGTGATGAGAGAGAGAGTATGATCAGCTGAAATGAATAAGGAAGAAGGAGAAAAAAGGGGTTTTATACCCCGAGTGTTTATCCACGTGCTCGATTTCGTTCGGTGTCGGTTTCGCGTATTTTTACGTACGCGCCGTTACGGTTGCGTAATTAAATAATTGAACATGTAAATTAGGTTTCTTGGATTGTTTTGTAACACCCCAAATTTTCTAATACAAGTTATTTGAACTTACGAATGCGTAACGAACGATTAACTTGCTAGAAAAGGGACGAAAAATAACTAAGTTTAGGCCCCGAAGTTGTGTACTCGAAATGGGATTTCGAGTACAGTAGTTCTCGAAAAACCATAGTATTCGAAATTTACAATTTCGGGTACAGGACACTGCCTATAAATAGTAGGGCCTTGGGAAACGTGCTAACCTTTGGCTAGAAGCACGTTCTCTCTCGAGTACACGAAGTCAGGACCAAGAAACTTCAAGGATCGAGCTTTGGTTGATCAAACGTACGAGGATACACAAGAGAATCTACAGGAGTGGTCCTTTAACCTCCAGTAAGTGATCCAAACTGAAAAGTTACGATTTTTATACAAAAGTTAGGATTGTTAAATAAAGGTGAACTTGTGCATAAAGCTTGCACCTTTATGCATAAAGTTCGTAACTTTGAGGTTCCAATATGTTGGTAATAACCCAAGGAACCTGGAACTAGCTCCCCAAAGCCTTAGTTGAATTTCTGAGATGTTTAATGACGAAGGTGATGAGTACATGAAATCATGCACAAATGGTACTCGAAATCATACATTGTTATTTCGAGTATATGTTATTTCGAGTACATGGCATTTCGAGTACATGCTATTTCGAGTACATAGGTTAAAACGAGTACACCAGTATTTCGAGTACTGGTGATATTTCGAATACTCTAGTTCGAGTACATGCTATTTCGAGTACGGATGAACGGATGCCACGAGCGGAATGTTTATGTATGAGTTAAGGGTTAGATGTAAGGTTATGTATGTAGTTAGTGTCATGCACATTGAAGAAATGGGATTGGAAACGTTTAGAGCCTATGAGTTGGGTAAATGGTTAATAGCACTTGATCAACGTCATTAACGATTTACAAAGCTTATTTCGTGCTAAACTGACTCCTGTACTAACTCATCAATTGTTGCATCCTGTAGATAGTTAGATGGCTGGACAAAAGGGTAGACCACGTAAGCAACCACAGAAACCCGAAGAACCACGTGTCGAGGATGAAGAACCCGTCAATGAGGACAACCACGAGCACAACGAGCAACCAGAGAATGAAGAAGAGTTCACTCTTGAGCCTGTTGTAGTGAAGGCTATTTCTGATGAGGTCTACAAGATCATGGATGAGAAGCTACCAGCCTTGATTGCTAAGGCACTGAAGGATACTCTGAAGGACAAGTCCGAGGGAACCAAGGAAAGCTCTAAGGAAGATGAGGATGTTGTGATCGTCGAGACAAAGAGCAGTGATTCTATGTCTGGGAAACTGAAGGGTTGTGATTACAAGTCCTTCAAGGGATGTAACCCACCGATCTTCGATGGGAAGAAGGATGCTGTGGCCACCTGCCACTGGATTTCTGCGATGGAGGCTGTTATTTCCATCAGTGAGTGCCAAATTGATCAAGCTGTCAAGTTTGCAGCTCACTCCTTTGTCGAGGAGGCACTTCACTGGTGGAACACCATTAAGCAGTCCAAGGCTGCAGCTGATGTGGAGAAGATGACTTGGGACGATCTAAAGGAACTGGTCACTAAGCAGTTCTGTCCCAAGAATGAGCTGGATAAGGTTGAAAGGGAATTTCTGGTTCTAAAGCTGGAAGTCTGAACCATCGTCAGTACACGTCGAGGTTAAATGAGATGGCCAGACTTGTTCCTCATCTGGTTTCTACCGAGGAACGTAGGGTGAAGTTGTACATGGAGGGTTTGCCTCCCAAGGTTCGGATTCATGTGTAGGCGAATGCTCCCAAGACTTATGATTCCACTATGGAGCTCAGCGGCATAGTTTGGGATGATGCCAAAGAAGAAGCAAAGGTGAAAGAGTCCTCCGGGACTAAGAGGGGTCGAACAGACCAACGAAAGTTTGCAGGCAAAAAGGTGAAATGGGAAGATGCTGGGCTATGTAGCAAGTGAGGTAAGGGCCATTTTGGGCCGTGCCGGGTGGGCACAAACTTATGTTTCAGATGTGGAAATGTGGGGCACTTTTCAGCCAACTGTCTCGGTACGATTCGATGCTATAACTGTAATGGGGTTGGACATCTGTCCAAGGATTGCAGGCAACCACGGACCGATGTTTCAGGTTCGGGTAAGAAAGAAGAAAAAGGAAAGGAGAAGCAGAAGGCTAAAGCACGAGCCTTTACGATGACGAAGGACGATGCGATTGAGGACCCTGATGTGGTCACATGTACCTTTTCTATCAACAATATTCCTGCTTCTGTATTGTTTGATTCTGGTGCCAGTATGAGTTTTGTATCTTCTACTTTCTGTGATGGGTTATCTGGGAAGGTTAAGAAGATAGATCGGGTATTTGATGTAGAGACGGCAAATGGTAAGATGACCAGGGTGACTGAGGCTATTGATGATTGTTATGTTGAGATAGGAGGTCATAGGTTCCCAGTACGATTGTTTCTTATTACCTTAGGAGGATTCGATGTGGTTTTGGGTATGGACTGGTTAGCCAAATATGAGGCTAACATTGTATGTAGACGAAAGATGATATGTTTGCGTGCGATGGATGGGAGCTCCGTGACGGTTTATGGGGATAAAGCGATGTATGCACCTAAGATCATTTCGATGATCAAGGCTGATGTTATGATGAGGCGAGGGTGTGTAGCCTACTTGGCCTACGTGATTGAGGAACGTATGGATATGAGGACGGTTGATGATGTTCCCGTGGTGTGTAACTTCCCCAATGTATTCCCTGAGGAATTGCCTAGATTACCACCCGAATGGGAAATTGAGTTCCAGATCGACTTAGTGCCTGGGGCACAACCCGTTGCCAGATCACCGTACCGTTTAGCTCCAAACGAGATGAAGGAAATGATGACCCAGCTACAAGAACTCCTTGATAAAGGTTTTATACGACCGAGTGTCTCTCCGTGGGGAGCACCGGTGCTGTTCGTTAAGAAGAAAGATGGAAGTATGCGTATGTGTATCGATTACAGGGAACTGAATAAGTTGACCGTAAAGAACACGTATCCTCTACCTAGAATTGATGACTTGTTCGATCAATTGCAAGGTGCAAGCTGGTTCTCAAAGATAGATCTCCGATCCGGTTACCATCAGTTGAAAGTTCAAGAGCAGGATATTCCAAAGACTGCTTTCCGTACGCGTTATGGACATTACGAGTTTCTCGTTATGTCGTTTGGATTGACGAATGCTCCAGCAGCATTTATGGATTTGATGAACAGGGTATGTCGACCGATGCTGGACCGATCGGTGATAGTGTTTATTGACGATATTTTGATTTATTCAAAGAACGAGGGAGACCATGCTTGCCACGTACGTGAGGTATTGGAGATCCTGAGGAAAGAGAAACTTTATGCTAAGTTCTCCAAATGCGCTTTCTGGTTACGAGAGGTACAGTTTCTGGGCCACGTGGTGAACCCAGAAGGCATTATGGTAGATCCAGCTAAAGTTGAAACGATTATGAAATGGAGTCCTCCGAAGTCACCGACAGAAGTGCGCAGTTTTCTTGGTTTGGCTGGCTATTATCGGAGATGATGATCTTGTTGTGTATGCCGACGCGTCACGACAAGGGTTGGGATGCGTACTCATGCAAAGGGGAAGGGTAATAGCTTATGCTTCGCGCCAGCTAAAGATTCATGAAGCTAACTACCCGATTCACGATCTTGAACTCGCTGCAGTGGTGTTTGCATTGAAAATATGGAGGCACTATTTGAATGGAGTAAGAAGTACCATCTATACCGACCACAAGAGTTTGAAGTATTTCTTCGAGCAAAAGGATTTGAACATGAGGCAGAGACGATGGCTTGAGCTGCTAAAGGATTATGATTGTGATATTCTATATCACCCGGGAAAGGCCAATGTGGTGGCGGATGCTTTGAGTCGCAAGACTGATCATCCTACCATACGAGTAAAATCGTATAGTTTGGTAATAACGCCAGACTTTCTGAACGAGCTCAAGCAGGCGCAACAGGAAGGATTGAAAGAAGAGAATGTGGGTTTTGAACGTGTCTTCGGGCAAGTCAAGAACTTGGAAGACAATGATCACGGTGTGAAAGTACGATTCGGTCGTATGTGGGTGCCCAGAAATGGGGACATTCGAGCGAGAATTTTAGACGAAGCCCACAAATCACGTTATTCGGTGCATCCCGGTGTGACGAAGATGTATCAAGATCTTCGAAAAGACTATTGGTGGCCGGGTATGAAGTTTAACGTAATGCAGTATGTGAACCGATGCCTTACTTGTGCGCAAGTGAAGGCTGAACATCAGAAGCCATACGGATATGTGCAACCTCTGGAGATACCGGAATGGAAATGGGAACACATCACCATGGATTTCATCACCAAGCTACCAAAGACAGCTAAACGACATGATACCATATGGGTGATTGTGGACCGACTGACGAAGAGTGCACACTTCCTCCCTATCAGGGAAACGTATACATCCGAAAGGTTGTCTGAGTTGTTCGTGAAAGAGATTGTGACTAGACACGGAGTTCCTGTCTCTATTGTGTCAGATCGGGATACGAGGTTTACTTCCAGATTCTGGAAGCAGTTTCATGATGCCATGGGAACGAGGTTAAATATCAGTACCGCCTATCACCCTCAGACTGATGGACAGTCAGAAAGGACTATCCAAACGTTGGAGGATATGCTTAGGGCATGCATTATCAATTTTGGAGGGAGCTGGGATGACCACTTGCCATTGGTGGAGTTTTCTTATAACAACAGCTACCACTCCAGCATCGGAATGCCCCCATATGAGGCGTTGTACGGAAGACGATGTAGAACCCCGGTGTGCTGGGGTGAAGTTGGACAGAAAGAAATGGGAAACAAGGCTGCAGTGATTGATATGGCAGAAAAGCTACGGGTGATAAAAGCACGAATGAAAGCCGCACAAGATCGCCAAAATTCTTACGCTGACAAGCGTCGGAGACCGATCGAGTTTGATGTGGGCGATCGAGTGTTGCTGAAGGTATCACCATGGAGGGGAATCATTAGATTCAGAAAGAGGGGAAAGTTGAGTCCGAGGTACATCGGACCGTTTCAGATAAAGGCAAGGGTGGGGAAGGTCGCGTATCGACTGGACCTACCAGAGGAGCTGAACGGGATTCATCCTACCTTCCACGTGTCACATCTTGGGAAGTGGCTGGCAGACGAGCAAGCACATGTTCCTTTAGACGACATTGAGGTAGATGACTGACTGAACTACATCGAAGAACCAGTTGCCATTGTGGATACGAAGGAGAAGCAGCTACGGAATAAAACGGTTCGTCAAGTAAGAGTTCAGTGGAAGCATCGGAAGGGTTCAGACACGACATGGGAGACGGAAGATGAAATGAGGAGGTTGTATCCTCATTTGTTCGATGTGTAAGGAGGCAGGTTTCGGGACGAAACCTATTGTAAGAAGGGGAGACTTGTAACACCCCAAATTTTCTAATACAAGTTATTTGAACTTACGAATGCATAACGAACGATTTACTTGCTAGAAAAGGGACGAAAAATAACTAAGTTTAGGCCCCGAAGTTGTGTACTCGAAATGGGATTTTGAGTACAGTAGTTCTCGAAAAACCATAGTATTCGAAATTTACAATTTCAGGTACAGGACACTGCCTATAAATAGTAGGGCCTTGGGAAACGTGCTAACCTTTGGCTAGAAGCACGTTCTCTCTCGAGTACACGAAGTCAGGACCAAGAAACTTCAAGGATCGAGCTTTGGTTGATCAAACGTACGAGGATACACACGAGAATCTACAGGAGTGGTCCTTTAACCTCCAGTAAGTGATCCAAACTGAAAAGTTACGATTTTTATACAAAAGTTAGGATTGTTAAATAAAGGTTAACTTGTGCATAAAGCTTGCACCTTTATGCATAAAGTTCGTAACTTAGAGGTTCCAATATGTTGGTAATAACCCAAGGAACCTGGAACTAGCTCCCCAAAGCCTTAGTTGAATTTCTGAAATGTTTAATGACGAAGGTGATGAATACACGAAATCATGCACAAAGGGTACTCGAAATCATACATTGTTATTTCGAGTACATGTTATTTCGAGTACATGGCATTTTGAGTACATGCTATTTCGAGTACATAGGTTAAAATGAGTACACCAGTATTTCGAGTACTGGTGATATTTCGAATACTCTAGTTCGAGTATATGACAGTTCGGGAATGTAACAGTTCTCGAATATTGGGGAGGCTGGTTAGGAAGTTATGTGGACTTAGAATATATCATAAGTCTAAGAATGGTATGTGATGATATGATGTAACTGATGTAGGTCCTTAAGGCCCTAGCTAAGGAGTTCTGCTAAGGATAACAGGAGTCTACTATCAGGTGAGTTCTAGACGCCCTATTTACACTTACTGTTTTTGTGACAACTGTACTCGAGAATTAATCAGGTTGTATAACAAATTGATTTGGACAGTGTGGGTAGATTGGGTATACAATGTGATTAATTGTCTTTACAGAAACAATGTTAATATCATATAGTATCAGCTCATGACTTGTAGTTACTCAAGAATATGGTGTTAGTAGATCGTAAAGAAACATCCATCACCTAATGCTTGTTCAAATAGGTGGCCAACTGATTTCATGTTTAGAATCATAACTCGAAAATGAAGAGAATGAGTGGAAGCGAAATCGCGAAACGAGGCTCCGATTTCAAGATACACTGAGTCGAATATAGCGTTAAATAAGAGGTCAAATATTTTGAACTCTTTAAGTCTTGAAATTATAACCATTGGAAAGAGCTCGAAAAATCGTGAACGTAGGCGAAAACCGTGCGCAAAACGGAGTTCGTATGCTCCCGGAATCGCGAAACGAAGATAAGATTAAAAATTGACGAAATAGCCGCCAGGAGCTACGCCCCGGACCACGCACCCAGTTGGGGCGATGCGCCCGCAGCCCAAATGTAGGCAAAATCGCTTAAATCGATCAGATGGCTTCCAGAACTTTATTTTTTCAATTATTTCGACCAAAAACTCTTCTAGACGAAAGTTTTGCTTCTTTAACCATAAAATCACTATTTTTAAGCCTTCTAATCGCGTGGATCGTACCAAAGAACGTATCTACAAGTCCCGATCATCATATCTACCTGAGAAATCCGTCGGATTAGGTAACGATTCGTTTAAACCTTTTAGTTTGATTTTGATTGGTTATATCTTGTTTTTGAATGTAGTGAGATAGTTAGGGTTGTTGATTATTGCCTAGATGATGGCTAGGAATGATTTTAAACAAAGAACACGATGTTCTACTGGATAAATCCTTGTTTTGAGCCGTTGTAATGCCCGGTTTTCATGAAACTATATCTTAGATTAAAATGGTTTAAACCATTTGATGTTAACAATGATTATGAATGTTTTGATGATTTATTGAAATGCTAGGTTTCATCTAAGTGTTTCAAATTAATGATAAGCATACAGATAATCACCGGAATAACGATCTGATGTTTAAGATAACAGTCAGATTAGTACATTGAGCATGGTTATTAAACATATTTTAATATCACATTCGCATGTTTCATGATACCTAAATAATCAATAACAATGATTGACTATTCCTAAGCCGGAAATTCATGTAGGAATTGAGTGAATAATCAACAACCAACATCTATTTGATTAATCCGCAAATGTTATGATTAACTCAGTTAGTCATAAATTGTTATAGGAACCATATAGGATTTCCTATCAGTTGAACATCAAGATCATCATCATCCGCATATAATTGTGAGTTTCATAGTTCCCCTTTTTATGTTTTGTTTTCCAAAACTCAGGGTGGAACATGTAGATACATTTTCAAATCATGATAAACATTTATCAAATACCATGAAATCATATATCATTATCATGAGGAACGTCATGATAAACATTTATCAACTACCATGAAATCATATATCAGAATCATCAGAAAAATCATGGTAAACAATCATCAAACAAATATTTTATCAATGTATTAAAAACAAGCGTATCACTTGGGAACTTTGGTTATGTGGAGGCTATTTGGGCACATTCTTATGTGAACATCATTAGCTTGTTATCAAGCCCTTGGTAGTACTGGTATGATCATATGCGGGAACTCAAGATCATCACGGCGTTCTGGCGGGTAGTCAGATGTTAGCATTTAACGGCGTTCTGGAGGGTATCCAGACGTTAGCATTACGGCGTTTGGCGGGTAGCTAAACGTTAGCATTTATCATTAGGTTTGATGTTTGCATGCTCAGGTAGATTCAATTTCAAAGTACCTGTTTGATCACTTGTGATTACTATATCATGAAAATCATTGTTTGAACAATCATTTTACATCAACAAAACCTATGATTCTCACTCAACTATTCGTAGTTGACTTTTATCTACATGTTTCAGGTAATCGGGAGCACCAGTAAAGCAATATAGGTCAGGATCAACAGCAGGAATAGTTGTGACCTAGAAAGAAAACAAAAACATCGTATTGTATAATAATTTTCTTATGATAAACTTATTGTATAATATGTATGTTATGTTTGTTTGAATGAACTTAAACTTATGAAACATAGTTAATCATGGGTTATTCTCCAACAATGGCACATGAACACATAGTCACGCGCCGTGGATTCCGCACTCGGCGTGGGTTGTGACAGATGTGGTATCAGAGCCAAGGTTGTAGAGAATTAGGTTAACCCTAATGGATGACCTAGACTACAACTTAAGCGTCCCTTATGTGTTTATGTGATTTCTTACCTGAAACTCCTCATCCTTATTTTATACATCAATCTAAATCTATTGTTTGTCGTTCTGTCTTTAGAATGGCCGACAGTAATCCTACCAATGAGACAGATCGTTTGGCAGCTATCATCACTCGACAAGTGGCGCAAGTCTTGCCAACTCTAGTTACTCAACTAAACAATTCTTATCAAAACTCTCCTAATGGTTCTCAGTATCGTCCTACTCAAATTAATTGTGAGAATTCGAAAAGCTTTACCTTTAAGCAATTCAACGATGCTAGACCCAAAACTTTCTCTGGGGTAGAAGGTGCCACTGGACTTATTCAGTGGTTTGAATCGATTGAGGATACTTTGGACTACACTAACTGTCCAGATGATCAAAAAGTGAAAATGGCTGCAAGCACGTTCCAACAGGGAGCCTTGACCTGGTGGAATGGAGAAAAGAAGAGTAGAGGCAGGGAAGCTGCCTTAAGCATGTCTTGGACCGATTTCAAAGCTCTTTTGGTTACGCAATTTTGTCCCAAGCATGAGATGAAGAATTTGGAGGATGAACTATACAATCTAGTTCAAGTAGGTGGAAACAATCGCACCTATACTACTCGATTTCAAGAGCTCAGTATTCTGGTGCCTCACATGGTTACTCCTGAATCCCGCCAAATCGACAAGTATATTGGGGGATTGCCATTACTTATCAGGAGTATGGTGATTGTCACACCCCGAGCCGGCGGGGTAGGATCGGAGTCCCCGTCGGGCGGAAGGTTCCCGGGGCGCGATATCGGGAGTGATAATCAGGAGTGATCAGATTGTTACATTGCACATGATATAAATGAGAAATGCTAATTAAAATAGAATTACAAAGTTAAATTACAGCAGTAACGTTTATAATTTAACAATGTAAATCTATTGTAAAACATCAATAAATGACTATCTTGTATTTACACAAGATATACAAAATAATTTATATCATGATGTCTTCAAAAGTATGCAGGTCCAAAATACTAGTCTTCTATCTGAAGTCCTAGTCCAAAAGAAATGACTTCCTAATTGACCTGTTCGTCACCTGAGAAGTCATGCAAAAATAAAGGTCAACACATGGTTGGTGAGTTCATATAGTTTAGTATTTGAAAATGATTTGAAAATGATTTGAAAACCTTCTTTGGTAAAGACCCTAACCTCATTAACACCACATGTATCATCCAGATCGGTATGCTTATGTATAGGGCATACCCCTGAGTCGAGGCTACAACCCCGCCCAGACGCCGTCCCACCACATACTAATCCGCATAGGACATTGCTGTTAATGATAATTAAGCATCTTTACCTATCACACACTCTTGTTCACAATGACTCTAATGTTCTCACAAAACCTTTGTTTAACCCACGGGTAACAACCTTAATCTCATTAACACCACATGTATCATCCAGATCGGTATGCTTATATATAGGGCATACCCCTGAGTCGAGGCTACAACCCCGCCCAGACGCCGTCCCACCACATACTAATCCGCATAGGACATTGGTGTTAATGAAAATTAAGCATTTTACCCCTACCTTTAACCCAATGATTCGTCAGTCCTTCGTTCCTGTCAATACAACAATTTGGAATCTATGTTGATTCCTTAGGTTCATCACAATAGTGATCAACCACAGAAATTGTAGAAACAGTTTAATAAATGCTTAATTAAATAAATAAATAAACATTTAATAAAATCTAAGTCCTTATGATTGGGGCCTATGGTCATACTCGAGTAGACTAGTCTGTCAATCTAGGTACTTAGTAGTTAGGGAAACTGTAAATATCCTCAAACATACGACCTACAAGTCAAACGGTCTAGCTAGGACTTCTTGAAATGCAGGATTTTATGTTTCGTCAATGTTTTTGGCGTATGCTATCTCTGATATTTCCCAGACTTTCCCTTAAAATGATTTAATGATCGTCTGATTTTGTCACAAGATGTACCTGATGTGTTGATCGTAGAATACAAGATTCATTGATCGGTTGTACACTTGATTTATTGTTCAACAAACACTTGGTTTGTAGAACATTGAATGTTGTCTTTGCAAAGATTGTTTTGTTGATGTTTTGATGTCCCACACTTGTTTTGTCAAAATGTTTGATTTGATTCCTTGAATTCACCCACTTGATTTGTCAAAATGTTTGTTTTGATCCATTGAACTCACCCACTTGTTTTGTCAAAATGTTTGTTTTGATCCCTTGAAATCACACCCTTGTTTTGTCAAAATGATTGATTTGATCTGTTTGAAATGTTTTGACTGGTTGAAAAGTTAAGTTTAACTTGATTATTCACTTAATATATAAGTGAATCAGTTAATAAACCTGCATAAAATCTTCCTAGACATGGTCTAGGATAACATTCATATATATGTAAAACATATAAATTTAAAAGCATTAAAGTAAACAATTTAAGTAAACAGTTTACGCATGCTTCTCAGCCCCGCGTTTTAAAACAAAAATGTTAGAAAAGGGGCAATGAACTCACCTGTGCTGCTATGTAAATTGATCTAACACAAAATGCGCGCTCTTGTATGTAAGCTATGTATCTTCAGTTCCTGATTTATTATATAAGAAGTCGGATTTGATAAGTAAACGTAGTAGTCGTTGTGCCTAAGATTGGGTCTTGTTGTGTGTGTGCAACTAAGTGTCTTAGTACTAAGTGTATCTAAGATCTAACCTATCTTAGCTACCCTTTTTATGATCCCAAATCCCATGGTTAGTTATACAACATTACTTTTATATTTTAGAAAATTTCGGCAGAGTTTTCTTTGTTTTTAGAGCAAATCCAGACAATTAAATCGCCTATTTTATAACAAGTTCCCAATCAATCAATTCAATTAAGTAATTTAAATCAAACAAGTCTTTAATCCTAACATTACAATACTTTTATAATCAAGTAAACTTAAAGGAAATCAATGCCATTTATAATTTCAAATTAAACAAGATTTTAGAAAAATTAACAAATTTCATTACTCGTTTGACATGTGATGGACTTAATCAATCCCATTGGGCCCATTTAAGCCCAATTGATAATACTTGACTTCTAATTGATTTACCAACTTCTTTTTAATGAAATCTCATTACTTGAAGTCTATAAGGTTAGACATATGATGAACTCAATTACATCCCATTGAATCCACCTAAGTCCATTGTTAGTCTTTGATTGTTCCGTTTAAGTCATTTAGATTCACACGACTCCAACATCATTAACCACATTCTATGTTATTCCCATGAAATCCCATGCATGCAACTTATTGGATCCATTCCTTGTTAGAAACTTAGGTTAATGACCAACTATCCCTCTATTATGTTCTTAACACTAGTCTTGTTGATTATGGACCCTTATTATTCCGATTAACAACTTTTAGGTTGGTTCGAGTGTCTTGGGCAGCGAACCCTTTGGGGTTAGTCCCTAAGGTTCGGCTAACATGGATGTAAGGTTCGGCTGTCAACAGATGGTTCGCCTGAAATTGTGGTTCGCTGCACACTCATGGTTCGGCAATAGGGTTTGGTGATCTTAAGGTTCGTAGCTATTCGGGTCTGCATGGCCAGGGTTCGGCCATGCAAGGTTCGTGTGTCCTAGGTTCGTGATACTATGGTTCGTTGTATGCTGTCAAATTCGGCCAAGAGCGGTTCGTGAGTCGTGGGTTCGTGACACTAGGCTCGTCTGACATGTAAGGGTTCGGTTAATAAGAAGAGACAGGGTTCGTTGCAGGCTACACAGGGTTCGGCTCCCAGAAGGTTGCAGGGTTCGTTGCAGTACCATGCAGGGTTCGGCTACTCCATGCGGTTCGTGTAGGGTTCGGCCAGCGAACCTGCATCATCATCCAGCTTCTTAGCTCACGAACCTGTAAGGATCTTGGTGTTTCCAGCCTCGTTTTAACTAGCTAACCTGTTACAAACTCGTTCCAACAGATTCTAATCCATGTGATAACCTAATCTACGTGTTCTAAGTGCTTTAGTGCCGATTATAATAACAAAGCCATAAGATTTCAAGAAAACCCTCTAAAACCGAATTTAAAATGATGATTTACCTTAGGTTTTGTGGATGAAAACTGGAAATTCTTGTACTTCTGGAATCTACACGATGAGGGGATCGTAGTGACACCAAAATGGCTTGAATCCACCGGGGTTTGGACCTCCAAATCTTAGAAAGAAGATAGTTTCTTTGTGAAGAACTAGAGAGAGAGAGAGAAAACGTGATGAAGAGAGAGAGAGTGGTTGGTGAGGGTTATTATGGCAATTTAATGCCATAATAAAGGATACCATCTCACCCGGTTAGTCGGTCTCGTTCGGTTTCGCGTAAAATGCCGGTTCGCGTAGGTTTTCGCGATAAAACGACACGGTTTATAAAATAGAATTTATTTAATTATTCAAGGTTGTAATTCCTAATAAATTAACTAATATCTTCTTATTTATTAAAAAAATTTAAAACAAAATTAACTGTTTAAATCGAAATGTACGGTCGTCGCGCGTATTCGTTCGAATCGTCACCCGTACGAACACGACGATAACTATACTTTTCAATCTTGTTTTCTAATTTAAGAACATCACTCAGAACGTTAAACTTTCAGATTTATTCGTACAGATCGTCACCTATACGAATAACCCGTAAATTTAGCATTCACATAGCAACATTCGTGTGTTTTGTTCTGTAAAGTCTCACATACGTTTATACATAATATATCCTAAGCAAATAATCATATGAGGGTTCTGTGTTGCCAGATAATTATCCGACTCAAGAACCCTTGTTCTGAACTGCGTTTTCTGTTAAGTGTTTCTGAAACTGTTCTATGACATCTCACTATGATAATGATAATTGATATGAATATGAAAAGTACTGAAATGTATATGATCCGTACCTGTTTTACTGTTCATGTACTGTAGAGATCACTGTTCCAGTGACGGTTCCGGCACTGATGTTACAGTCTCCCCTTGTTAGAGAAATTTCGTCCCGAAATTTTAAGAGTTGTTATCGGGTACAGCTTCCTCTTCAAACAGCTGGGGATACTTTGACTTCATGTGATCTTCGCGTTCCCAAGTAAACTCGGGCCCGCATCTTGAATTCCATCGAACCTTTACAATAGGAATACGGCTTCGCCTCAGTTGTTTAACCTTGCGATCCATAATCTCTAAAGGTTCTTCAATGAAATGTAACTGTTCATCGACTTGAATCTCTTCAATTGGAATGACAAGACTCTCGTCAGCAAGGCATTTCTTTAAGTTTGAGACGTGAAACACGTCATGCACACCACTGAGTTCATCTGGTAATCTCAGTCGATAAGCTACAGGACCTATACGTTCGATGATTTCGAACGGTCCCACATATCGTGGTGCTAATTTGCCTTTCTTTCCAAAGCGTACCACGCCTTTCCATGGGGATACCTTTAACATTACACGATCTCCCACTTGGAATTCCAACGGCTTGCGCCGTTTGTCGGCGTAGCTCTTTTGTCTGCTCCTTGTTGCTTGTAGTCTTCTTTGAATCTGAGTTATCTTGTCAGTGGTTTCTTGGATTAATTCTGGCCCCGTTATTCGATTGTCTCCAATTTCAGTCCAACAGATCGGTGATCGACATTTCCGGCCATAAAGAGCCTCGAATGGTGCACATCCGATACTGCTGTGGTAACTGTTATTGTAGGAGAACTCAATCAGTGGCAAATGGGAGTCCCAATTCCCACCAAAATCCAATACACAGGTTCTCAACATGTCCTCTAGGGTTTGGATAGTACGTTCGCTTTGGCCATCCGTTTGTGGGTGGTAAGCTGTACTCAGATTCAACTGTGTCCCTAGAGATTTCTGTAATGATTGCCAGAACCTTGATGTGAATCTGCTATCTCGATCAGAAATAATAGACAATGGCACACCGTGGCGTACCACTATCTCATTGATGTACAATCTTGCCAATTTATCCATGGTGAAGTTCTCACGCATAGGCAAAAAGTGAGCGGATTTTGTTAAACGATCAATGATCACCCATATTGTATCATGACCGCTGGAAGTGCGGGGTAGCTTGGTAATGAAATCCATAGCTATTTGTTCCCACTTCCAGAGCGGAATCTCAGGCTGTTCCAGTAGACCAGACGGTCTCTGGTGTTCCGCCTTTACTTTCGCACACGTAAGACACTGTCCGACATACTCGGCTATGTCTTTCTTCATTCCCGGCCACCAATAAAATCCACGCAAGTCTTGGTACATCTTATCAGCGCCTGGATGAACAGAGTATTTAGTCTTGTGTGCTTCATCGAGGATAAGTTTCCTCAATTCATCTACCGCAGGGATCCATATACGTTCCTTGTAGTAGATCATACCATCAGGCTTCGTGTCAAACTGTTTCTCTGCTCCGCAATCAAGTTCCCTCTTCAGATTACCTCGGTCAAGTGCTTCTTGTTGTGCTTGAATGATCTTGTCACTTAAACTGGTCTGCACGGTTATCCCCATTGCTCTAACACGTAGGGGTTTGACCCGTTCCTTCCGGCTCAAGGCATCGGCTACAACGTTCGCCTTTCCCGGATGGTATTTGATCACACAATCGTAATCATTTAGAAGTTCAACCCAACGGCGTTGTCGCATGTTGAGCTCCTTCTGATCGAAGATGTGTTGCAGACTCTTGTGATCAGTGAATATGGTACACTTGGTGCCATATAAATAATGTCTCCAAATCTTCAGTGCGAAGATTACAGCTCCCAGTTCAAGATCATGAGTAGTGTAGTTCTTCTCATGAATCTTTAACTGTCTTGATGCATAGGCTATGACTTTATCCCGCTGCATTAACACACAACCCAATCCCTGATGGGAAGCATCACAGTATACAACAAAGTCATCACAGCCTTCTGGGAGAGATAAGATTGGAGCATCACACAATTTCTGTTTTAATGTCTGAAAAGCATTTTCCTGTTTCTGCTCCCAGACAAACGGTTCACTTTTCTGAGTTAGCTTAGTGAGGGGCAAAGCTATTTTAGAAAAGTTTGAGATAAACCTTCTATAATAACCCGCCAATCCCAGAAAAGACCGTATCTCCGTCGGTGTCTTCGGAGTGTCCCAATTCTTTATCGCCTCGATCTTGGCAGGATCAACGTGAATTCCCTCGCTGTTGACCACATGACCCAGAAATTGAACTTCTCTTAGCCAGAATTCGCATTTGGAGAATTTGGCATAGAGTTTCTTTTCCTTCAACAGCTCCAAGATCTTTCTATGGTGTTGCTCATGTTCTGTTTTGGTCTTGGAATAAATCAGTATGTCATCAATAAAGACAATGACAAACTGATCCAAGTACGGTTTGCACACTCGGTTCATGAGATCCATGAAAACCGCTGGTGCATTTGTCAATCCGAAAGGCATCACCATGAATTCGTAATGCCCGTATCTGGTTCGGAAGGCCGTTTTCGGTATGTCTTCATCTTGAACTCTCAGTTGATGATATCCAGACCGCAAGTCAATCTTTGAAAAGTATTGAGCTCCTTGCAGTTGGTCAAACAAATCATCAATCCTCGGTAATGGATACCGATTCTTGATGGTTAGCTTGTTCAGTTCACGGTAATCTATACACATTCTGAATGATCCGTCTTTCTTCTTCACGAACAAGACCGGAGCTCCCCAAGGTGAGTAGCTCGGTCTGATGAAACCCTTGTCAAGTAGCTCCTGTAACTGGTTAGACAATTCCTGCATCTCTGAAGGTGCTAACCTGTAAGGGGATTTAGCAACAGGAGTTGCTCCAGGAATTAAGTCAATACGAAATTCTACCGGTCGCGCAGGTGGCAAACCTGGTAGGTCTTCGGGGAATACTTCAGGATATTCTTTCACTACTGGTACATCTTGAATCTTCTTCTTGTCTTTCTCCTTTTCCACCACATGAGCCAGGAATGCTATGCACCGCTTCTGTAGACACTTACGCGCCTTTATGCAAGAAATGACTTTGACACTTCGCTTTGCTTGATCCCCTTTAACTTCCAATACACAATCACTCGGCAATGGAATTCGAAGCAGCTTCTCAGAACAGATGACTTCCACTCGGTTAGATGAGAGCCAATCCATTCCAACAATGATGTCAAAACTACCCAGCTCCATCGGTATCAAATCAATGGTAAATGTAAAATCATTTAGTGTCAATGGGCAGTTCCTATAAACTGTACTAACTGTAATCTGTTTCCCGTTAGCTACTTCTATAATGTAAGGGAAGTCTAACTGTTCCTCTATGGAATCTAGTTGGCATGCAAAGTCGGTAGAGATAAAACTCTGATCCGCACCAGTATCAAATAAGACAGATGCATAAAAGTCATGTAAGAGAAACGTACCAGTGACCACATTTGGGTCCTGGCGTGCAGCTGGTGCTCCGATAGCAAAGGCTCGTCCACGGGGTGCTTGAACTGCTGGTTGAGCCTTCTTTGGGCAGTTCCTCGCAAAGTGGCCTTGTTCGCCACAGTTATAGCATCCACCATGGTTCTGATTAGTTGGTGGAGGAAGAGCCAAAGCAGCATTGTTGACTGCTTGATTAGGAGCCATCCTACAGTGTTGGACCCAATGGCCCTTTCTTCCACATCCCGTGCAATGCTTGCAGGGAGTGTCAGCAGTGTGGTGATACTGACACTTGGCACACAAAGGAAACGTGCCAGTGTAGGGTTTGCGGTTGGGGTTTTGTGGTGCTGCTGCTATTTGTTGCAGAGGTGTGGCCACCGTGTAGTTCTTGATGGTCTTCTGTTTCTTCTTTTGATGATGGAAGGGTTTCTTTGAAGATTCAGCTTTGTTCTTACTAGGTTCAGCCTCCTTCTTTAGGACTCCAGAGGCTACCATGAGGTCAGTGAGTTTCCCAGACAGTCTCACTGCAGATTCAACAGTAGTAGGGTTGGCTGAAACAACCATACCTTGAATGCAGGCGGGAAGTCCACCCACATAACGGTCTATCCTTTTCTCCAGAGTTGGTACCATGTCAGGTACCAAAGCAACCAACTCGTGGTAACGAGTTGTATACCCCATGTGATCAGCTCCTTTCATCACATGGTTGGATAGTTCAACCTCCAATTTCTGCAGCTCGTTCTTGGGACAGAACTCTGTTCGCAGCAGTGTCTTGAAATCTTCCCATGGCATGGCCATGGCTTCTTCTCTTCCTCGGGCATTGATCTGACCGTTCCACCAGGTCAGAGCCCGTTTGTTGAATGTTCCCGCTGAGTAACGGACCTTGTGGTGTTCGGGGCAGCTGCAAAGATCCAACGTTGCCTCAATCTTCTCAATCCATTGGATTAGTCCAACGGCACCTTCAGACCCACTAAAACTGGGTGGTTTACATCCTACAAAGGACTTGTAGGAGTAATGAGATGAATCTCCAGTATTCCCACTGGCTTCTCCTGATGTGTTGCCAGTGTTGAGAATCTCATTACGAAGACGAAGGAACATCTCCGGTATTGCCTCTTTCATCTGATTCGTCATCTGGCTACTCAGTAACGTCACCAGAGCGATAGTAGCAGGGTCCATAGTCGGTGTTGTGCCTGAACCAGATGCTTGAGTAATCAATGGAGGAGGGGGAGGAGGAGGTGGAGGAGGTGGTGGTGGAGAGTCATTCGGAGACGGTGTTGAGGAGTGTGGAGCCAAGTCTTGAGGTGGTAGCTGTATCAAGGGAGGTTGTCTTCGTGGAGGCATTCTGATCATAACCAATAAAGTCATTGGTTAGTGCAATGATCGAATACAGAAGACAATATGCAAATAAGTCTTAAGTCCTATGTTCTCTATATGCAGGGTCCCTAGGTTATAGTCTAGGCCAAACCAAATAAATAAGTGACCTATATTTCTCTATAACCATGGCTCTGATACCAATCTGTCACACCCCGAGCCGGCGGGGTAGGATCGGAGTCCCCGTCGGGCGGAAGGTTCCCGGGGCGCGATATCGGGAGTGATAATCAGGAGTGATCAGATTGTTACATTGCACATGATATAAATGAGAAATGCTAATTAAAATAGAATTACAAAGTTAAATTACAGCAGTAACGTTTATAATTTAACAATGTAAATCTATTGTAAAACATCAATAAATGACTATCTTGTATTTACACAAGATATACAAAATAATTTATATCATGATGTCTTCAAAAGTATGCAGGTCCAAAATACTAGTCTTCTATCTGAAGTCCTAGTCCAAAAGAAATGACTTCCTAATTGACCTGTTCGTCACCTGAGAAGTCATGCAAAAATAAAGGTCAACACATGGTTGGTGAGTTCATATAGTTTAGTATTTGAAAATGATTTGAAAATGATTTGAAAACCTTCTTTGGTAAAGACCCTAACCTCATTAACACCACATGTATCATCCAGATCGGTATGCTTATGTATAGGGCATACCCCTGAGTCGAGGCTACAACCCCGCCCAGACGCCGTCCCACCACATACTAATCCGCATAGGACATTGCTGTTAATGATAATTAAGCATCTTTACCTATCACACACTCTTGTTCACAATGACTCTAATGTTCTCACAAAACCTTTGTTTAACCCACGGGTAACAACCTTAATCTCATTAACACCACATGTATCATCCAGATCGGTATGCTTATATATAGGGCATACCCCTGAGTCGAGGCTACAACCCCGCCCAGACGCCGTCCCACCACATACTAATCCGCATAGGACATTGGTGTTAATGAAAATTAAGCATTTTACCCCTACCTTTAACCCAATGATTCGTCAGTCCTTCGTTCCTGTCAATACAACAATTTGGAATCTATGTTGATTCCTTAGGTTCATCACAATAGTGATCAACCACAGAAATTGTAGAAACAGTTTAATAAATGCTTAATTAAATAAATAAATAAACATTTAATAAAATCTAAGTCCTTATGATTGGGGCCTATGGTCATACTCGAGTAGACTAGTCTGTCAATCTAGGTACTTAGTAGTTAGGGAAACTGTAAATATCCTCAAACATACGACCTACAAGTCAAACGGTCTAGCTAGGACTTCTTGAAATGCAGGATTTTATGTTTCGTCAATGTTTTTGGCGTATGCTATCTCTGATATTTCCCAGACTTTCCCTTAAAATGATTTAATGATCGTCTGATTTTGTCACAAGATGTACCTGATGTGTTGATCGTAGAATACAAGATTCATTGATCGGTTGTACACTTGATTTATTGTTCAACAAACACTTGGTTTGTAGAACATTGAATGTTGTCTTTGCAAAGATTGTTTTGTTGATGTTTTGATGTCCCACACTTGTTTTGTCAAAATGTTTGATTTGATTCCTTGAATTCACCCACTTGATTTGTCAAAATGTTTGTTTTGATCCATTGAACTCACCCACTTGTTTTGTCAAAATGTTTGTTTTGATCCCTTGAAATCACACCCTTGTTTTGTCAAAATGATTGATTTGATCTGTTTGAAATGTTTTGACTGGTTGAAAAGTTAAGTTTAACTTGATTATTCACTTAATATATAAGTGAATCAGTTAATAAACCTGCATAAAATCTTCCTAGACATGGTCTAGGATAACATTCATATATATGTAAAACATATAAATTTAAAAGCATTAAAGTAAACAATTTAAGTAAACAGTTTACGCATGCTTCTCAGCCCCGCGTTTTAAAACAAAAATGTTAGAAAAGGGCAATGAACTCACCTGTGCTGCTATGTAAATTGATCTAACACAAAATGCGCGCTCTTGTATGTAAGCTATGTATCTTCAGTTCCTGATTTATTATATAAGAAGTCGGATTTGATAAGTAAACGTAGTAGTCGTTGTGCCTAAGATTGGGTCTTGTTGTGTGTGTGCAACTAAGTGTCTTAGTACTAAGTGTATCTAAGATCTAACCTATCTTAGCTACCCTTTTTATGATCCCAAATCCCATGGTTAGTTATACAACATTACTTTTATATTTTAGAAAATTTCGGCAGAGTTTTCTTTGTTTTTAGAGCAAATCCAGACAATTAAATCGCCTATTTTATAACAAGTTCCCAATCAATCAATTCAATTAAGTAATTTAAATCAAACAAGTCTTTAATCCTAACATTACAATACTTTTATAATCAAGTAAACTTAAAGGAAATCAATGCCATTTATAATTTCAAATTAAACAAGATTTTAGAAAAATTAACAAATTTCATTACTCGTTTGACATGTGATGGACTTAATCAATCCCATTGGGCCCATTTAAGCCCAATTGATAATACTTGACTTCTAATTGATTTACCAACTTCTTTTTAATGAAATCTCATTACTTGAAGTCTATAAGGTTAGACATATGATGAACTCAATTACATCCCATTGAATCCACCTAAGTCCATTGTTAGTCTTTGATTGTTCCGTTTAAGTCATTTAGATTCACACGACTCCAACATCATTAACCACATTCTATGTTATTCCCATGAAATCCCATGCATGCAACTTATTGGATCCATTCCTTGTTAGAAACTTAGGTTAATGACCAACTATCCCTCTATTATGTTCTTAACACTAGTCTTGTTGATTATGGACCCTTATTATTCCGATTAACAACTTTTAGGTTGGTTCGAGTGTCTTGGGCAGCGAACCCTTTGGGGTTAGTCCCTAAGGTTCGGCTAACATGGATGTAAGGTTCGGCTGTCAACAGATGGTTCGCCTGAAATTGTGGTTCGCTGCACACTCATGGTTCGGCAATAGGGTTTGGTGATCTTAAGGTTCGTAGCTATTCGGGTCTGCATGGCCAGGGTTCGGCCATGCAAGGTTCGTGTGTCCTAGGTTCGTGATACTATGGTTCGTTGTATGCTGTCAAATTCGGCCAAGAGCGGTTCGTGAGTCGTGGGTTCGTGACACTAGGCTCGTCTGACATGTAAGGGTTCGGTTAATAAGAAGAGACAGGGTTCGTTGCAGGCTACACAGGGTTCGGCTCCCAGAAGGTTGCAGGGTTCGTTGCAGTACCATGCAGGGTTCGGCTACTCCATGCGGTTCGTGTAGGGTTCGGCCAGCGAACCTGCATCATCATCCAGCTTCTTAGCTCACGAACCTGTAAGGATCTTGGTGTTTCCAGCCTCGTTTTAACTAGCTAACCTGTTACAAACTCGTTCCAACAGATTCTAATCCATGTGATAACCTAATCTACGTGTTCTAAGTGCTTTAGTGCCGATTATAATAACAAAGCCATAAGATTTCAAGAAAACCCTCTAAAACCGAATTTAAAATGATGATTTACCTTAGGTTTTGTGGATGAAAACTGGAAATTCTTGTACTTCTGGAATCTACACGATGAGGGGATCGTAGTGACACCAAAATGGCTTGAATCCACCGGGGTTTGGACCTCCAAATCTTAGAAAGAAGATAGTTTCTTTGTGAAGAACTAGAGAGAGAGAGAGAAAACGTGATGAAGAGAGAGAGAGTGGTTGGTGAGGGTTATTATGGCAATTTAATGCCATAATAAAGGATACCATCTCACCCGGTTAGTCGGTCTCGTTCGGTTTCGCGTAAAATGCCGGTTCGCGTAGGTTTTCGCGATAAAACGACACGGTTTATAAAATAGAATTTATTTAATTATTCAAGGTTGTAATTCCTAATAAATTAACTAATATCTTCTTATTTATTAAAAAAATTTAAAACAAAATTAACTGTTTAAATCGAAATGTACGGTCGTCGCGCGTATTCGTTCGAATCGTCACCCGTACGAACACGACGATAACTATACTTTTCAATCTTGTTTTCTAATTTAAGAACATCACTCAGAACGTTAAACTTTCAGATTTATTCGTACAGATCGTCACCTATACGAATAACCCGTAAATTTAGCATTCACATAGCAACATTCGTGTGTTTTGTTCTGTAAAGTCTCACATACGTTTATACATAATATATCCTAAGCAAATAATCATATGAGGGTTCTGTGTTGCCAGATAATTATCCGACTCAAGAACCCTTGTTCTGAACTGCGTTTTCTGTTAAGTGTTTCTGAAACTGTTCTATGACATCTCACTATGATAATGATAATTGATATGAATATGAAAAGTACTGAAATGTATATGATCCGTACCTGTTTTACTGTTCATGTACTGTAGAGATCACTGTTCCGGTGACGGTTCCGGCACTGATGTTACAGTGATGGGTAGTAAACCAGCAACTCTGCAATCAGCAATTCATCTAGCTGCTGATATTACAAATGAATTCGTGAAGGGTGGTCAACTTACTCGAACAGATGATGTTCTTCCTGTGGTTAAGGAAGAAAAGAAGCTAACGGAGCCCTTTAAAAAGAAGCAGAAAACCAATAAAAGTTTTGCAATTGCATCAACCCCCTCTGCTTCTATAAATCGAGCACCGTCAGTTGCAGACTCTACAGCAAACTCCAGGAGATCATACACTGGACCTCACCCTCAATGTAACAAATGCAAGTATCATCATTCACTTGGTAAACCGTGTTGGAAATGTACAAAGTGTGGGAGATATGGCCATCTGGAGAACAAATGTCAATTCACTGGGAAAGTAGTCACTGCAGCTACGTCAATGGCCGCACCAAAATCTGTTGGGCCAGCATGCTTTGAATGTGGAGCAACTGATCATTTCAGGAACAGATGTCCCAGACTTTCTAACAACAATCAAAGTCAAAATGCTTCAGCACGCGTGTTTTCTATGAATGCTCATGAAGCACGCGAAGAAACAACGGTTGTCACAGGTACGTTCACTATTAACGATCATTATGCTTCAGTTCTCTTTGATACTGGTGCCGACAAGAGTTTTGTCTCAACATCAATTATACATCATTTGGGTAAATCAGTAGAAGTATTAGAACCCCCGTATGTCATAGAAATAGCAAACGGTAAACTTATACATGTCAATTCTATCATTCGCAACTGTACATTGAAACTCAATGATCATGAATTTTCTATCAATTTGATCCCAATGAACTTGGGAAGCTTTGACATTGTTGTGGGCATGGATTGGTTATCTTCTAATCATGCTGAAATCGTTTGTTCAAACAAGCTTGTACAAATTCCATTACCATCTGGGGAAACATTACGAGTCTATGGAGACAAGCCTTGTCGTACACTCAAGATAGTATCATGCATGAAGGCTCGAAGCTATATTCGAAAACAATATCCTGCTTTTCTAGCACATGTTGTGGCTAAGGAATCTCTTAAGAAAACTATTAAGGATATTCCTGTCATTCGTGACTTTCCTGAAGTATTTCCTGATGAACTACCTGGACTTCCACCAAAACGTCAAGTTGAATTCAGAATAGATCTTGTACCTGGGGCAAATCCTGTTGCTAAAACACCTTATCGTCTTGCACCCTCTGAGATGCAAGAACTCTCAAGTCAGTTACAAGAGCTATTAGATAAAGGTTTCATTAGACCTAGTTATTCTCCCTGGGGTGCACCAATTTTGTTCGTCAAAAAGAAAGATGGATCGTTTAGAATGTGCATCGACTATCGTGAACTCAACAAGTTAACTATCAAGAATCGTTATCCATTACCAAGGATCGATGATTTATTCGATCAACTTCAAGGAGCCACTTATTTGTCTAAGATTGATCTTCGATCTGGTTATCATCAACTGAGAGTTCATGATGATGACATTTCTAAAACAGCGTTCATAACACGCTATGGACACTATGAATTTCTGGTTATGCCCTTTGGACTAACCAATGCCCCTGCAGTGTTCATGGACCTTATGAACAGGGTGTGTAGACCCTATTTAGATCAATTTGTCATTGTCTTCATTGACGACATATTGATTTACTCTAAGACTGAGAAGGATCATGAAACTCATCTCAGGCTCATTTTGGAACTTCTAAAGAAAGAACAGCTTTACGCCAAGTTCTCGAAATGCGAGTTTTGGATGAAAGAAGTTCAATTTTTAGGTCATGTTGTGGATCAGCAAGGTATTCATGTAGATCCAGCCAAAATTGAAGTTATAAAGGACTGGAAAGCACCAGAGACACCATCGGAAATTCGTTCATTCCTAGGATTAGCCGGATACTACTATCGGTGATTTATCGCCAATTTTTCCAAGATAGCTGTTCCACTTACTACTCTCACTCAAAAGGATCAACCATTCATTTGGGGTAAAGCACAAGAAGATGCATTCCAATTGCTTAAACACAAGCTATGCAATTCTCCTATTCTTAGTCTACCAGAAGGTAACAATGACTTTACAGTCTATTGTGATGCTTCGAACTTGGGTCTGGGTTGCGTGCTAATGCAACGAGACAAAGTCATTGCTTATGCATCACGACAACTCAAGATACATGAAAAGAACTATACGACACATGATCTTGAGTTAGGTGCTGTAATTTTTGCTTTGAAAATTTGGAGACATTACCTTTATGGTACCAAATGTGTTATATACATGGACCATAAAAGTCTTCAACACATTTTTGATCAAAAGGAACTTAATATGCGACAAAGATGTTGGATAGAATTGCTCAATGATTACGACTGTGAAATCCGCTATCACCCAGGCAAAGCTAATGTGGTGGCAGATGCATTGAGTCGGAAAGACAGAGTTAAACCCAGAAGAGTGCAAGCATTGGAGATGACTATTCATACTAGTCTTATACCCCAAATCCGTGAAGCACAACAAGAAGCACTTACTGAGACTCATGTCTCTAATGAAGCATTACAAAGTTTAAATCAAAAATTTGAAACCAAATCAGATGGAGCATACTATTTCCAAAATCGAATATGGGTACCTTCATTTGGAGATCTAAGGAAAGTAATTATGGATGAAGCCCATAAATCTCAATATTCGATTCACCCAGGCGCAGACAAGATGTACCAAGATCTTCGTGAATTCTATTGGTGGCCTGGAATGAAGAAAGATATTGCTACATATGTTAGTAAATGCCTCACGTGTTTAAGAGTAAAAGCTGAACATCAAAGACCCTCTGGGTTACTACAACCATTGGAGATTCCGGTATGGAAATGGGAGCAAATCTCTATGGATTTCATAACTAAATTGCCTAAAACACCTAGGGGTCATGATGCAATTTGGGTTATTGTTGATCGATTGACTAAGTCAGCACATTTCTTAGCCATTCGATAAGACTATAACACGAACCGGTTAGCCAAACTTTATCTTGATGAAATTTTGAGCAGACACGGAGTGCCAATCTCAATTGTTTCTGATAGAGATAGCAGATTTACTTCAAGAGTCTGGCAAACGTTTCAAAAGGCTTTGGGATCACAACTTAATCTTAGCACAACTTACCATCCTCAAACTGATGGCCAAACTGAACGAACCATTCAAGTGGTAGAAGATATGTTAAGATGTTGTGTTATTGATTTTGGTGGTAGCTGGGATACTCACCTTCCTCTGGTTGAATTCTCTTACAACAACAGCTATCACACAAGCATCAAATGCGCACCGTTTGAAGCTTTGTATGGACGAAAATGTAGGTCTCCTATTTGCTGGGCTGAAATAGGTGAAACGCAATTCACAGGTCCAGAACTTATACAAGAAACAACTGATAAGATTGTTGTTATACGAGACCGAATCAAAGCTGCACAGGATCGTCAAAAGAGTTACGCCGATACTCGAAGAAAGCATTTGGAATTTCAAGTCAGTGACAAAGTTATGTTAAAAGTTTCTCCATGGAAAGGCATAGTCAGATTCGAGAAACAAGGTAAACTAGCATCTAGATATGTTGGTCCTTTTAAGATCATCGAAAGGATTGGACCAGTAGCATATCGATTGGAATTACCTTTTGAACTCAGCAATATACATGATGTATTTCATGTATGCAACCTTAAAAAGTGTTTATCAGATGAATCACAAGTCCTTCCTATTGAAGAAATTCGAGTTGAAGATAATCTTCAGTTTGTTGAGGAACCTGTTGAGGTTATGGATCGAGAAGTCAAGAAACTAAAACGCAGTCGGATACCTATCGTGAAGATTAGATGGAATTCCGAGCGTGGACCTGAGTTTACTTGGGAACGTGAGGATCGCATGAAAGAGAAATATCCTCATTTGTTTTCATAAACAGACAATAACAGATGAGCACATACTGAATTTCGGGACGAAATTCCAATAACAAGGGGAGACTGTGACAACTGTACTCGAGAATTAATTAGGTTGTATAACAAATTGAGTTGGACAGTGTGGGTAGATTGGGTATACAATGCGATTAATTGTCTTTACATAAACAATGTTAATATCATATCGTATCAGCTCATGACTTGTAGTTACTCAAGAATATGGTGTTAGTAGATCGTAAAGAAACATCCATCACCTAATGCTTGTTCAAATAGGTGGCCAACTGATTTCATGTTTAGAATCATAACTCGAAAATGAAGAGAATGAGTGGAAGCGAAATCGCGAAACGAGGCTCCGATTTCAAGATACACTGAGTCGAATATAGCGTTAAATAAGAGGTCAAATATTTTGAACTCTTTAAGTCTTGAAATTATAACCATTGGAAAGAGCTCGAAAAATCGTGAACGTAGGCGAAAACCGTGCGCAAAACGGAGTTCGTATGCTCCCGGAATCGCGAAACGAAGATAAGATTAAAAATTGACGAAATAGCCGCCAGGAGCTACGCCCCGGACCACGCACCCAGTTGGGGCGATGCGCCCGCAGCCCAAATGTAGGCAAAATCGCTTAAATCGATCAGATGGCTTCCAGAACTTTATTTTTTCAATTATTTCGACCAAAAACTCTTCTAGACGAAAGTTTTGCTTCTTTAACCATAAAATCACTATTTTTAAGCCTTCTAATCGCGTGGATCGTACCAAAGAACGTATCTACAAGTCCCGATCATCATATCTACCTGAGAAATCCGTCGGATTAGGTAACGATTCGTTTAAACCTTTTAGTTTGATTTTGATTGGTTATATCTTGTTTTTGAATGTAGTGAGATAGTTAGGGTTGTTGATTATTGCCTAGATGATGGCTAGGAATGATTTTAAACAAAGAACACGATGTTCTACTGGATAAATCCTTGTTTTGAGCCGTTGTAATGCCAGGTTTTCATGAAACTATATCTTAGATTAAAATGGTTTAAACCATTTGATGTTAACAATGATTATGAATGTTTTGATCATTTCTTGAAATGCTAGGTTTCATCTAAGTGTTTCAAATTAATGATAAGCATACAGATAATCACCGGAATAACGATCTGATATTTATGATAACCGTCAGATTAGTACATTGAGCATGGTTATTAAACCTATTTTAATATCACATTCTCATGTTTCATGATACCTAAATAATCAATAACAATGATTGACTATTCCTAAGCCAGAAATTCATCTAGGAATTGAGTGAATAATCAACAACCAACATCTATTTGATTAATCCGCAAATGTTATGATTAACTCAGTTAGTCATAAATTGTTATAGGAACCATATAGGATTTCCTATCAGTTGAACATCAAGATCATCATCATCCGCATATAATTGTGAGTTTCATAGTTCCCCTTTTTATGTTTTGTTTTCCAAAACTCAGGGTGGAACATGTAGATACATTTTCAAATCATGATAAACATTTATCAAATACCATGAAATCATATATCATTATCATGAGGAACGTCATGATAAACATTTGTCAACTACCATGAAATCATATATCAGAATCATCAGAAAAATCATGGTAAACAATCATCAAACAAATATTTTATCAATGTATTAAAAACAAGCGTATCACTTGGGAACTTTGGTTATGTGGAGGCTATTTGGGCACATTCTTATGTGAACATCATTAGCTTGTTATCAAGCCCTTGGTAATACTGGTATGATCATATGCGGGAACTCAAGATCATCACGGCGTTCTGGCGGGTAGTCAGACGTTAGCATTTAACGGCGTTCTGGAGGGTATCCAGACGTTAGCATTACGGCGTTTGGCGGGTAGCTAAACGTTAGCATTTATCATTAGGTTTGATGTTTGCATGCTCAGGTAGATTCACTTTCAAAGTACCTGTTTGATCACTTGTGATTACTATATCATGAAAATCATTATTTGAACAATCATTTTACATCAACAAAACCTATGATTCTCACTCAACTATTCGTAGTTGACTTTTATCTACATGTTTCAGGTAATCGGGAGCACCAGTAAAGCAATATAGGTCAGGATCAACAGCAGGAATAGTTGTGACCTAGAAAGAAAACAAAAACATCGTATTGTATAATAATTTTCTTATGATAAACTTATTGTATAATATGTATGTTATGTTTGTTTGAATGAACTTAAACTTATGAAACATAGTTAATCATGGGTTATTCTCCAACAATGGCACATGAACACATAGTCACGCGCCATGGATTCCGCACTCGGCGTGGGTTGTGACAGTTTTGGGCTGGCATAATGCTTATTGTTATGTTATGTGATTATGTTATGATGATTTATGAATGATGTTATGCCATGATGATGTATGTATGAATATGTATTACTCACGATGCATGGTAAGTGAATTATGATGACATAAGATGTTAATGAGAGCATGCATTATGATGTTAATTAAGACAATAGTTAATAAATGCTTTGACGAGGTCCTAGAATACTAGGATGCACGAATGATGAATGATGAATATATGCTAGCATGATATGAAAATATGATGCCATGATGTATGAATGAAGAAATGATGCTAGCACTACATGATGCCATGATGTATGATAATATGCTATGATGCTTGCATGCTATGTATGTGATGATAGAATGTTATGATGAATTCCTATACATGATATAGGATATGTATGTATGATTTACTAGTACCAGTACTAGTAAGTATGGACGATGACCTGAACATATCAGGATATGAACAGCCGATCGGGCTTTAAACACAGAGTCGACCGGACTATAAACAAGGTAAGAGCCGATCGGGCTATAAACACAGAGTCGACCGGACTATAAAGATGAGAGTCGATCGGACTATAAACATGGTAAGAGCCGATCGGGCTATAAACACGGAGCCGATCGGGCTATAAACATGGTAAGAGCAGATCGGGCTATAAACATGGTAAGAGTCGATCGGGCTATAAACATGGAGCCTTGTGCCGGCATAAGCCCACTGCTCATGTTGATGACAGTGGTTTTGATGATGACGATGGTTATATGGCTACGATGATGACATGGTTATGTGTTATGGTTTATGTGTATGATATAACGCTTTCATGTTAATATGTTTAACTCACTAAACGGTTACGATGTTTTATGAAAACTAGAACTCACCAGCGTAAGCTGACTTGATTTAGCATGTATGTCAGGTTAAAGCTATGATAAGAGAAAGCATGGAGCTCAGGCATCAATCCAGACGATCCGTTGGCTTTGGCAATTCGATATGGTTTTGATACAGACACTTTATTGAATTTTGTTTATCAAACTATGTTTACATTTCTGCTGCATGATTAAGAAAGTTTTTAGTTTAAGAGCTATGTGTTATGATGAAAACCAACCTCTGCGAGGTGCTCGGTTTCGGGGCCTCACATGTTTTGATGAGTTTCAAAATTGTAAAAGGCAGAATATTATATTTTACTTATTTTTACTATTCATTCGTGATCAGACCGCTAAATCTCGTTATTTCGTTACGTAACATTAATTACGTATAGTTTTAGTAAAATAGTTTTATAAAATTCTTTTTAGGTTGTAAATCCTAATAGATATTATTTTTATTATTTTAAAGTTCGTAATCGTTTATTTTCGCCGTTTCTTCAGAAAATGTAACTTACGTGCATTTTCGTACAGAGCGCTAACTGTACGAATACGATCGTACGTTTCACTTTCTGATTTGGTTTTCTATTTTTCAGTTGCGTTCAGAAAGTTAAACTCACATATATGTTTGTGTGAATCGTCACCCACGCAAACACTCTGTCAGTTCATCGTTCGTAAACGATACTAAACTGTTGTTTTGAATTTCACATTCTGACAGACGGACTCAACTAATCCTAACTGTTTTCACATTGTTATGAATAGTTTCACATTGTTTTCTCACTGATTTTGTCGGTTATCTGATTTCTGTTATTTATGGAAATCAGATCACAACCGATATGTTTATGTCTTTTGTACTCTTCTTTGTTATTTCACTTGTGTTGTTGTATTTCTATATTTGAATTTTCATTCAAATACATACAACTGATATAGTTTTCAATAGCCCTGTTTTCACCCAACTGTTTATCAAATAGTTATTAATGCATAGTCATTCATCTATGGTTATTCACACACAGTTATTTACACATAGTTATTTACACATAGTAATGGTGTAAGTACGCATACCGTACGTATTGCCAGACGATCTAGTACTAGTTGTCACATAATCGAACTGATTCGAATTCGGAAAATGGTTATCCAAACCGAACTCAACCGAATTCAAATCAGTTCGGTTTCGGTTAGAACCGAACAAACCGAATTCAACCAAACAGACCCCGAATTAAAAAATTAAAACCGATAACCGAACCAAAAAAACGAATTCATAATTTGGTTTGGTTTTTTTGGTTACAGATGCGGTTCGATTATCAGATTTAAACGATTTTTGGTTTTTCTGAAAACCCCTAGTGGCAATGTATCAGCAAGGCACATAATTTTTTTGCCATGGAAGACTTAACCTGATGGTTGAACATCTCGCGCAGCAGTATCTAATATCGAGCTATCAAGTCAACCAATGACTCATTTTCAACATACACAAAGTTGTTGAACTCCCTCTCAAAGATTTTAACTTTATACTTTTCAAGGCATAATTGCCTTCATATTGTTGTTGTAGAGCATCCCACAATGACTTGGAAGTAGTAAACTGGCGAAACTAATGAAAAATGTCTATAGCAATAGATTGGGAAAGAATTGCATAAGCTTTCTCATCAGCATCTATTCCTTCCTCTAAGTCTCCATGAATCTTGTAATCAACATCGAAGACTCGTCCTCACCAGTGGCCTAAGATAGCCATTCTCTATTCTTACCCATAAGTTGTGTCACACCCCGAGCCGGCGTGCTGGATCGTGTGTCCCGTCGAGCGGAAAGGCCTCGGGGCGCGATATCGGAAATGATAATCGTGATAATTAGATTGTTTACAATGCACATGATATATAATGAGAAACTGCTAAAAATGAAAATATAATTACAAAGTTAAATTACACCAGTTTTGTTCATAATTTTACAATGTAAATCTACTATCAACATCATAATTCCTCTATCTTGTATCTGCACAAGATATACAAAATAATCTGTAAAATGATGTTCAAAAATATGCATGTCCAAAATACTAGGTCCTCTATCTGGCATCCTAGTCCAAAAGCTATAACTTCTTACTTAGACCTGTTCGTCACCTGAGAAGTCATGCAAAAAGATCAAGTCAACACATGGTTGGTGAGTTCATATAGTTTTATTTGAAAATGAATTTGAATAACCGTTCGAATGACAACCTTAACCTCACCATTAACCACATGTACCATCTAGTTCAGTATGCTTATATGTAGGGTCGAACTTACTGCCCGCCCAGCCACCGTCCCACCACATACTGGACTGCTTAACATATTGTTGTTAATAATAATTAAGCGTTTCATTCGATACCATCGTCATATTAGATTTTGATTTCCACAAATTGAAATACTACTGATTTCTTGAGTTCATCATGTATTCATGATCAACCATAGCACTTGTAGAAACATAATATTAAATGCTTAATTAAATGAATAATTAATCATTTAAATACAACTAAGACATGATGATTGGCCTTATTTGACTCAATCAATTAGTCTTAGTTGTTGGTGGTGTCCAAGTTGTACCGTCTCACACATGGCTCATATCAGGCATGACTCAAATCAGTCTACCCGTATGTGTCGGGACTTTCATGATGTGTCCATATCAGCTTGACCTTCAGGTCTACTGTACATGTGGGGACTTTAGGATATCCTTTGATTTTGATCGCCTTTTTTCTTTAGAATTCGTTTGATCGTTTGATTTATGCCCATATAGCTTGACTATAAAAGTCTACTATTTATGCCGGGACTTTCCGTGTGTTAACACGTGGTGTAACATTTGTACATTTAGTCATGGTAGTTGTAAACAGTGTTAGAACAAATGTGTTTTCATATCAAATCAATCAATGTGATTCATGTGTTCATAATGTGCTTGTGTGTTAGGATCTTTATTTTTTAGGAACAAGTATGTATTATTTATTTACAGTCGAGTTCGCTAGGAAAGAACAGTATCGTATTATATCAAAACAGTGGTGGGACGGCGTTAGGTACGGCAGGTAGCTAGAATCTGGGGTATGCCCTATACATATACTGCGTTCGGTGTAATGGGATAGTGTTAGTGCGTAGTGTTGAGACAAATAGTATGACACTTAATTAAACAAAAATCGTAATATGTAAGCGAGACTGAGTATAGTTATGGGTGACGATCCATAATAATACAAATGTTGAACTTATAATTATGATTAAACGCTTTAACATTTAATACGATCGAAAAACGTACGCGATTGCGGGTATACACGTAATTGCGGTTGTTTAACGATCCGTCAACACACGAAGAGTAAAATAATGATATTTATATTATTTTACATTTTTACAATTTTGAAACTCATCAGAATGATGAGAATAATAATCCTTTATTTTTAAATCGCGTAAAATACGCGTTACGCGACGAAAATGCGAACTGAGCGACCGAAACGGACCCGAATACCGCGCGGGCTATAAAAGCCTTAAAGATGGTCATTTTCCTCATTTATTTCACCAACAACCTCTTCTCTCTCTACAAAATTCGTCCAACCCTCTCTCTCTCTAGAAAACCGACTTCAAACACGCGTAACTCGCTCGTTTCTCAACGGATTTTGGTGTTCTTAGTGCCCACGCGAAGCTCTCGACATTCCCTACAAGAAAATACAACGGATCGGAGGTTTTCACCGGCCAAAAACGAGGTATGATCGAAAGAAGAATCACGAAAATTGGGTTTTCTATGTGTGTTCGTCTAAATCTAAGTCTTAGCCGGTTCTAAGCCTTATCAATCGAACCTGCAACATTTCGAGGTTGGGTTTGCAAGTAGTCAGGGCATAGAAATGATTGGATCGAAGGAAACAAGGTTGGATGAATGGTGTTGGTAACAGGTTCGACGGCCGAACCTTCATCTTCAGTTGGCCGAACCTTAAGGAGGCTCCACGAACCCTAATGGTTTGTAGGTCATCAGCCGAACCCTTAAGGGACCTCACGAGCCTGCACCGATCCTTCATGCATCCGACGAACCCTTCTGATGCCACGAACCCCTGGACCAGACGAACCTCCTCTCGGACGAACCCTACATCAGAAGCTAACCTTTGGTTCGTCAATCACAACCCACCGAACCCTCATGCATAAGGACTTCACGAACCTTGCATGATGAAGATATAGCCGAACCTTGTATGTCTGGTCATCTCACGAGCCTACGTCCAGGAAGCCATGCAGCCGAACCTTGCTAATGCCTCATGATCACGAACCTCACATGATCAAGCCGAACCTTTTAGATCCAAATCTCAGCGAACCTTGCATGCATATCATAGGGACCGAACCTTGTTGGGGTTTTTGGCCGAACCTCGGTGATGTTCTCATGACCGGCGAACCTAGGCTCTTGAACTTAAAAGGTTCGCTGCCCATGTTGGCAGCCCATAACCCCCTCGGCCCAATTCAGTTTCATGCGGCCCAACTTCAATAAGAATCAGCCCCATAGGTTAAACCAAGCTCAAGGAAGTTAGGTCTGCCCATTTTGATCCCTAATTAGTCAAATGTTGTCTTGGAACATTAAATGACCCACATATACATAGGTTGGCCCAACTAAATTCTTTTAGGCCCAATCCAATCCCTTTCGATTCATTATGATCCTAATTGGCCCAATATACTCCTTTGGCCCATTACATGGACATATACCCATTGTTGGCCCAACACCATATCCCAATTGGCTAAGGCCCATAATGTGAACACATATCCTAGAACGAGCCCAACTTGAAGTTGAATCTTGGCCTTTTAACTCATTAACTATGAAGGGATCATGATTGGGTTAAGTTTAACCTAACCTAATTTCATGATCAAGTCATAATCAAATGGGGCTAAAACATTATATCATATCTTTAAATCACATGTTTAATCATTGGATATCAAAACTCATCAACACTTGTTATTTTATGTGCATAAGTTGTGCATAAAAGATCATGACACCTCTTGTACATGGATCAATTATCAAACAAGTATCATAAATCATGGCTTTCAAGTTCACACAACATTCTTAATCATGAGATCATGTAATCAAGAGTTAATCAAGTTCAAGAGAACACAAGTCAATCAATGAATCAAAGTTTATACAATTATAAATCTTATATCTTATGTATGATTACAATGATATAGGAACCAGTTAGAAGTCCTGTTTGCTACTTGCTATTTGTCATAGTTCAGAGTCTACTGCAGACAGGTGAGAACATTAGCCCCTCTTTTAACTGTTTTTCAACTGTTTTGGGGTGGAACACGTGATCAATTACACTGTTTACATTTGTATTTCA
The DNA here is from genome assembly GCA_009363875.1 of Mikania micrantha. Classification (NCBI taxonomy): domain Eukaryota; kingdom Viridiplantae; phylum Streptophyta; class Magnoliopsida; order Asterales; family Asteraceae; genus Mikania; species Mikania micrantha. The sequence goes on from CM018692.1 coordinate 56,841,405, forward strand.
TTAAACAAGATGTAGGCTATTTTACAAACATTACAGGTTCATGGTACAACTTCATCAGATTATCCAACTTTATCAAAGGATTTTATCAACTGTTAAACACTTTCTATCAAAGAGATTTAATAAAGCTTTCCAGAACTGTTTATATCTGTTTTTCTCAAATGGTTTTATAAATGACAAACACATTTAAATGATTTTGATTTATAAACTTTTTTACTATAAACTCGTGTTTTCAAAAATAACCTTTTCTAAACCTTGTTACTATACAAGGTCATTATCTTATGTATTCAATCAATCGTGCAAACAGTCTTTGGACTGTTTACACTCATTTTACATACTTGATGTTAGTTTGGGTTGCAGCTCATCCATGTAATTCATTTATTGCTTTAAACTTATGCCTTACAATGCAAATTCATGTTTACAATTATTAAACCTATTGTTCTCAGCAACTACTTCTGTAGTTGACAGCTACTTTTCACGTGTTTCAGGTAATCAGGTGTAAGGCATTTTAAGGACAACTAAGGAGACCGCTTAAGATAGAACAAGATGAAGAAACATGCTAGGATGGATGAGAAACACATTAAATCCTAATTGTTTAATTGTCTTGTTTGGGTCTTATTGTGTAAACAATATTTTTGGGTCTGTAGTTGTCATTCTTTTGGTAGATAGATTGTCTGTAACTAAACAACTGTCTAAACATTATGAAGCTTAGTAAACCATTGTGGTTGTTCTTATTCAATACTTGTGCATGATTCAACTATTCATACGTCACCGCGCCGTGGATTCCGCACGCGGCGTAGGGGGTGTGACAGGTTGGTATCAGAGCCAAGGTTGTAGAGAACTAGGAAAAAACCCAATGTTTAATGACCTAGACTATAACCTAAGCTACCCAATAGGACTAAGTGCTATAGACTTGAGGATACTTAGGATCTAAGTAACTTAAGTAAGCATTAAGTCTACATTAAGCTTGAAAGATCTTAGGGATACTTTTCTAAGATTAGATCTCGAGTCAAGGAATTTGAATCGGAATTCTATAATTTTAGAAACCGAATTAAATTTCTCACATATATTCATTAAAGGATTTCAGAGGCAAGGATCTGTATTCTTATTATCCTTGATCTGAAATTCTCACACAGAGTTCATTAAAGGATTCCAGAGGCAAGGATTTGTATTCTTAGTATCCTTGATCCGGAATTCTCAATCAGAGTTCATTATAGGAATTTAGAGGCAAAGATCTGTATTCTTAGTATCTTTGATCTAAAATCCTTGTCATGTTCATCATAGGAATTCAGAGGTCAAGATCTATAATTTTAGAATCTTGGATCTGAAATCCTTGTCATGTTATCATTATCAGGTATTCATTATCATAGGAACTTTATAACTTAGAATCTGTGTAACAGTATTCTTTAGTTGAAGTTCTCACAGGAGATCATTATACTTAGTACCGTAAGTATTGAGAACCTAGGTTAAGTAACCTAGGACACACATACTAAAACCCAAGGTTTTAAATTTCAAGTAAATTAAGAACCAGGGTTTACACATTCATAATCATAATCAATGAAGAGTTGGAATCTTAACTCCAAATACAAACGGCGGATTAACGTTGATGTGCTGAGGTAAGTGGTGGGCGGTGAGAGCTTGCCCTATATATAAGCTTATTTAGGTATGTCAGGGGGAATCCGGCGTTCGTATTTGAAGTGAGGATTCGGGAACAACTGGAATCATTGAACATTAGTCAAACACATGAGATACGATCATTTGGGATACAAACATTGGTGAATCAAATCATTGTGCTATTCAAACTTGGTTGAGTCAAACATTGTGTGTGAATCAATCAAGTTGTGAACATTCTTTCAATGTAAACCTTAAGTGAAATTCTTAAGTGATTACATCATTAGTACTTACTAACATAGTTTAACAATAACAATGTAGAGCCCGCATATGATTTAGTTCTACATGTTAAAAACTGTTAGTAGGTGCACACATAACATAATCATAGTTCAATCATGGATTTAATCCTAGTTCAAATTGATCAAAGATCATGGGATTCTTAATCAATGGAACCTACATGGGAAATCAGTACAAACATGTTGCCAAATGCTAGAAAGGACATGATCGTGGTATATCGAAGCGGTGGTGGGATGGCGTCTGGGCTGGCAGTTTGCTTGATCCTTTCGTATGCCCTATATATAAGCTATCTTCGGTATATCGGGAAAGTGTCAGTGTGTAGGTTTGGTGGAGTGAGATCATGGAACATCGTACACATTCACATGAGAAGTATGCTAATAAGCTGATTGCTTATACGTGTACATGCTCATATTACAATTGAATGATAATACTAGTAGTATGGATATATTACTAATTTTATCATGCAAATTCAATTGTATCTTTTCTCATTACTGACCCACTTGTGGCTTCTATTTGTAGAATGCCTCCCCGACGTGATCCTAACGGAGGGGGTTCGACAAGTGGCAACGACGATGAGATCAACAAGATTGCCCGAGCCATCGCTATACACATGAGAGATGTCATTCCGGGCATGGTCACTGATATTACCCAGAATCTTCGGGGAAGTACTAGTGATTCAGCACATAACTCAAATGCTACCAACACAGGAACTGCCAACTTCACTTTCAAGCAGTTCAATGATGCTAAGCCTCCTAAGTATGCTGGTACCGAAGGAGCTACTGGCCTACTGGAGTGGCTGGAGAGCATCGAGGATATTATTGATTTCACGGGATGTCCTGAAAATCTGAAGGTCAAAATGTCCTTGAGCGCTTTTCACAAAGGCGCACTCACCTGGTGGAACTCTGAGAAGAACACCAGAGGACTGGAAGTCGCATTAGCTTTACCATGGGAGGATTTCAAGAAGTTACTTGTGGATAAGTTTTGTCCACGACATGAGCTGAAGAAACTTGAGGTGGAGATGTGGAATCTGGTGCAAGACAGTGGTGAGAACGCGAAGTATACAACTCGTTTCCATGAGTTGTGCATTCTGGTGCCACACCTGGTTACTCCTCTATCCCGCAGGATAGAGAAGTACATCGAAGGCTTACCTCTAGTCGTCAGAGGAACTGTGATGGGGAATAACCCCACTACTCTAGAGGCAGCAATTCATCTTGGAGCTAGCCTTACCGAAGAATACGTTAAGTCTGGGGTGCTCACCCGAAAGGGGAAAAAGAGAGCACAGATTGATGAAGGCAAGAAGCCTGAACAACAACATCACAAGAAGAAGAAGCAAAAGACCGTCAAGAACTTTGCAGCCCTTACTGCAGCTACACCCACTCATGCCACACCCATTACTACTATGCCACAATCTGCAACAGTCAGAAAGTCTTATACTGGCCAGTTTCCACTCTGCACCAAATGCCAATATCATCACCTACCCAACACTCCATGCAAAAAGTGTCTCAAGTGTGGGCGGATGGGACACTTGGCAGCTACATGCCGATCTGCACATCTTGCTGCTGTAACAACTGCTACCACAACTCCTACTGCTACAGGTGGAAGGGCCTGTAATAATTATGGAGCAGAGGGACACTTCAGAAACCAGTGTCCAAAACTCAACAACAACACTGCTACTGCTCGTGCTTTTATTATCGGAGCTGCCGAAGCACACGAGGAGCCATCAGTTGTCACGGGTACATTTCTCCTTAATGGTCATTATGTTTCTATCATATTTGATACTGGTGCTGATAAAAGCTTTATCTCTGCTCATACTGCTTCTTTGTTTAACATACAACCATCTATACTTACTGCTCCTTACACCGTAGAAGTAGCTGATGGTAAGACCATACTTGTAGATTCCATAATAAATGGTTGTGAATTAAGATTAAACGACCATCTTTTCCTCATCGATCTTATTCATATGACACTCGGAAGATTCGAAGTTGTGATAGGAATGGATTGGTTATCCAAAAACAATGCCGAAATTATATGTTCGAAGAAACTTATTCGGATTCCTTTACCGTCCAGCGAAACGATGAGAATTTATGGCGAGAAACCATGCCGCGGATTGAAGATTGTATCGTGCATCAAGGATAGGAAGTACTTGAAGAAGAAATACTATGTGTTCTTGGCTCACGTGGTAGAGAAGAAACCTGAAAAGAAAGTAGTTGGAGATGTTCCAGTTATCAGAGATTATCCCGACGTATTTCCAGAAGACTTGCCTGGACTACCACCGATCATGCAAGTGGAGTTTAGAATCGATCTCGCCCTGGAGCAAACCCAGTGGCGTAGTCACCGTATCGATTAGCACCGTCTGAGATGCAAGAACTGTCTAGTCAGCTTCAAAAACTTCTAGACAAGGGTTTTATAAGACCGAGCTTCTCTCCTTGGGGAGCTCCGGTACTCTTTGTCAAGAAGAAAGACGGTTCATTTCGTATGTGCATTGATTATCGTGAGCTAAACAAGTTGACAATCAAGAATAGATATCCTTTGCCCAGGATCGATGATTTGTTTGATCAATTACAGGGAGCAACTTGCTTCTCTAAGATTGATTTACGATCCGGGTATCATCAGTTACGAGTAAATGATGAGGATATACCAAAGACTGCATTTAGGACTCGATATGGACACTACGAGTTTGTGGTTATGCCATTTGGGCTGACCAATGCACCTGCAGTGTTCATGGATTTGATGAATCGAGTCTGCAGACCATATTTAGATCAGTTTGTTATTGTCTTTATTGATGATATACTGATCTATTCCAAGACAGAGCAAGAGCATGAAGATCATTTGAAGAAAGTCTTAGAATTACTAAGAGCTGAACAACTTTATGCTAAATTCTCAAATTGTGAATTTTGGCTAAAAGAAGTTCACTTCTTAGGGCATGTAATTAACAAGGATGGGATACATGTAAATCCAGTAAAGATTGAGGCGATTAAGAACTGGACTACCCCATCTACTCCAACAGAGATTCGTTCATTTCTGGGATTGGTAGGCTATTACAGAAGGTTCATTGCTAACTTTTCAAAGATCGCCTTGACACTTACTACATTAACCCAGAAAAGTCAAGCGTTCATATAGGGACAGAAGCAAGAAGATGCATTCCAACTTCTTAAACAGATGTTATGCAACTCCCCTATTCTTAGTATTCCAGATGGCAGTGATGATTTCATTGTCTACTGCGATGCTTCAAACCTTGGTCTCGGTTGTGTACTTATGCAGCGGGACAAGGTGATTGCCTATGTTTCAAGACAACTTAAGGTTCACGAGAAGAATTATACTACTCATGACCTTGAGTTAGGGGCTGTGGTCTTTGCATTAAAGATTTGGAGGCACTACCTTTATGGTACTAAATGTGTCATCTATACAGACCACAGGAGCCTGCAACACATCCTTAATAAGAAAGAACTCAACATGAGGCAACGGCGTTGGGTTAAGCTTCTAACTGATTACGACTGCGAGATTCGTTACCACCCGGGTAAAGCCAATGTGGTAGCGGATGCTCTTAGTCGTAAGGAACCAGTCAAACCAATTCGTGTCAGAGCCATGGAGATCAACACACAGCCAAACTTGAAGGATTTGATTCGTATTGCACAACAACAAGTAGTAACAGACAATCAGCATAAGGCAGACTTAGACTGCGGAATTGAGAAGAAACTGGAACCTCGATCTGATGGGGTGTTATATCTCAACGGCCGCATCTGGATTCCAAAGTCAGAAGAATTGCGCACACTCATCTGTGATGAGGCTCATAAGTCGCGATACTCAGTTCATCCTGGAGCAAATAAGATGTACCAAGACTTGCGGGCATCTTGCTGGTGGCCAGGAATGAAGAAAGACATAGCACTGTACGTGGGAAAATGTCTTACATGTTCAAAATTCAAAGCAGAACATCAATGTCACACCCTGGGCCGGCGGGAACGGATCGGGTTTTCCCGTCGGGCGGAAGGTTCCCGGGGCGCGATATCTTGAATGATAATCAAATGATCAGATTGTTTACATGGCACATGATAAGTAATGAGAAATGCTAACATGACATATAATACAGAATTACAAAGTTAAATTACATAGTACGTGTTCATAATTTTACTAAGTAAATCTACTCCAAAAGAATCGTGTAGTTTCTATCTTGTAGTTGTACAAGATATGCAAAATAGATTCACAATGCCATCAAAATGTATGCATCCAAAAGTAAGCTAGGTCTTCTAAAAGTCCTCTAGCTTAATCACTGATGCTGGTTAACTAGACCTGTCCATCACCTGAGAAAACATGCATTTAAACAAAGTCAACACTAGGTTGGTGAGTTCATAAGTTTAGTAATTGAAAATCCTTGAATTATGTCAGTCATGTTCACAATGTTTCACACAAGTTGTATTGCTAATTGGTTCCTATGTTCCACACAATGTCCTCTCCATGGTTGTATTTACAGATAATGTCTCACCCAACCAAACATGCTTATATATAGGGCATACGAAAGGGTCAAGCCCAGACGCCATCCCACCACATGCTCAACTGAACTTAACATTACCTTCAATACAACGATGGATACCCATTTCAATTCACCCCTGGTTCCACCTAGTCTCATCGCGTAGTCTCATATAGTCTCATATAGTCTCATTACATAGGCTCATATAGTCTCATCGCATAGTCTCATATAGTCTCATCACATAGGCTCATATAGTCTCATCACATAGTCCCATATAGTCTCATTACATAGTCTCATATAGTCTCATCACATCGTCTCGTCACATAGGCTCATATAGTCTCATCACATAGTCTCATATAGTCTCATCACATAGTCTCATATAGTCTCATATAGTCTCATCACATAGTCTCATATAGTCTCATATAATCTCATCACATAGTCTCATCACATAGGCTCATATAGTTTCATCACATAGATTCATATAGACTCATATTGCATAAATTCCTATAGAAATCACTTCCTAATCACGTAGTAACAATCTCATGATCTCATATAGTCTCATTATGGTCTCATTCTCTAGTCTCATATAGTCTCATATAGTTTCATATGTTTCACTATAGTACAAGCATGATATTATAAGATCAAGTCTTATAATATGATACTAGCATGTATGGGGAATGAAATCTTGGAATTGGGTTTTCCTGATGTCATCCTTGATATCACAAGTAATAGTCTCAACCGTTATCTCGATGTTGAGTGTTCTTACTAACTTGACGGAGTGTTATAAGAACTTGTCTTATACACTATGTTAGTAATGTGTGAATGATCTTGCTATCATGAAGTTACATTATCATGATTGTCATTCTTGTTATCTGTAATTGTAGTAATTCTCACGTTCCTGTATTGATTTCGTGTTGTATTCATCTTAGAAGTTTTGATTATAATTTAGTCATGTGCGTGTAAATGTGTTAACCCTAGAGTTGGTCAACACTTGTCCGACTTGATCACTATTCGGCCCATTTCAATTGAGGTGAGATTTATTAACACATAATTCCTTTTAGTTGAATTTGATGTATGATTATAAATTATGACTAAAGGTTTGATTTCTAGTACTCATTCTTGCTTTTACATTGATCTTGAAATGATTGAATGATTTAATTGTCATTCATTGTTTTAATCACCAATTCATCACCTTTGTAATAAAGTCCCTTTATAAGTTGTGAGTTGGTTGGGCCGAATGGGCTTAGTCCAATTAATATATATATGAGGATCGGGACAAGTGTTTAAGCCCACTAATTGTGCCAATTATATTTAAGTGGTTCGGTTAAACCCATAAAGGAAACCATGGTGGGCCGAATTGGGCCTCATGGTCCATTGATTCACATGGATACATTGTAGGGTGAGGTTGGGCTTAAAGTGATCCTATGGGCCGATTACTTTCTGTTGGGCCTAAGGCGACAAGCTGTAGGGCTGATTATATTCTAGTTGGGCCGAGAATACCCATGTTGGGCCGTAAAAGAATGATGCTATTGGGTCCAGGCTTTGGCCCTGAAATACTCTGTTGGGCCTAGTGGAGTTCTAAATAAACGACATGGCTATTTGAAGTTGGTTGGGTCGTAGGGTAATTCACAACTGAAATCAGAAGTAGTTGTATCGTTTTGTTCATCTATAGGTTCGGCAAAGTGAAACCAGCACCGAGTTCATGAGCCATGGAAGTGGGTTCGTCTAGTATAGGACCTGCAGTAGGGTTCGTAGGGTTTGTCTTGCCAAGAAGGTTCGGCTGAAATGAAGATGGTTCGGCCAACTGTAGATGAGTTGGGCACCTGCATGAACGAAGGTTCGCCGGAGTTAGGTCGGAGAGGAGAGGTTCGAGGAGTCGAAGGTTCGTGACATCGAAAGAGGGTTCGGTGTATGACAAAAGGTTCGCTGCATGCTGGTTGAACAGCAAAGGTTCGCAGCAGCGTTGAAGGTTCGGTGGTCCAGTCGAAGTCAGCAGCACAGGGTTCGTCCGAAATGTTGATGGTTCGGTGTCAGGGTTCGTGAGCCATGACAGTAGCTGGGTTCGGCAAGGTGGGTTCGGGGGTTAGAGTTCTTCGACAATGGCTAAACCACCTCACGAACAACGAGTTCACCATCACCACGACCTCACCTGTTGCTGTGTTGATCTCAGAGCTGTGTTAGGGTAGTAGAGTGGCTTGTGGTCACGTGTTTCCGGCTATGGATGATCGGCCGGCTAGCTGTGTGTGTCGAACAAGGAGGGCATAGAAAACCCTAATTTTCCATATCTTAATTTCTTCATACCTCGTTTTTCAGTGGGGGTTTCTTCCGATCTGCTGTACTTTCATGTAGAGGATGTCAATAGCTACGCGTGGGTTCAAGAATCACCCAAATCCATGGAGAAATGAAGGAGATATGGGGTTTTGAAGGTGCAAAAATGGTGGAGGAGAGGGGTGGCCGGATTTTTGAGCTAGAGAGAGTGGGGAAGTGTAAAATGAGGAAACACTCTCATTTTAGGGTTTTTATACTACGGGTGGTGTTCGGGTTCGTTTCGGTTGCTCGGTTCGCGTTTTTGTCGCGTAACCGGATTTTTACGCGTAATCACTTGTAATTAATAGAAAGAAATTATTTTAATTATTTGATGAGTTTCAAAATTGTAAAATGTTAAATATTTTATTTTATTGATTTTATTATCGTTTCGTGTCGTGTCGTGTTTCGTTTCGTCGAATCGCGTCACCATCGCGCGTATTCGTTCGAATCGTCATTCGAACGAACACGACGATGGTTTTGCTTTCCGACTTTTGTTTTCTACTTGTCAGTCATCATTTCAGAACGTTAAACTCACAGATATTTTTGTGTGAATCGTCACCCACGCAAACACACTGTCAGTTCGTTATTCTGAAACAACACTGTCGGACTCAACTAACATCCTGTTTTCACATAGTTTTCACATTGAATTGTCGGCCATCTGATTCCTGTCATCTATGGATATCAGATCGCAACCGATTTGTTTATGCTAATTGTTTGAACACTGTTGTTTCTCATGAGCTGTTGTGTTAATTGTACTTAAGTTTTCACTTAAATACACACAACTAAAGTTTCAAATGTACGTTGTACTTACGGTATCTAAGTTTACACAAAAATACGTACAACGATTTCTTGTATTTAAGAATCTGTTAACACAAACATTGTTTACAAACACATATGTACACATAGTTAATGTTTGCAAGTACACCTACCGTACGGACTTGCCGGCCGGTCAGGTACTAGTTGTCACAATCAAAAGCCTTCAGGACTTCTGCAGCAACCTGAAATTCCTCAATGGAAATGGGAACAAATTTCCATGGATTTCATAACCAAGTTGCCGAGAACTCCGCGAGGATTCGATTCGATTTGGGTGATCGTTGATCGACTCACCAAATCTGCTCATTTTCTCCCGATCCGAGAGGATTACAAAATGGAGAAGTTAGCTACATTGTACATCAACGAAGTCATTGCACGTCATGGTACTCCAACATCAATAATTTCTGATCGTGATAGTCGTTTCACTTCTCGCTTCTGGCAAACATTGCAAAAGGCTTTGGGAACTCGTGTTAATCTTAGCACGGCATATCATCCCCAAACCGACGGTCAAAGCGAAAGGACTATCCAAACACTCGAGGACATGCTACATTCTTGTGTGATTGACTTTGGTGGGAGTTGGGACACTCATCTTCCACTCATCGAGTTTTCGTATAACAACAGCTACCATACAAGCATTCAATGTGCACCATTCGAGGCGCTGTATGGTAGAAAGTGTCGATCACCAGTCTGTTGGACCGAGGTTGGTGACTCACAGGTCGTAGGACCAGAACTTATTCAGGAAACATCAGACAAAATCACAATCATTCAATCAAGGCTTAAGGCCGCACGAGATCGGCAGAAGAGTTATGCTGATCGACGTCGGAAACCACTTGAGTTTCAAGTCGGTGACCGAGTCTTACTCAAAGTTTCTCCCTGGAAAGGCGTTGTCCGATTTGGGAAGAAAGGGAAACTTGCACCAAGGTACGTTGGACCTTTTGAGATCCTGGAAAGGATTGGTCCCGTAGCCTACAAACTCAGACTTCCAGTGGAGCTAAGCAATGTTCATGATACTTTTCATGTATCAAATCTTAAGAAATGCTTGGCAGATCATGATGTTCAGATTCCACTGGAAGATATTCAGATTCAGAACAACATGCAATTCATAGAACGTCCGGTTGAAATCATGGATCATGGGGTCAAGAAACTTAAACGTAGCCGTATCCCGATCGTAAAGGTACGATGGGAGGGCAAACGCGGTGCTGAGTTCACCTGGGAACGTGAAGACCAGATGAAGCTTAAGTACCCTCATCTTTTTACAGTACCTTCGGCTAGTTAATTCGGGACGAAATTCCCTTAACTAGGGGACACTGTAACATTTGTACATTTAGTCATGGTAGTTGTAAACAGTGTTAGAACAAATGTGTTTTCATATTAAATCAATCAATGTGATTCATCTGTTCATAATGTGCTTGTGTGTTAGGATCTTTATTTTTTAGGAACAAGTATGTATTATTTATTTACAGTCGAGTTCTCTAGGCAAGAACAGTATCGTATTATATCTAAACAGTGGTGGGACGGCGTCAGGTACGGCAGGTAGCTGGAATCTGGGGTATGCCCTATACATATACTGCGTTCGGTGTAATGGGATAGTGTTAGTGCGTAGTGTTGAGACAAATAGTATGACAATTAATTAAACAAAAATCGTAATATGTAAGCGAGACTAAGTATAGTTATGGGTGACGATCCATAATAATACGAATGTTGAACTTATAATTATGATTAAACGCTTTAACATTTAATACGATCGAAAAACGTACGCGATTGCGGGTATACACGTAATTGCGGTTGTTTAACGATCCGTCAACACACGAAGAGTAAAATAATGATATTTATATTATTTTACATTTTTACACTTTTGAAACTCATCAGAATGATGAGAATTATAATCCTTTATTTTTAAATCGCGTAAAATACGCGTTACGCCACGAAAATGCGAACCGAGCGACCGAAACGGACCCGAATACCGCGCGGGCTATAAAAGCCTTGAAGATGGTCATTTTCCTCATTTATTTCACCAACAACCCCTTCTCTCTCTACAAAATTCGTCCAACCCTCTCTCTCTCTAGAAAACCGACTTCAAACATGCGTAACTCGCTCGTTTCTCAACGGATTTTGGTGTTCTTGGTGCCCACGCGAAGCTCTCGACATTCCCTACAAGAAAGTACAACGGATCGGAGGTTTTCACCGGCCAAAAACGAGGTATGATCGAAAGAAGAATCACGAAAATAGGGTTTTCTATGTGTGTTCGTCTAAATCTAAGTCTTAGCCGGTTCTAAGCCTTATCAATCGAACCTGCAACATTTCGAGGTTGGGTTTGCAAGTAGTCAGGGCATAGAAATGATTGGATCGAAGGAAACAAGGTTGGATGAATGGTGTTGGTAACAGGTTCGACGGCCGAACCATCATCTTTAGTTGGCCGAACCTTAAGGAGGCTCCACGAACCCTAATGGTTTGTAGGTCATCAGCCGAACCCTTAAGGGACCTCACGAGCCTGCACCAAGCCTTCATGCATCCGACGAACCCTTCTGATGCCACGAACCCCTGGACCAGACGAACCTCCTCTCGGACGAACCCTACATCAGAAGCTAACCTTTGGTTCGTCAATTACAACCCACCGAACCCTCATGCATAAGGACTTCACGAACCTTGCATGATGAAGATATAGCCGAACCTTGTATGTCTGGTCATCTCACGAGCCTACGTCCAGGAAGCCATGCAGCCGAACCTTGCTAATGCCTCATGATCACGAACCTTACATGATCAAGCCGAACCTTTTAGATGCAAATCTCAGCGAACCTTGCATGCATATCATAGGGACCGAACCTTGTTGGGGTTTTTGGCCGAACCTCAGTGATGTTCTCATGACCGGCGAACCTAGGCTCTTGAACTTAAAAGGTTCGCTGCCCATGTTGGCAGCCCATAACCCCCTCGGCCCAATTCAGTTTCATGCGGCCGAACTTCAATAAGAATCGGCCCCATAGGTTAAACAAAGCTCAAGGAAGTTAGGTCTGCCCATTTTGATCCCTAATTAGTCAAATGTTATCTTGGAACATTAAATGACCCACATATACATAGGTTGGCCCAACTAAATTCTTTTAGGCCCAATCCAATCCCTTTCGATTCATTATGATCCTAATTGGCTGATGTGTTAGTTTAACACATCCGTTTTCGTACATATTCGAGTCAGTTTTCGTCTGTTTTGTTTATATTTTGAGTTGATTCTAGTTCCTTTTTACATTTTATTGTTTTTGTGCAGGAATGTGACCCGGAGGAGCGGAAATGAAGGCAAACGGGCGTCGGAATCAAGATCGGGTGAATAAACGAAGAAATCAAGAAAAGTAACCCTAGGCGGTACGCCTATCGTGGTCTCTGGTACCAGGCGATGCGCGCGGAACCCTCAGCCGCCAAATCTTATTTTATTTCGCGCGTAACGCCTGACTTGGTGCACCCACGTCAGGCGTTACGCCTGATATGTTTTTGAGCCCTTAAACCCTAATTTCAAGCCCTCTATAAATGAATCGCATTCCAGCCGCTTTTGGGGTCTTTTTTTTGCGTCTTTGGAACCCTAATCAAGCCTAGGAGCTGCTGGAGCTTAACCATGGAGTATTTGGCTTGATTAGGGCTTGTTGGAGAAGAGAAGAAGGACCATTTTGAGTATTTTCCCTTTCTTTACATGTTCTTAGTTTAAAGTTTTGATTTTTAATGTTTCTAGATTTTGTTCAGACTTGTTTAGCTACTGTAGTTATGATTTGTGGCTAGATCTATGGTTGTATCTAGGTTTGGGATGATAAAGTTCTGAACTTTGATGATTTTGGACTTGATTTATGCTTAATGATGATGAATGCTTTGTAATCAGTTGTAAAGCTTGAAACTTTGATGATTATTACAGATGTTGAATGATTATATTTGGTGTATGTTTGATCCACATGTGTTTAGGAATGTCTTTCCACACATAGATGCATGTTAGACCTACTACTTTGTGTTTTAGGTTAGTTTATGGGTTGTTGATCACATTCCATAGGATTAGACTTCATTAAATATAGTTAATTGCATTTGTATCCTAACCTAGAAATCCGGGAGGTGATACGTTAGATGGTTGGTCTCTTACACTTAGGAAATTTGAGTTAAACGACCCGGGAGGGCGTTGTCTTAGATCTACTTAGTGTTAGTGTCAATCCATGTTAAAGTTGTCAACTTTATGACTCTCTAGTATCTTAGGATGCAAACTGGTGGAGAAATCCGGGAGGTGATCCACCAGTTAGAGTGCAAATGCATGTCGGGGAGTCCGGGAGGATACCCGAATGACTAGTGCATATATTACAGTCTTAGGAATTCTATTGGAGTTGCCTGGTATCTGATCTGGGTCCCTTTTAGGTATTTCTAGGTCTGTTCATTAAGATCCTAGTTTTCATCCTTAGTAAATCAGTCCAGATCAGCAATCTGTCACACTTTTGATTCCCAGCCTAGGTACACCGGTTTTCCTCATCAGATTTAGATTCCAGATTCATTGTCAGTTTTAGTGTTGCTATTCTTAGTATAGTTGTAGTTTAGTTCACTTAGTCAAATCCTGTCTGATTAGGTTATCAGTTGCACCAAAATCCCCCTCTTTTACTTTAGTTACGTCTACAATCTAGGTTAGTTTTGCTACACTAGTGTCCGTGGTTCGATATCCGGACTTCCGTCAGCTATTCTTCCACCGACAGGTACACTTGCCTTAGGAGCGGTCTAGTTTAGGTTTCCCGATTATTACTAGGTGTTTAGGTTAAGTATAGGTCTAGAATTAGATTTGGTGTCTTTAGCTTAGGTTAATTAGATTAGATTTAGTTCTGTTTTTAGTATACTGATCGCTCGCATCAAGTTTTTGGCGTCGTTGCCGGGGACACTAGGCAATAGCAAAACTAGCTTTGATTGTGTTTGTGTTCTCTTTGTTTTGCTTTTATTTGTGAGTCTTTTGTGGTGAGTCTTGTGAGTCTAGGTTGTATATATTTTTAGGTTTCAGGTCTAGTTTTTGAGTTTAGTGCATCATGTATGCATATAGGTCTAGAGGGGATCTGAATGGATGGTTGAGAGATGCCAGGGGAAAAAGAGATAGAGAAATCCAAGATATCATTAAGTGCATAACAGCATCCCGTGTGAAAAATCATGGACGATTTACATACGACCAGGATGGTAACTACTTGGGATTTCAATTTCAGCATGATGATGAAGAAGAGGAAGAGGAAGTTGAAGTTGATTTGGAAGATGAAGTCACTGAAGAACAATCTTGGGAAGATGAGTTTGGTGAAGAGCTGCTTGATATACCATCTGTTGTGGTGGAGGATTTGCATTTTGACCCACTTGGTGATCTACAGATGCTAGAGTCATTATTAAATAGAGATCCAAGTGTGGGTATTCAGGTAGAAGCACATGAGGATGTTGAGGAGATGGAAGATATGGAGGTTGAGCTACCTATGATTGAAGGAGAAGTGTTAGTGGAAGAGGTAGAGCACCAAAGCCGGCCCGTAGGGAAGATAGAGGATGAAACTCCACTGAAATTCACAGAACCTCGGGAGAAGGCAACAAAAAGGAAGGTAGTGGATCCAAACCTACTGAAGAAAAGGAGAACCAAGCCAGCAAGGTTTGTGCACAGCCATTCTCCTCATTACTTGTCACGCATTAGGTTTGGTCCAGGGAAATTCAAATATTGGTGGCCTGACCCGTTCACAAGATGTGAGATGTTCCTTCGTTCCATTCGTTTGGTTTTCATAGATAATCATGAGCAAAAGGAATTGAACGGGCTGGACAGAGGATGGATTAAGGAGAAGCCTCCTGACTGATGTTATGTTAGGGATTCGGGCTTCAGCTCAACTTGTATATAGTGTACATAGTTTTAGTTTAAGCATATCGATTTATGGGTGATTGGTGATGTATTTGTGCGTGCACGACTATATTGGATTCAAGTGTGGGTATGACATCATGCATGTTCGATACTACCATTTCGGACAGTTGATTGAAACTCATTGCTTATAATTCGATTACATTTTACATCATTAGTCACTTAACTCGATTTTTCTTTATTACTTTTAGGTTAATTTTAGTTCTTAATTTTGTAGGGGTTTAATTGCTTTGATTTCTATGTTGATTTTGATTTCATTTTTGTTAATCAAGTTAGTTTAATTTTATGTTATAGTTTAATTTAGGATGTTTAGAATTTTAATTAAATTATTTGCCTTAGTAATCATCTTAGGATTTTAGTTTACTTTAATCTAGTAGTTTAATTTTTATGTTTATTTCTTTTATTATGCAACCCTTTGATTTTAAACTTTTACTAGCTTGATTTTTATTTTTAGTCTTATTAGTCACAGTTTTAGGAATTAATTTTGTTTTTAGAAATTAACTTAGAATTAATTTAATTTGGCTATTATATATATACTAAAAAATAATAAAAAAATAATAAAAAAATAATAAAAATAATGTATGTTATTTTGTATATTAATACTCATGTAAATGTAAATTAAAATGTTTTGTAACATGAGTGTTGTATATGTAATACTAATATATGTATGTAAACTTATGTATATTGAATATTAATGTAAATGTAAAATTAAAATAAATATGTATGTTGTATGTTAAAAATATAAATGTTGTAAAATAAATAAAGCACTTGTAAAAATACATTGTAATTTTAAATAATTAACACCTTAAGTATATAAATAAAATAAAATTGTATATTATGAATAAAATTTTTTAAATAAACTTAATAAAAACGATTGTATTGTAAATTATAAAAATGTAGTATGTATATTAGAAATAAATAAGTTATATGTATGTATCATATTGTAACCTAACAAATAAATTTGTAACCTTCAACTATTACTTATGTTAAATTAATAAATATTGTATGTACAATAATATAATAAATATGTATAATACTTTTAACAAAATAAAATTTGTAAATTTATACTTGTAGGAAATAATTGAACACAAAATGTATGTATAATATGTATGTATAATTTTTGTAACTTATTAAATAAATTGTATATTTAAATAAAAGTTGTATATTTATATCATGTGTTGTTTGTTAATTATTGTACAAATTTGTAAGTTGTTGTTTTTGGTGTTTACATTAGTGTATCATTATATCGAATGTCGTTTGTAATATTTTGTTGTTGTTGTTGTATGATTGCTTCAAATTGTATATTATTGTTTATGTTGTAACTTTGTATCTAATGGTGTTTGTATTATTGTAATATATTTGTTGTTGTATTAACAATTCTATATGAGTTGTAATTGTATATATAAAGGTGCGCGGCTTCACTCACGACATGATTACAAATTATCAGGGAGTCCGCCTCTTTACTTTGTTGTATTCTAGTTTTTATTATCTTTCGCCAGTTCTAAATCCACATTGCGGACAATGTGTTGTTCTAAGCGTGGGTATGACAGGCTGGCGCCTTTTAATTTTAATTTTTATAAATTAGGTCATTGTATAGTTGAAGTCAAATTTTGAATAAAATTTTTGAAATTTTTGTAAATAAATAAAAACTTGTAATTAAATAACTCAATTTGTAAATATTTTAAGTTAAAAACACAAAAAAATTAAAAAAATTGAAAAAAATTCACAAAAAGATTTTTCTTTCAATTGAGTCAATGTAAATATTTTTCAAGTCAGTTTTGAGTCTTTTTATTTTCAGTTAATCTAGTTGGTTGTTTGAGATCTTATTTGCAGTCTGGTTCTAACCGCTCGTGCTCAATTACATTCGGGTGGCGACTACTTAGACTATTTCAGTTGCAAACGACCGGCAGTGATTGACTTCTTTTTGGATTAGACTCACGTTTGCTGACTCTACGTTATCAGCTAAGTCTTTTTCACTTTTTACCTTATTTTTATCTTTCTGTAAATATTTGTTTGTTTATTTATTCATTTTGCATTTTCTGATTGAGTCTACAGTTTTAGGATGTATATATCTAGAGTCTTGAAAAATGTCCTCGTTTTGGCTTGCATTTTATAAATGGAAGATGATCGGACTATGATTAGGGCTTAGGTTTTATAGGCTAACTTGTGTATTGATTTGGGATTTGTTGGTAGGCCCAGCCGATAGAAAGTTCCTTAGGATTTGATAGAATAAACTTAAATTCAGGATTCTTGTGGGTTTAAGACTTGGAAAATTCGGGAAATCTGAAACTAAGTAATAGTGAATAAAGGAACCTCTGTAAACTAACAACCTAGATTTCTTAAAATTTAAACCTGGCACATATGTTCTCTTTTTATGAAAATAAATCCGAGACTTATGGCGCCCGCTAAATAAAAGAAATTCCACAATCCACTAAGTGAGCTGAGCCTGTGCAAATAAAAGAAAGAGAGAATAAGAGCTAAAAAGCAGTTGTCATACCCCGGCTCATAACCGAGTGAAACAGTGCTGTAATATGCTCAAGTGAGGTAAAAATGAGTAAATAAAAAGGCAAAATGCTCACACCTTCATCCATCTCCATCATTAGGTTAAAATTTTAACTTTATTTAGGTAGTTTGCATATAGAGGTGGGATTAAGTCTTCTGATTTAATCCTGTGCCTTGAAAGCTGTTGTTTAGGATTAAGATAACTCGTTTTGACCAAGGGATGGGATCCATAAGATGAATGATTTAACTTGAACATAAATAAATCATGATTATGGAACTTGAAATTGGTGTTTGGGTTTAGATTGGACCGTTATATCAATAATCGCTGTTAATACACAAGGATTTAGGATTGATATACCTTTTGCAAATAAAAGCCAAGCCCTGATCTATGATTCCATTTTGCTAGCTTTTTCGAGGACGAAAAAGGTTTAAGTGTGGGTATTTTTGATGTGTTAGTTTAACACATCCGTTTTCGTACATATTCGAGTCAGTTTTCGTCTGTTTTGTTTATATTTTGAGTTGATTCTAGTTCCTTTTTACATTTTATTGTTTTTGTGCAGGAATGTGACCCGGAGGAGCGGAAATGAAGGCAAACGGGCGTCGGAATCAAGATCGGGTGAATAAACGAAGAAATCAAGAAAAGTAACCCTAGGCGGTACGCCTATCGTGGTCTCTGGTACCAGGCGATGCGCGCGGAACCCTCAGCCGCCAAATCTTATTTTATTCCGCGCGTAACGCCTGACTTGGTGCACCCACGTCAGGCGTTACGCCTGATATGTTTTTGAGCCCTTAAACCCTAATTTCAAGCCCTCTATAAATGAATCGCATTCCAGCCGCTTTTGGGGTTTTTTTTTGCGTCTTTGGAACCCTAATCAAGCCTAGGAGCTGCTGGAGCTTAACCATGGAGTATTTGGCTTGATTAGGGTTTGTTGGAGAAGAGAAGAAGGACCATTTTGGGTATTTTCCCTTTCTTTACATGTTCTTAGTTTAAAGTTTTGATTTTTAATGTTTCTAGATTTTGTTCAGACTTGTTTAGCTACTGTAGTTATGATTTGTGGCTAGATCTATGGTTGTATCTAGGTTTGGGATGATAAAGTTCTGAACTTTGATGATTTTGGACTTGATTTATGCTTAATGATGATGAATGCTTTGTAATCAGTTGTAAAGCTTGAAACTTTGATGATTATTACAGATGTTGAATGATTATATTTGGTGTATGTTTGATCCACATGTGTTTAGGAATGTCTTTCCACACATAGATGCATGTTAGACCTACTACTTTGTGTTTTAGGTTAGTTTATGGGTTGTTGATCACATTCCATAGGATTAGACTTCATTAAATATAGTTAATTGCATTTGTATCCTAACCTAGAAATCCGGGAGGTGATAGGTTAGATGGTTGGTCTCTTACACTTAGGAAATTTGAGTTAAACGACCCGGGAGGGCGTTGTCTTAGATCTACTGTCACACCCCGAGCCGGCGGGATAGGATCGGTTGTCCCGTCGGGCGGAAGGTTCTCGGGGCGCGATATCGTGAGTGATAATCGATTTGATCAGATTGTTATATTGCACATGATACATAAATGAGAAATGCTAAACATGATAGAATTACAAAGTTAAATTACATCAGTATTGTTTATAATTTAACAATGTAAATCTACTATTAACATCATAAGTTTTCTATCTTGTATGTACACAAGATATACAAAATGGTATGTGTATGATGTCTTCAAGAGTATGCAGGTCCAAAAATACTAAGTCTTCTAAATGAAGTCCTAGCCCAGAAGTAATGACTTCCTAATTGACCTGTTCGTCACCTGAGAAGTCATGCAAAAAGATCAAGTCAACACATGGTTGGTGAGTTCATATAGTTTTATGATTTGTAAATGTTTTGAAAATCCTCTTTGGTAAAGACCCTAACCTCATTAACACCACATGTAATATCCACATCGGTATGCTTATATATAGGGCATATGTAAGGGACAAGCCCTAGCCAACATCCCACCACATACTAATATGCATATGACACTGCTGTTAATGATAATTAAGCATTTTTACCCTTAACACCATTCCATAAGTTCTTCTGTTATTGTCCCTGTGTTCACAATCAAATGAAATCTATGTTGATTCCACAAGTTCATCACACAAAATGATCAACCACAGTAATTGTATAAACAGTTGTAAATGTTTAAGTAAATAAATAAATAACATTTAGTAAAATCTAAGTCCTAATGATTGGGGCCTATGGTCAACTCGAGTAGACTAGTCTGTCAATCAAGGTACTTAGTAGTGAAGGAGAGCTGTAAATCTCATCAAACATGTGACCTATAATCAATCAGTCTAGCTAGGACATCTTTTGATATATAGGCTTTCATAGTTCTTTAGACCGTCCATAGTTCTTTAGTTCTTTAGTTCTTTGGCACATGTTATCTTTGAGCATTTCCCAGATTTCCCCTTAAAATAGTTCTTTGTACTTAGTTCTTCCAAATAGACCGTTAGTTCTTTGACATCCACTCTTGAAATAGTTCTTTGAAAATAGATCGTTAGTTCTTTGAGAATAGACCGTTAGTTCTTTGAAATAGACCTTTGAAAATAGTTCTTTGTTGAGATCTTTAGTTCTTCGAAAATAGTTCTTTGAAACTAGTTCTTTGATTTGAAACAGTTTACCTAAACATGAGTCTAGGATAACATTTATACATGTAAACATAATAAAGCATTCAAGTAAACAATTTACATAAAGCAGTTTACGCATGCTTCTCAGCCCCGCGTTTTAAAACAAAATGTTAGAAAAGGGGCAATGAACTCACCTTGTTGCTGTTGAGTTGACTTAGCTTAACAAAAGACTGCACGCTCTCTGTATTGTAATTTGGTTTGTTTTCACGTTCCTGTATTGATTTCACGTTGTTAATACTTGCAAGTATAAGTTTTTGTAGGGATTTGTGTGTAGATATGTGTGTTAGCCCTAAAGTTGGCTAACACGCGTAAGACTTGGTCATGATCCCTGTTCGGTCCCATATGTTTGATTTATGTTAATGACTTTATAAGTCATCATCTTGTCATTAGTTCTATGCCATTTGCTTTAATGAAAAACTTAGTGCTTAGTTTCCAACTCGTCTTGTTGATTTTGTACGTTTTGAACATTTATCGCATAATTATTGATTAATTAAGCAAACATTCTTTTGACATATCTTATTTTGATCTCATGAATGTAATGAACTCATGTGGGTTAAATCATGGCATATGGACCGAACGTTGTGACCAAGTTGCTTGTTGGGCCTTTGTGTAGCAAGTTGGGCCTTGGGCCCAAATACATGGGCCTTGGAGTAGTTCTTGAACATCGAGGATGGTGAGGCTTATTTGAAGGTGTGGAACATTGATTAGGACTAATGGAATACAAAGGCCTTGCCAAAAGTTACAAGGACTAGAGTCAAGTGGCCTTGTGGGCCTTGTTTTGGGCCTCTAATGAATTTATCGGGCCCAAGGTGGGCCTTGGCAATATTTGTTGGGCCTAGTGTCATATGAGGCTGTAGGAATTGAGTTTGGGCCAAGAATGGTTTGTTGGCCAAAGAATTTGCATGGTGGCCTCAAATTGAGGACATGGGCCTCAAATAGGCCTTGAATTAGTTTTCCTTGGGCCTCGGGCTGATTTTGTCGGGCCTTTTGAGATTTGTCTCAGGCCTTCACTAATATAACTCATGAGCCAAGATGGGCCTGGCTAAATAGGGCTGAAACAAGGATGGGCCTAAAGATCGGACTATTGGCCATATATGGTGGCCTTGGACCAAATCTGTGGGCCAAAGGTTGATTTTTGCTGGGCCCTTGAATCCTATCAAGGCTTGCAGTAAAATAGAGTATGGGCCAACCTGGGCCTGGTTCATTTGGGCTAAATTCGATCGTGGGCCTATTTTGTCCTTAGTTACTTACTAAACATGGGCCAAGCAAGGTTTTTGAGGTTATTTACTGGGCCTCCTTTAGTTTCTGGGCTGGAACAGTATATTTGGGCTGAGATATCATTGGGCCTAGGTTGTAGGAGGTTGGGCCCATCCTGGGCCAACCAGAACACCTTTGGGCCTGATGTTGGGCCTGTTGGCCAACTGTTTTGACCTTGGAGCCATCTGGTGTCCTTGTGCTTGGACAAAAAGAATGAAATGGCTATCAAAGAGGTCATAAGGACTGAATTTATCAGAAGAACACTATGGGCCCATCTATGAGCTGCTTGGGCCAATTCCAACCACATTGGGCCTGTGTAAACGGCCTGGGCCCATTAGGGTTTACGTGTGATGTTTCTTGGCCAACTAAGATTCCAGCCGTGAGGTTAGACATCCAAACAAAGTGGGTCTCGGTCACATGCTGGATCTAAGCTCACGTGTAGGAGGTGGCTCGAATGGCTTGGGCGAATGAGGCTAGATCCGAATGAAGTATGGTCGAATGTGAAGGGAATGGCGAATGAGGAGCTGCCGAAGGAGGAGGCTCGAATGAGCTGCTGGCGAAAGGAAGCTGGCGAATGAAGGCTTGGAGCCGGTCGAATGGGCCTCAATCGGTGGCCAAGGGCCATTCGGCCAAGGCCATTCGGCCTATGCTTCGGCCGCAGCTAGGCCCACCCAGGCCGTGGCTTAGCTTGGTGATTTCGAAGATGGAGTAGGCTATAGAGGGTCCTTGTGGTCGTGGAATGTGGGTTTTTAAGGTGAGGAGCCGGCTAGAAGAAGATTTGAACAAAAGGGTGAGAAAACCCTATTTTTCGCTACTTTCACAGCCTCATACCTCGCGATTCAGTGAAGATTGGCTTAGATCTGTTGTACTTTCAGGTAGAGGGCATCAAGAGCTTCGTTTAGGCGAAAGAATCACTCAATTTCGTTGAGAAATGAGAAAGTTATGAGCATTTGAAGTTCTATGGTGACTAGGGTTTTCAAAACCGGGAATGGGATGTTTGGTGAGGAAGATGAAGTGGGAAATGAGGGATTTTCACTCATTTAAGGGTATTTATACCCCGAGGGTGTTCGGGTTCGTTTTCGTTGCTCGGTTCGCGTTTTCGTTACGTTTCCGGAAAATTACGCGTAATTTAAATGGTTTTAAATAAAAAGAGTTAAATTTAATTATTTTGACGAGTTTCAAAATTGTAAAATGTTATTGATTTTATTTTATTAAATTACTTTCGTTCGTGTCGTGTTTTCGTTTTCGTTTCGTCAGATCGCGTCACCTTCGCGCGTAATTCGTTCGAATCGTCACCCGAACAAACACGACGATGGTTTTGCTTTCTGACTTTTGTTTTCTACTTTTCAGTCATTATTTCAGAACTCTAAACTTACAGATATGTTTGTGTGAATCGTCATTCACGCAAACACACTGTCAGTTCGTTATTCTGAAATAACACTGTAATTGTGTTTAGATTGTGTTTCCTCACTGTCGGACTCAACTAAACATCCTGTTTTCACATTGTTCTTGTACTGACTTGTCGGTCATCTGATTCCTGTCAATTGTGGACATTAGATCGCAACCGATATGTTTCTGAGTATTGTTTGAGCATCGTTGTTTCTCGTGATTTGTTGTGTTAACTGTAATTAAGTTTTCACTTAATAACTGTAACAAATGTTCCAAATATACGTTGTACTTAATGTATTTAAGTTTATACGAAAATACGTACAACGATTTCTTGTATGTAAGATCCTGTTAATTCAAGTACTGTTTAAAATCGTATAAGTACACATAGTTACTGTAGAAAGTACACGTACCGTACGGACTTGCCGGACGATCTGGTACTTGCTGTTACAGTCTCCCCTTGTTAAAGAAATTTCGTCCCGAAATTTAAGAGTTGTTATCGGGTACAGCTTCTTCTTCAAACATTTGGGGATACTTTAACCTCATGTGATCTTCACGTTCCCAAGTAAACTCGGGTCCGCGTCTTGAATTCCAACGAACCTTTACAATGGGGATACGGCTTCGCCTCAGTTGTTTAACCTTGCGATCCATAATCTCTAAAGGTTCTTCGATAAAGTGTAACTGTTCATCAATTTGAATCTCTTCAAGTGGAATGACGAGAGATTCGTCAGTAAGGCATTTCTTTAAGTTTGAGACGTGAAACACGTCATGCACACCACTGAGTTCATCTGGCAAGCTCAATCTGTACGCCACAGGACCAATACGTTCGATGATCTCGAATGGTCCCACATATCGTGGTGTTAGTTTGCCTTTCTTAGCGAATCGAACCACACCTTTCCAAGGGGAAACCTTTAACATGACTCGATCCCCCACTTGGAATTCCAACGGCTTGCGCCGTTTATCAGCATAGCTCTTTTGTCTGCTTCGTGTTGCTTGTAGTCTCTGTTGTATCTGAGCTATCTTGTCTGTGGTTTCTTGAATAAGTTCTGGCCCAGTGATACGATTATCTCCTACTTCTGACCAACAGATCGGTGACCGACATTTTCGACCATAAAGAGCCTCGAATGGGGCACAACCGATGCTGCTGTGATAACTGTTGTTGTAGGAGAACTCGATTAGTGGCAAATGAGAATCCCAATTACCACCGAAATCTAGAACACAAGTTCTCAACATGTCCTCTAGGGTCTGAATTGTACGTTCGCTTTGACCGTCCGTTTGTGGATGGTAAGCTGTACTCAGGTTTAACTGTGTCCCTAGAGATTTCTGCAGTGATTGCCAGAACCTTGATGTAAATCTGCTGTCTCTATCGGAAATAATTGACAATGGCACACCATGGCGTACCACTATCTCGTTGATGTACAATCTTGCCAGTTTATCCATCGTGAAGGTTTCACGCATCGGCAGGAAGTGAGCAGATTTTGTTAAACGGTCGATGACTACCCAGATTGTATCGTGACCACTGGAAGTGCGGGGTAGCTTGGTAATGAAGTCCATAGCTATTTGTTCCCACTTCCAGAGTGGAATTTCAGGTTGTTCCAGTAAACCTGAGGGTTTCTGATGTTCTGCCTTTACTTTAGCACACGTAAGGCATCGACCAACATACTCAGCTATGTCCTTCTTCATACCCGGCCACCAATAAAATGCACGCAAGTCTTGGTACATTTTATCAGCACCAGGATGTACGGAGTACTTGGTCTTGTGTGCTTCATCAAAAATAAGCTTCCTTAACTCATCTACCGCAGGAATCCAAATACGATCCTTGAAGTAAACAAGTCCATCAGGTTTTGTTTCCAATAGTTTCTCCACACCGCAATCAAGTTCTTTCTTCAAGTTTTCTTGTTCAATCACCTCTTGTTGTGCCTGCATGATCTTGTCGTGTAAGCTTGTCTGCACAGTCATTCCCATTGCTCTAACGCGCAAGGGTTTGACCCGTTCCTTCCGGCTCAAGGCATCAGCAACAACGTTTGCCTTTCCCGGATGGTACTTGATCACACAATCGTAATCATTCAGAAGTTCAACCCAACGGCGTTGTCGCATATTGAGCTCCTTCTGATCGAAAATATGCTGTAGACTCTTGTGATCAGTAAATATGGTACACTTGGTGCCATATAAGTAATGTCTCCAAATCTTCAGTGCGAAGATTACGGCTCCCAGTTCAAGATCATGAGTAGTGTAATTCTTCTCATGAACTTTTAACTGTCTTGATGCATAAGCGATAACTTTGTCCCGTTGCATCAGTACACAACCCAGTCCCTGATGGGACGCATCACAGTAAACGACAAAGTCATCACATCCTTCCGGGAGTGATAGAATTGGAGCATTACATAACTTCTGCTTCAATGTCTGAAAAGCATCTTCTTGTTTCTGTTCCCAGACAAACGGTTCACTCTTCTGAGTTAACTTAGTGAGAGGCAAAGCTATCTTAGAAAAGTTCGAGATGAACCTCCTATAATAACCTGCCAATCCCAGAAAAGACCGTATCTCCGTCGGTGTCTTCGGAGTATCCCAGTTCTTTATTGCTTCAATCTTGGCGGGATCTACGTGTATTCCCTCACTGTTGACTACATGTCCCAGAAATTGAACTTCTCTTAACCAAAATTCACATTTAGAGAACTTGGCGTAAAGCTTCTGTTCTGCCAACAGTTCCAAGATCTTCAGGAGATGTTGCTCGTGTTCTGCTTTGCTCTTGGAATAAATCAGTATGTCATCGATAAAGACAATAACAAACTGATCCAAATACGGCTTGCACACTCGGTTCATGAGATCCATGAAAACCGCTGGTGCGTTCGTTAATCCGAAAGGCATCACCATGAATTCGTAATGCCCGTATCTGGTTCGGAATGCCGTCTTCGGTATGTCTTCATCTTGAACTCTAAGCTGATGATAACCAGACCGCAAGTCAATCTTAGAGAAGTACTGAGCTCCTTGCAGTTGGTCAAACAAATCATCAATCCTCGGCAATGGATACCGATTCTTGATGGTTAGTTTGTTCAGCTCTCTGTAGTCTATGCACATTCTGAACGATCCGTCTTTCTTCTTCACGAACAAGACCGGGGCTCCCCAAGGTGAGTAGCTCGGTCTAATGAATCCTTTGTCTAATAACTCCTGCAACTGGTTTGATAATTCCTGCATCTCCGAAGGTGCTAGCCGATATGGAGATTTAGCAACAGGAGTCGCTCCAGGAACTAAATCGATTCGAAACTCTACCGGTCGCACTGGAGGCAAACCTGGTAGGTCTTCAGGAAATACGTCTGGATATTCTCTTACTACCGGTACGTCTTGTATCTTCTTCTTGTCTTTCTCCTTTTCCACTACGTGAGCCAGGAAAGCTACACACTGCTTCTGTAAACACTTACGCGCCTTTATGCAAGAAATGATTTTGACACTTCGTTTTGCTTGATCCCCTCTGACTTCCAATACACGATCATCGGGCAATGGAATGCGAAGCAGCTTCTCAGAACAGACAACTTCCACTCGATTAGAGGAAAGCCAATCCATTCCAACAATGATGTCGAAACTACCCAACTCCATCGGTATCAAATCGATAGAAAATGTATGACCATCAAGTGTCAATGGGCAATTTCTGTGAACTGTACTAACTGTGATCTGTTTTCCGTTAGCTACTTCTATAATGTAAGGGGAATCTAACTGTTCTTCTATGGAATCTAGTTGGCATGCAAATTCGGCAGAGATAAAACTCTGATCCGCACCAGTGTCAAATAGAACAGATGCATAAAAGTCATGTAAGAGAAACGTACCAGTGACCACATTTGGGTCCTGGCGGGCTGCTGGTGCTCCAATCGCAAAAGCTCTTCCACGAGGAGCTTGAACTGCCTGCTGAGCCTTCTTAGGGCAGTTCTTTGCAAAGTGGCCTTGTTCGCCACAGTTGAAGCATCCACCATTGTTCTGGTTTGCAGGTGGAGGGAGAGCTAAAGCAGCATTGTTGGCTGCTTGTTTTGGTGTCATCCGACATGTTTGGACCCAATGGCCCTTTCTTCCACATCCCGTGCAGTGTTTGCAGGGAGTGTCAGCAGCATGGTGGTACTGACATTTGGCACACAAAGGATATGCACCGTTGTAGGGTCTCTTGTTGGGGTTTGTTGGTGCAGCTGTTACTTGTTGAAGAGGGGTGGCCATCGTGTAGTTCTTGATGACCTTTTGTTTCTTCTTGGGTTGATGATGAGGTCTCTTTGATGATTCTTCCTTGTTCTTGCTAGCATCAGCCTCTTTCTTTAACACTCCTGAGGCAACCATCAGATCAGTGAGTTTCCCAGACAGCCTCACTGCTGACTCGACAGTGGTAGGGTTGGCTGAAACAACCATACCCTGAATACAGGCGGGAAGTCCACCTACATACCTGTCGATCCTCTTTTCTAGAGTCGGTACCATGTCTGGCACCAAAGCAACCAACTCGTGATAACGAGTAGTGTACCCCATGTGATCAGCCCCTTTCATCACATGGTTGGATAACTCCATTTCCAACTTCTGCAGTTCATTCTTGGGGCAGAATTCTGTTCTCAGTAACGCCTTGAAGTCCTCCCATGGCATTGCCATAGCTTCTTCTCTACCTCTAGCGTTGATCTGACCATTCCACCAGGTTAGAGCCCGCTTGTTGAATGTTCCAGCAGAGTAGCGGACTTTATGATGCTCTGGACAGCTGCAGAGGTCCAGAGTAGCCTCGATCTTTTCAATCCATTGGATTAATCCAACGGCGCCTTCAGACCCACTAAAGCTGGGTGGTTTACATCCTACAAAGGATTTGTAGGAGTAATGTGATGTACCACCAGTGTTCCCACTGGCTTCTCCCGATGAGTTGCCAGTGTTGTTGATCTCATTGCGAAGGCGAGGAACATCTCCGGTATTGCCTCCTTCATCTGATTGGTCATCTGGCTACTCAGTAACGTCACCAGAGCGATAGTTGCAGGATCCAAGGCTGGCGTTGTGCCTGACCCAGATGCTGGGTTATCAATGGAGGAGGAGGTGGAGGCGGTGGAGGAGGTGGCGGTGGTGAGTCATTTGGCGATGGCGTTGAGGAATGTGGAGCTTGGTCTTGTGATGATTGCAGCAGGGGAGGTTGTCTTCGTGGCGGCATTCTGATCATAACCAAATGAATATTGGTTAGTGCAATGATCGAATGCAGAAGACACAATGCAATAAGTCTTAAATCTTAAGTTCTCTACATGCAGGGTCCCTAGGTTATAGTCTAGGCCAAACCGTTTATATAAATGACCTATATTTCTCTATAACCATGGCTCTGATACCAATCTGTCACACCCCCGAGCCGGCGGGATAGGATCGGTTGTCCCGTCGGGCGGAAGGTTCTCGGGGCGCGATATCGTGAGTGATAATCGATTTGATCAGATTGTTATATTGCACATGATACATAAATGAGAAATGCTAAACATGATAGAATTACAAAGTTAAATTACATCAGTATTGTTTATAATTTAACAATGTAAATCTACTATTAACATCATAAGTTTTCTATCTTGTATGTACACAAGATATACAAAATGGTATGTGTATGATGTCTTCAAAAGTATGCAGGTCCAAAAATACTAAGTCTTCTAAATGAAGTCCTAGCCCAGAAGTAATGACTTCCTAATTGACCTGTTCGTCACCTGAGAAGTCATGCAAAAAGATCAAGTCAACACATGGTTGGTGAGTTCATATAGTTTTGATTTGTAAATGTTTTGAAAATCCTCTTTGGTAAAGACCCTAACCTCATTAACACCACATGTAATATCCACATCGGTATGCTTATATATAGGGCATATGTAAGGGACAAGCCCTAGCCAACATCCCACCACATACTAATATGCATATGACACTGCTGTTAATGATAATTAAGCATTTTTACCCTTAACACCATTCCATAAGTTCTTCTGTTATTGTCCCTGTGTTCACAATCAAATGAAATCTATGTTTTTCCACAAGTTCATCACACAAAATGATCAACCACAGTAATTGTATAAACAGTTGTAAATGTTTAAGTAAATAAATAAATAACATTTAGTAAAATCTAAGTCCTAATGATTGGGGCCTATGGTCAACTCGAGTAGACTAGTCTGTCAATCAAGGTACTTAGTAGTGAAGGAGAGCTGTAAATCTCATCAAACATGTGACCTATAATCAATCAGTCTAGCTAGGACATCTTTTGATATATAGGCTTTCATAGTTCTTTAGACCGTCCATAGTTCTTTAGTTCTTTAGTTCTTTGGCACATGTTATCTTTGAGCATTTCCCAGATTTCCCCTTAAAATAGTTCTTTGTACTTAGTTCTTCCAAATAGACCGTTAGTTCTTTGACATCCACTCTTGAAATAGTTCTTTGAAAATAGATCGTTAGTTCTTTGAGAATAGACCGTTAGTTCTTTGAAATAGACCTTTGAAAATAGTTCTTTGTTGAGATCTTTAGTTCTTTGAAAATAGTTCTTTGAAACTAGTTCTTTGATTTGAAACAGTTTACCTAAACATGAGTCTAGGATAACATTTATACATGTAAACATAATAAAGCATTCAAGTAAACAATTACATAAAGCAGTTTACGCATGCTTCTCAGCCCCGCGTTTTAAAACAAAATGTTAGAAAAGGGGCAATGAACTCACCTTGTTGCTGTTGAGTTGACTTAGCTTAAACAAAAGACTGCACGCTCTCTGTATTGTAATTTGGTTTGTTTTCACGTTCCTGTATTGATTTCACGTTGTTAATACTTGCAAGTATAAGTTTTTGTAGGGATTTGTGTGTAGATATGTGTGTTAGCCCTAAAGTGTGGCTAACACGCGTAAGACTTGGTCATGATCCCTGTTCGGTCCCATATGTTTGATTTATGTTAATGACTTTATAAGTCATCATCTTGTCATTAGTTCTATGCCATTTGCTTTAATGAAAGACTTAGTGCTTAGTTTCCAACTCGTCTTTGTTGATTTTGTACGTTTTGAACATTTATCGCATAATTATTGATTAATTAAGCAAACATTCTTTTGACATATCTTATTTTGATCTTATGAATGTAATGAACTCATGTGGGCTAAATCATGGCATATGGACCGAACGTTGTGACCAAGTTACTTGTTGGGCCTTTGTGTAGCAAGTTGGGCCTTGGGCCCAAATACATGGGCCTTGGAGTAGTTCTTGAACATTGAGGATGGTGAGGCTTATTTGAAAGTGTGGAACATTGATTTGGACTAATGGAATACAAAGGCCTTGCCAAAAGTTACAAGGACTAGAGTCAAGTGCCTTGTGGGCCTTGTTTTGGGCCTCTAAGAATTTATCGGGCCCAAGGTGGGCCTTGGCAATATTTGTTGGGCCTAGTGTCATATGAGGCTGTAGGAATTGAGTTTGGGCCAAGAATGGTTTGTTGGCCAAAGAATTTGCATGGTGGCCTCAAATTGAGGACATGGGCCTCAAATAGGCCTTGAATTAGTTTTCCTTGGCCTCGGGCTGATTTTGTCGGGCCTTTGAGATTTGTCTCAGGCCTTCACTAATATAACTCATGAGCCAAGTTGGGCCTGGCTAAATAGGGCTGAAACAATGGATGGGCCTAAAGATTGGACTATTGGCCAATATGGTGGCCTTGGACCAAATCTGTGGGCCAAAGGTTGATTTTACTGGGCCCCTTGAATCCTATCAAGGCTTGCAGTAAAATAGAGTATGGGCCAACCGGGCCTGGTTCATTTGGGCTAAATTCGATCGTGGGCCTATTTTGTCCTTAGTTACTTACTAAACATGGGCCAACAAGGTTTTTGAGGTTATTTACTGGGCCTCTTAGTTTCTGGGCTGGAACAGTAAATTTGGGCCAAGATATCATTGGGCCTAGGTAGTAGGAGGTTGGGCCCATCCTGGGCCAACCAGAACACCTTTGGGCCTGATGTTGGGCCTGTTGGCCAATGTTTTGACCTTGGAGCCATCTGGTGTTCCTTGTGCTTGGACAAAAAGAATGAAATGGCTATCAAAGAGGT